>CM040122.1:129998923-130324964 GCA_022559845.1 Amorphophallus konjac | reverse complement strand
CTATCACCTCGATTTGCACCGTTGGTTGCTACACTAGTGACCTCCTTCTATTCCTCCCCACATCTGATGAGCCTGACCTTATCCTCAAATTGGAGTGCCTCAAATCGGGCAGAAAGTCAAGCCATCCTCTCATGGCCAACCCACCCACTAAGAACTTCGGCCCAATCATTTCATTAGAGGAGGATGATCCACCACTATATTGTGAGGACCTTGAGGATGTTGAGATAAACCTAGAGCTCCTTTCCCCCTGGTACACTTATGTTGATCCTTTTGACCCCTCCCAATGGGAACCCGGGAACCCATGTGATCCACCCACATCACTTATCACCCACTCCTTCCTACCCTCACCCACCATGTTTGGCCAAGCCCACCTCTCCCAAGTCTCGGGCGACACAAGGGTAGCTATGACCAAGGAAGATCTACACCTAAGGAACAATGAGGTGCCTCTCCCCATGATGTCCACCTTCCTTGACCCCTTCGACCCTTTTGAATGAAAACTCCAATGCCAAACCATACCCCAACCCATCAAAGTCATTTTTGAGTTAGGAAAACATATGTCTTGACACCTCGAACCACTTGGCATGATTCATAAGTCGGGTACATTCATTCATATCACCCACATGTCAAGTAGGAAACATGAGTGGTCCATAATCGGAGGTAATGGTCCACCTTCATTCATCATGAGTCTTAAGCATGTTAGGAGCATTCATGGATGTCCGGGTCCTCCGGCACTCATCACATCCACGCATGAGAGGGACACCTATGGATGCCCCGGCCCTCCCACACCCTTCAAAGTCTCCATGGCATCTCTGCATGATTGGTCTAAATATGGTTGTCCTGGCCCCCCTTTGCATATCATACATCTCCCACTCACACCGCATCGTAGTCTTTGGCATGAGCATTTAAGCAAGCAACAAACAATGAACGGTGAGAATCACAAGAAGCGGGCAAAACCTCGCGAACGCCATTTTGAATTCCAAGTTGGCAACTTGGCGATGGTTACTTTGGAGTGGCTCTACCCTAGGGTCCCCTCCAACTTGAGGGCACGAGGACTTGGACCTTCCCAAGTTCCGAGTGGCCTTGGCAACCTGGCTTATGAGTTGGGCTTTCTAATGGGTTTTGGGATTCACCCCATTTCCCACGTGGCAGGTCCCGCACCCTATATGAGCACCGCGGTGGACCCTAGTGAGAGTTTCGGGCCTACCCTTACCCTTGTGAGAGACACACTCAGAGAGCCACCATATATCAGCCTGAGTGCCCGACGTGTGCACACGAAGGCAATACTAGGCAAGCATGGTTCCATCACCGGCAAGAGGGTGTGCCCAAGCCACCTTGAGAGGATGAAGGATGGTCCCATGGTTGCGGACGCAGGGTTGAGTTTGTAGGTCGTGGCTCGCCCGGAGCTAGTTTGGAGGACCACTTCCCTAGTGGACCCATACTCGACGGAGTCAAGTTCGCCGCACCCCGGGGGTATGATGGGGACATCTTCGACCACCCCACATTTTTCCGAGGGTCCCATTGCTCGCCAGATGTGCTTCATCTTGTTCGCCACATTTTTCTTAGTCATGGCATGTAATTTTCATATTTTATTTGAGTCATAATTATGTAATTTTCTTTTTTATTTGAGTCAAGTACCTAGGTTAGAGAGTTATTTTCATAAGTCATATGTTATTTGGGCCATTATATTAGCTAATTGGGCCCAACATGTGGTCAAGCCCAGGGGTGCCCCTTTCCCCCTTGGTTGTCTAGTCAATGGTCCAAAAGTCAAGGACTTATTGTAAATTATGGATTTCCTATAAATAGTACCCCATTCCCTCACTTGAGAAGTAATGAAAATCTGAGAATTTAGTCCAATTTAAGTGTTTGCTTTCTTGTGGTGAGAATCCATTAGATAGGTGAGAAGCCCTAGGGTGAGAAGCCCACCTACGCCCCTCTCTCTCTCTCTCTCCCTTGGGCGCACCTGCCCCTTCACCTCCCCTCCCTGCCACATCATTTCCACATCACCCACTCCCCTTATGCCACATCACCCACCCCTTCATATCCCAAGGCGCATTGAATCCTCTCTTCAATTCCCTCCCCTTCCAAGGTGACCTTTGGCACTCCCCAAGCAACTCTTCCCTTCCCCCATGGACCCTCTCACCTTCCCAAGGCAATTTTGAGTTTTCCCTCCACCCTCTCCCCTTCCCCAGCACCCTTGGTCGCCCTTCCAACCTGCCCTCCCCTCTCTGGTCGCAGCCCCCTCCCCCTCACATCCTAGGGTCGACCATACCATCTCCCCCCCCTTGGCCAGCCTGCGCAGCCAGCCAACCCAGTCCCATCTCCACCTGCTCCATACCCCCCTAGCTCCGCCCTCCTCACCTCCCAGCCTCCTCCATCAACCCCCTAGAATCCCCCTCCACCTTCCACAACCCTTAGACCCTTCCCCCTTGCTGCAACTTCACCTTTCCCCGCCCTAATCTTCATCTATCACCAATCTGCTCTGCCTAGTTCGCAGGCAGTCATCAATGTCCTGCAAGAAGCATAGCCATCTGCATTACCCTGAAGCTTCAGGTGGCAAGCCCTACACCAATGGAAAAGGCGTCTAGAGAGCTTCGCAGGCGAGGCAGTTTCATTAAATGTTGACATCAGAGCAGCCCGTGGGAGCTCATCTCGCCAGCCTGCGCAAGACACCTTCAGCAGACAACCTGAAGCTGAAAGGAAATACCCCAGCGACCAGCTCGGGGAAGCCCTTGGCACAATCTTCGGAGGGAAATGACTTCTGCCAGTCTTATTACATCTCCAAGAAGCGGAGCGTCGTTTGAAGCCCGAAGCACAAAGTTCCAAATTTTACCCCAAGAGTGTGCAGGTCAGTCCCTTTAGAGACAGACTCGACCCCCCTACTAATCTGGTACTCGCAGTCAGCTCCAACCTCTGTCAGCGACGCCGTTGGTCCCAGATCGAAGACGACTCACCCACGATCGTTTCGACTCTAGAACCGCCCTTTTTGGACCTCAGGAGCATTCGTGGTGATCACTTCTTCCAGCTGCAAGGTTTCTGGGACAGGCAGATTCTGAACAAGACCGTCTGGTTCCTGATCACACCCTGGTCACCGACGACATCAAGAAATTCTTCAAAAGTTCGGGAGCTATCCTGGGCCAACCCAGAGGAGTTTGGCGCTGGTCCCATCTCCTTTTGAGGTCGGTGGAGCCGGTGGCGGCATCGACAACGCCTTCCTATCAGACTATTCTTAAGGCGGACATAACCGGTGTAGATTGGCGCTCCGATGATTTCTCTAGTTTCCCCCACCCCGCCTGGCCGGCTTACAGCCCCTCCCTGTGGGAGGTAGTGTTTGACTATAACCACTTAATTCCCCCACCCTTTGTCCAACCCCCCTTGCTAGGGGAGTAGTGATTGAAAGTTAATTTTCAGGCGGAAGCTTCACCGACGCAGTGTGCGGGCAAGCCCACGCTTCCCCGCTCGCCATCGTCTCTGGCCGGGATCGGTGTCTTCACGCCGATCAGGTGAGCTCCTGACCACACTCCTATGTTGGATTATTTGTGCTTGATTAGTATTGCTTATAGTGTGCCGTCGGTCGGTGCGGAGTGCTCGGACTCAAATTGCTACTATGTGAGTGTCCACAGCGGGTGAGTTGTGAGCGAGACCAATTTACCCATGCCCTCGGCGTGCTGACCGCCCGTGAATTTGGGAAACCTCAGGCCCTTAGGGGTCCTCCCCAAGCCAGCCATACGCTTGGATACTTCCGGTTCCAACCTCGGACCCTCACCCCATCGCCGGTCCACCTACGGACCCGAGTGTGCCAAATGTGAGTGAGTCCGCTTGTGTGACATTACCGTGTCCGTTGCGTTGCTTGCAATCTAGGTCTTAGGTTGTGTCACATCACCAAGAATCTAGGATATTACATATAGACCCATCTCAAGAAAGGTGTATGTTTTGTGGTAAGTTAAATCATCAATCGAAGGTTTTTTGGCGAAAGATGGGAGCGTGTCTCCGATGTGGGAGTCCTGAGCATAGGATAGCCCAATGCCCTATTCAAAATCTAAATCTTCAGGAAGAGACTCAAGCCTTAGTGGAAGCGGAGCCCGCAAAAGAAGGAACCGTAGAAGGTGCCCCTCATCCCTAACCATAAGTTAAATTCTGTTCCCATTTCATACATCTTAGTTTCTTTTACTTACATAACTATCTTAGCAAATTGTAGTTTTCCCCATCCTAAGTACAAGATGGTGGCATAAGTATCCTAACAAATTGTAATTTCTCTATCCTGAGTAGAAGGTGGTGTGAATTTGGAGACCAAATTCTCTTTAGTTGGGGAGGGTGTAACGCGCGGCTAATTATGAAATCTAGAATATGAATAATTAACTATATTTTTGGGAAGAGAAAAGAAAATTAGATATTAAAGTATCTCAATTCTAAATCAAGAAGAAAGTTAAATTATCTATTAGTGAATTAATTATAAAACTCAGAATATATATATATATATATATATATATATATATCTTTAAGACAAATCTCATGACAAATTATAGTCTCTCAAATCACTTAATATATATATTTCAAGTTAACTAGGTAAATTTAATCGACAAGATTGTTAAGGAAATATGTAAATGAGATTAATAATAACAACATATATATATGTCTAAAAGTCAACCTAAATTTGTAATTTATTTCAATCAAAGTGGGCTAAAAGATTGTTAACGGACTTTAACACTAAAATACATAAGAAAAATATATAATAATTTATTCCAACCCAACTAATAAAATTATGGGCTTTAAAACCATTTAGAAATAGTAAAGACTTCTTTCATGACCTTGACCGTTTCACGGCAGGACCCATTAGGATCCTCTAGAAACAAGAAAATAGGCCTTTACGTTATACCCCAATAGAAGTTGAAGTGGAGTCGACCTGTGCATGCATGAGGAGATTTAAATCAAACAAGGATAGCGGCTCAAAATGTAAGAAGTTTTGAATCCCATTAGGATTATCTTTAGGAAATTCTAAAACCATCAGTGATTGGGCTTCCGCAATTAAGCCCATGACATGTTCAAACTCCTGGTTAGAGCTTATGAGGGCTTTATATTAAAAATATTTATACATAATGGGCTTTTCGCATTAACAGGAAGGCCTTTAGATAATGACCATTTCAAACACTAAAGTAAAAGGTGGATGGGCTTAGTACACAGGGGAATCGTAGATAACTCAAAAACAATGGGCTCCCGTATCAACAATTAACATATAAAGGGGCCATCAGCTAATGGTTAATGGGTTTTTGATTAACGTAAATAAGCCTATGAGGATACATACATATATATAATTACAATAGGGTACTTGGGTTACACAAAACCCTTATCAACCTTATCACATTCGACGGGCTGCATGGATTGCCTAGGATTTCTACGAACGAATGAGGGAAAGCGGCTGTGGTTTCGGAAGGGTGATTCTTGCATGGGAAATACTAAACGGAGTAGGATTCCTCTCCTATAAATAAACCTGCCTTCGAGCATGCAACCCCCTATTGTTGCTATTGCGTTCAAAGGGTGGGTTGCTGTCGTCGTCTTCTACCCCGTGATGCGTACTACTGCTACTGCGACTGAATGTGGAGGAGAGCCATGCTTCTTCCTCCTCTATTTTCTCTTCCTCCCACACGTCTCTTCTTCATCCAAATCAAGGCAGGTTTTCTCAAGAACTAATGCCCAAGAACATTAATAACAGGTTGCATGCATATAACTCATTAACATCATGTTTATAATTCATTTTCTTGTCTCCCTGTTCTTAAGATTTTGCGTAGAGTAACGTTTCTATTCTGCATGGAAATAGTGACCACCACAGTGGCTGATAAATCCTGATTGGACAACTACCCCTTGGTCGCCAATTAATGAACGACCACATAGGAGGGCATAAATTCTAGAATTTGTGACTGTCTAATGGTTGCCCATTAATCTACGACCCAGTGACCGCCGCTATTTCTTATTATATGATTTAATAATTAACCCATGTTTTAAATTTAATAACTATGGAATATGATCATGTTAATTCTGCATGGATAAATTTTCAAAGCCTTCATATTTTCCCCTATCTATTCATGTCTTTAGTTTCTTAAAACCCTCTGTAAACATCAATATGTTATTGTTCATATCCAATTTAAAGAAATGAATAGTGTTTTCTATCTAGATATGCACCTGCCCGATGCCTTCTGATTTGGAAACGTAAAAGAATGAGTGCCTGTGTGAACAGTCGCCTATTCTTGATTCAACGCCTCTTTAGAGAGTCGTTGATTCGTACTTATCATGTAAAAAGGAAAATAATGTAGAAAATATGAATTAACGACCATGGAGTGGTCGCTATTTGAAGATCTGGTGCCTTTCTAGAAGGCCGCCCATTCTTGTGAAAATTATAAAACTTTTGTAAAATTATAGATTTGACGACGTTGTGAATGGTCGCACATTTAAATAGCGCCATCTGAGTGGTCGCTATTTTCCTGTCTCTCATATTTATCAGATTTCACCCATATCGTGGGTCTATTGGCACTCCTATCCCAGTCTGTGGATAGAGTTCCTATTTCACGTCGTTTTATGCTTACACACTAACTCTTGGTGATGATTGGACCCTCCGTGGGATATTACTTCCTTCGGACTGGTGCTTTCTTCATTGAGACCTCCGTAAATCTCCGCTAGCCTTAGATTCCCTCAAGGTAGCCGAGTTGGTTGTGTCCTAAAAACTCTCGAACCAATGATTGTCTTGTCACTCTAAAGAAATTTGATGCTTAGCCCTCTTAGAGCGCTGTTTCTGGCCCCTTTGAGAAGTCTATTTCTGCCTGGAAACTGCGATCATGACTTGGACGCCTAAAGGAATTGGTGACTAGCCAGTGGGCGCAGATTACTGATTTAGCGACCCTGACTTGGATGCCAAAAGGAATTGGCGAACTGCTAGTGAGCCCATATTACTGATTTAGTGGCCGTGATATGGATGCCCAAACAAGGGGCCCATTCTGAAGCTGGTCCGAGTCCTGCTGAGAACCACGGTTTGGCATATCTGGAAGCAAAGGTGTGAGAGAATTTTCCAAGGTACCAATGAGCATAAGGCAAATCTCCTCATCCAAATCCTAGAAGATTGTCGGTATTGCCTAGAATTCTATGAGGTGATGAGAGGATCAAAGAGGCGGGACTTCACCATACTCAAAAGGTTTAACTTCAAATGCCAAGCTCCATAGCAGACTGTAATTGTGTGCTCTCAATGGAATAATATAATGCAGTGAAGGTAGGGAATGCCCGACCAGAGCATTAGATTTTTATTGCATTTAACTTTTCTAATGAATTAAGCTACTAGTCTACAGCCTGTGTAGTAAGTAGCCAACCACCATCACTTGTACATTGATTTACTTAATACATCTCATTACTTATCAAAAAAAAAGTGTGCAAGAGAGCTCCGGAAACTATCTGACCCGTGTCTTTTACTTTTCTTGAGTCTAGATTTGCCTTGTATCTTTTATCAACTTTTAAATATCTACGTCCTTGTTGTACCCGGACAATTTCCCCAGTAAAATACCAAGAAATAAGGGTTCGGGAATTTTCCCGAACACCTTTAAGGCATGAGCTACCCGGTCATCCCTACAACTCCCGTGACCTCACCAGGGGCCCTAACCAGTTTGCCGTGACATGCGGCTACATGGACGACTAACCGAGACCAATCCCGGCTACTCAACTACGGGCTTTGTCCGTACTCCACAGGGCCGCCCGGGCCAACCCTGGGGCACTCCGACTTCGAGCCACGCCACGTGGCACCCAGTGAAAGGGCCGATGGCCCACTCCGAGTCACTTACTTCTAACCCTTCAAGGTGAAAGGGAGACCTAATTAGGCCAACCACAGGCTTTGGAGGCCCGCCGCATGCATATACGGCTCACATGTGTGTGTTCGGCATTTTTTCGAACACCTTGTGGGTGCGTATATTCCAGCCCTTCTACACCAAACCACGGGCCGCCCCCTGGTTCCAGCACACTAATTGGGTTCTACAACGACCCCCCAGCAAGTCGGGGCCATCCCCGACCCTCAGATATGTAGCAATGAGCCACTTAACCTTAGCTCTCGGGGCAACCCGAGACTACCCCGACAACCTACCGTGCAACATGGCACGTAACCCGAGGCATAGTCCACGAGCCCAAAGTGCCTCTCCTTAGCTCCCACGAGCTCTCATCCTCAGCCCAAGGCCCATTCCAAGGCCTCTCAGCCAGTTACCCAGGCCGTTTGGCAACCCGGGGTGTGTCGGGCATTCACCCGAGCACCTTACGAGTGACAACTACGACTTTAAAACAATAGCCCTCGCGAGCTAATGCCGGCGTCTCAAGACCTTGTATCCTTTAAAGGACACTCCCAGACAACGACAGAAGACCCCCGAGGGCCATCCCTCGGGGTTGCGGCCCGCCCGGGAGGGAGCTCACCCTGGGCTGTGGCCTCGCCCCGGGGAGGGCGAATACCCTTGGGGACGTGCCCTCCTCCCAGCCCAACGGCCCCACGGCCATCCTCAAGTCCCAGTATCCCCCAGTTCAGTACAATATCCGCCGTACCCATGCGTGGAAGGATCCGACAATGAGGAATTCACCGATGGGAGCTCAGGGTCGCGCAAGTCCAACGTCAACACTCGCGTTCCTCGTACACACGTGGCCGGCCAACCAGTATCCTTCTAGTATCCTTTTGTCCTTTTCTTCTTAGCCAAATTAGGATAAAAATTAATAAAAATCCAGATTTTATAGAGGGTGGGGCCGCCCCTCTCTCTCTCTCCACTCTAGCCCTCCTAAACCCCCCCCCCCCGGGGGAGGGATTTAGGCGGACCAGCCTGACCCCTCAGGCTGGTCCGTCAAAACCCCCATCAAAATAAAAAAAGATTTTTTAAAGAAAAAAGATCCCAGCGAGCCCACCTAAACCCCCCCTGGGGGGAGGGTTTAGGCGGACCAGCCTGGACCCCCAGGCTGGTCCGCCTAAACCCCACCCAAAAATAAAAAAAAGATTTTTTTAAGGAAAAAACCCCTTCGAAGAGGGGTTTAGGCGGACCAGACCAATGGGGGAGTGGTTTAGGCAGACCAAACCAGCCCCTTGGGCTGGTCCGCCTAAACCTCCCTCCCCCACTTCGTGAAACCAAAAAATAACATAATAATAATATTTTTTGAGGGGTTTACCCGAACCAAGTTGAACCCTCAACTTGGTCCTCCTAAACCCCACCCCCACCCCTTCAACTTCCTATAAATTTCCGCCTTAGAAGCTCAAGGGGCAAGGGAATGCATGCATACACAAGCAGATGCACAGGCAGACGGACAAACACTCCCGACCTAACTGCCGCACCCTCGGACTCCCGAGGCTTTCGTCAAGGGTCGGGAACGTGAGAAGCTAAGTGCGCACGGCTCACACACGCTGAGGGTATGTCACATGTACTTCCCTCACCCGACGTTTAGCCGTATCACACAAGTCCATCCTCGTTGCAAGTGAGGTGATTATGTTAACGGCGAGTACACTCGCATCCCGGGTCCGCCCATGTACGCCAACTTATGGTGACGAAACGCACTCCATGATGCCGCACCTAATTCTGACACGAAATCGCGTGCCTACTGCTCACCCCCCCAGCCGGCCCTTGGCCACGCGAATTAACAACTCGAGTCTAGTCGGACCTCTAGCCTGGGAATCATAGTCCCGGGGCCGACCTCGACTCCCCAGCATGACGACACTCGCCGTCCAAGACCCAGACCCGACAGCTCACCTCGAGCCGCGTCCGACATCCACTAGGTGCCAGTCCACGTCCGCCCTCACCACCAAGGTAATCGGGCTCGCATCGATCCCTTTATAAAGAGTTTCTGTAAAATACGCGGATATCCGTTTTATTACGCAATGACCCGGGGATCGACCCACGTGTCGGAGTTATCCCGCGGCTTGCGCCAGTTATACTTTGGCCCCATCGGCCCATTTGTAAAGCCCACGTGGGCTCTCATATAGCATAAAATGAGTTGAATACAAGTGCCTGCATTCGGGTCCCCAACTTTCCACCTACACCACTCAGCATACGTGCCTAACACCCTGACTCCAGTAAACACCCCTCAGTCGAAAGCGCAGCCACAGCTATAGAATGCTCCCAACCCTCTACCCACTGCTTCACATATATATATACAGGCTTCCCTCCAGTATGGAACAAAGGTGTTCGGATTCAATCCAATGTAAATAAACACTGGTTGCTTGCGGTTGATGGGGAAAGATGTCCAGTATACGATTCCCACAATCACCTGCACACTCGCACCTGTGGAACCCTTTCTCTCCACGTGTTGCCCGATCTCTCGAGCCCACGTGTGGCTGTAGATTTGTTTAAATTAGATTCCTATCCCTCCCCCTTTAAATACATACATGCATAAACATGTGAATCAAAGACAAGGGGGATGAAAGGATGAGAAATACTAACCGTGATCACCACCAAGGATTAATAATGCCAAAGGATGAAGAAGTGTAAAGAACGGCGCCGTGTACCTTGGAAAGAAAACTTGATCGCGCTTGACAAATGAGGTGCGGGGAACTTTGTGGATTCAAACCTCCTCTCCTTCCAGCCGGCTAGAGGAAAAGGGTCTCACGTTGTATTCATGCTCTCCTGCAAAACAAAGCCAAAACAAGGATAAAAAACCCATTAGAACATGCATGTGTAGCATCAATCTCGCAGTGATAAAACAGGGGTAGAAATTGACTGCAAACTCACCGGGGGGAGATTTTTAACCCATGTGGAAGGGTGGAAATAATAGGTGTGTGTATTGTGCATGTATTAGATTTGAAATCACGAGATTTGATTGAGAGAATAGAGAGAAATCATCGATGTAAAATGGGGGAAAACGCATATGTAGTAGAAAAGTGAAGAAAATTGTGACGATTTGTGATTTTAATAGGAAGAGAACTAAGAATATAGATAATGAAATCAAGCCCAGAATGATGCAATGGAAAGCTAATACTACCCTCTTCAAGTCAAGGTCAAAGTTGTGAGTTGGAATTGCAGCATGGCTTCGCCCCGAACCAAGAAAGAGCCCCCCCTTTGCAACTGTGAACTGGACAGTTTTTATAGAGTTTTGTAAGAAAGACTCATCTTCTTATCACTATTCTTGGAGATATAGTCCAAGATAAATCGAGTTCTCTGGCTCAAACTCGAGATAATACTAAGGACAAGAGATAGGAATAAACGGGGATCAATTCGGAGGAGGATTCTAGAAGATATGGCCCTTAGAAGGTAGCCTCGTCACACTAGAAAACAGAGTTTTAGTTGAACCAAGATGCTTAAATCCCGATCTTGCGACCCAGATCCTGAGAGATATAGCCAATGAAAATTTGATTTCTATGAACCAAATTAATGATAATACAAAGGGCTACAAGTAAGAAAAAACGGGGATCAATTTGGATAAGAATTGAAAAAGTTATGGGCTCTGCAAGATAGGCCCGCCGCACAATTTTCAAGGCAGAGTCCAGCATAAATTGGACTCTCTGCTGTGTGTAACGATGTATCGTAGGACCGCCACATGTGCTCTAACGGTCTAGGGTAGGACCGCCATGCTCTAGGGGTCAAACGGGGTGATTTTGGGCAAGTTTAGGTGTGACGCACCTATACTAGACCGTCACATGTGCTCTGACGGTCTTACGATAGACCGCTACATGTGCTGTGACGCACCTACACTAGACCTTCACACCGATGAAGGAAAATTCTGGGTAGACCACGCGTGACTTTATAAATTGAAGCGTATCTCTCAAACCGGACAGAACTAGCAAAAGTGGTAGAAGAAGAAATTGTAAATAACAGAGAGAGGAACAACTTTTATGAAGAAAGAAAGATGAGAAAATGGTGCTATAAGAGAGAGAAAGAATTCTGAACAGCACAGCACGCCGGAAAAATGCGAGTAGCTCACAAACGGGGTAGAACTGGCCAACGGCGTAGAAGAAGAAATTGTAGATCGTTAAAAGAGGAACAACTTTGGTGAAGATAACGTTTTGAATAGAGGGACAGAAGGAGATGAAAAAGGACCACTTTTAGGACTGCACGGTGGGAGAGAGCCGATTACTTGAGGGAAGCCGGCCTAAATGGGCCGAAAGTCTACTTAGAAGCCAGAAGTTGATAAAATAAGCTCCATGGCTCTAGGAAATCATGATCTCTAGGGCTCAAAGGGAATGGAACAATAAAAATTGGCTCGAAATCTATCCAAGGAAGGCTCCAAACTAATGGGTAATTCGGGACATCAAAAATGATGAATAAGAGAAATGACGCAACTTGTGGGCTAAAAACGGGTGTCAACAGATGCCGCTCCTTGATGTCCGCTTTGCAAGGGAAAGAGCGAAGGTGACGTAGAGGTAAAATGGAAAGGAGATGGAGTGAAAGTGATAGCGACGTGAAATAGAGATGACGCGGAGATGAAGCGGAGAGAACTGATAAGTGGGCATCAAGGTAAAAAGACACCAGTCACAACCAACAAGCGACAAGAATTTTCCTGAAAACGGCGAACTAACCACAAGGAATGGATGACACAGATGAGACATGTCTGGAGAACTAACTAAAGGAAAGGAAACACGACCAGCCTCATTGGGGACACAATCCACGAACAATGAGTGGGTCGGAAGGAACACAGCATACGAGCTAGAAAATGAGAGATAAGACTGAGATAAAATCCAGACAGGAATCACACTGGCCAACCAGACCAAGCGGCAAGATCAGAGAAAACGTTCAAATTCAGAGTGGAATGAAGAATCTCTTATCCAAGAGAGCTTAAGTGCAATCAACCATTGTTGACGAGAAATCCTTGAGAGAATTTCGAGACGTGAGTGCTCAAAATGACATGATGCATGCTGGGCTAAAATAGAGAAATCATCAAAACGAATGCAAAGAAAGATAAAATAGAAAGTACTCAAGGATAATAATGCTAGACTGAGCCAAGGCGGGGTCAAGAGTCTTCTTGCAACCACGGCGTGCGAGACAGAGTCTATCGTCCCCCACCTGACTCAACCGAGCGGCCTATCCAACGATTAACCGTATGCTCTTAGATCATCATCGTTTTTGTTAAAAGGGAACATCAGATCCTAGAACACACGGCCAACCAGTCGGTCCTTGAGAGGCTATAATAATGTAGATACCATATAGTAATGCAACAATGAGAAAGGATAGAGAGTCATACCTGACCTACCTGCCAAGCGAAACAGCATCATTTTGGATTTTTTAGATTTTTTCTGATTTTTATGGATTTTCAAATAAGACACCAACAATATGAATGAACATGATAAACAAGCATGAACATAACGATGATAAGATAACGCTCCACTGAACGACCAACAACACAACAAAACATAATGATCAAACGAATGGAAAATAACACAACAAGACGAACAAGCACATATGCAATGGCATGAACAAATCACACATATGCAAGATGAACGTGGGGGACAAGACAACAATACAGTGAGACAACACACGGTTGGGACAAGACAACACGCAAGCGGTGGGACAACGCACGAGATATAAAAGGACGACTAACAACATATGCAAGACAACTAACAACACATGGTGAAGAACAAAATATGTGTGGGACAACACGGTGGGACATAGACATGGCGAGACAAGGACACGGCGGGACAAAGGATATAAACAAATGCGCCATTCAATCAAAACCCAAGATCAGAATGAAGTAGAACCGCCAGGTTCATAATCGTGAGGTAAAGCCCTCTCATAGAAATATGATCATTGCAAACAAAAGCTGAGAAGGACATAAGCTTCAGAACAGATCGAGAGACATGAATGACGAAGAGAACATATCAGAAGATGTGGACAGGAGACAGAGCACAAAGATATAGCAAGGAATGCCTGAGTACCTGCAACCTGCACACTTAGCAAACAGATTACGTATCTATTCTCAAAATAAAATATAAGCGATAAATATTTTTAGAATTTTCAATTTTCTTGATTTTTTAGATTTTAAAAATATTTGATTTTTTTTTGTTTTAAAAATATTTCATTTTTTTGGATTTTTGACAATATCTCATTTTTTTAGATTTTTGAAATAGCAATCCGCAGCACCCAAAGATAGGCTCGAACTACTGGCCAGGGATCGCCGTCTCTCCCCTCTCATTAAAGGCTTCCCTTGAGTAGGGCGTGCATGTGAGGGTGGCTTACCACAACCAACTATCTCTAAAGAACAGTGCCCCTACTAAGGCCATACCCGGGATACAACCCAGCCTAAGAGGGAGAAGCAGAAGAAAAATTGGAGACAAGCTTCGTGCAGGATGGGAGATATCAAAGCTCGAATTCTTTCTAGGGCACTACCCCTCAAAGAGATAGCATTTTACGCCGGGGCTTCGCGTCTTTGATTTTTATACCCATATTTATCAGGCATGCATGCGACCGAGCTCATGATGTCCCGCGGGGAACTGTAGTGCCACTCTTGCCATGCCTTTGATTCATAATTTTGCATTGATTTTCATATATGATTTTCATTTGACAGCCCTTATTGGCCAGATAAAGCATGAAAGCTCATTTTTTAAGGGTCAAGACTGCCCCTATTTGAGACATCTCTCGTATTAGGGAGTGCCTAGGTTGGACATCTTATCCATCAATCTCTTCCCCCTGCACTTAGCCGAGCAGAGAAGAGAAAAGGACAGTTGTGCATACCCAAAGTATGGCCAAAGCAGCAACGGTGTGCCTCAGAGAGATCGGCTATGGCTCACCGTGTGGTGTGTGAAAAATCCATGCTAAAAGGTCACCCTTAACAATCAGGGAAAGAACTAGACTCCCAGCATGAAGCTATCACCGGTCTAAGGATGGTGTAGAAGCGAACTCATTCTAAATGAACTAAGCAAATTTCTAAAAGCCACTTAACCATGTCGAGGAACCAACGTTATAAGCATCTGTAGGAGTAATAAGAGTAATAGCAATGATAACATATTCTTGCACAAAACAATAATACCTTTACAAATCCGTGGAGTGATCTTGACCATCGAGCTTTGAGGAGTGCGAGCTTTATTTTCCTTGCTTGACAGGACAAAAGGGAGAGGATAACAATGGGATTGAAAGATTTCTTGACATGGACGAGCGATAGACACCAAACTAGACGAAGGAGGATAACAAGGAAGAGAGACGAGGGCTAGAACTCCCTCGTTAAGGCACAGAGACCCTGATAACAAGGAACCAGATACAGAAGAAACCAGATTAGCTCTGATCAAGGTGGACTAAAGTCTCGAAAGTAGCAAGAGAAAGGGCGAAGACCCCTAAAGGGAGAAGAGGAGAGAAGAGAAAGGCAGTGAGAGGATTGCTGTAAAAATGAGGAAGAAGAAGAATGATCATCCGACGTGGCCGGAGAAGGAGAGTAGTAGTCATCCGACAGGGCCAGAAAAGGATCAGAAGCAACACCTAGAAGTCCTGGAGAAGAATCAGAGGTAACACCCGGAAGTCCCGGGGACGAAGAATCAGGTGATGTCCCGAGATTGGGATGGAAGGATGACATAGGCCGGGGCCTAGAATCGTGAGAGGAGGGAAAATCTGGAGGATCCGGAGAAAAAGGAGAGGAATGGGGACGCACGGACATACGGAAGGAGGAGAAAATGATGGAAATAAGATCAGATGGAGGAAGGTACATCACCCAAGGGTGGGAAGTGAGTAGAAAGAAGGATGAATGAAAAGAAAGGGAGGAAGAGGCGGACCCCTGAATGCACAACTAACGGCTCTTGAACCTACATCGCCGTCTCTTCTTAGCTGAAATTGGCTTGAAATGGACATGCTTGGTGCGGGGTTGGACCTTCAGGCCTATTATTCTACAGTGTCTCCTTAAATAATGGGCCCATCTGGCAGAGGACCTGACCTGACTATGAATATGCAGCTTCATCGGGGTGGTTGCCCCTAGACACCCGGTGCTAACAACAGTAGACGTACATTCTTGAACAACTAACTCCTCATAATGCTGAATATCATAAAACCATGGAGTCTTGTTACTTGGCACAAGTAGCATGAGATTTGGCTGCTCCACTCGGCAATCAGACTTGAAGCGTAACTCCCTTGCTAGAAGAGACAGGTGAAGCTGAGGGAGAGTAATACACGGTGTTGACATGGCCGGCTTGCTAATAAACCGAGGAAGATTGCATAACAAGTGCAGAATATCCCTGGAAAATGTAGAAGATATGGTCAGTTGCCTCTTGAACATAGAATCCATAATCTGCTTGGCGGCCGTATGCGTTAGCACAACACGGGTAGATAACCCTTCTTGGCCTATCATCTGAATGGCAATACAGCGAAGAGAAATAATAGCATCAACGGTGAACTCTCCGACGAGCAAAGAGATTGCCACCGGCCTTGCTCGGGAAGAAACTGGCATCAACTCAAGGGAACTCTTCTTGTCAACCGTCTTCACTAGGAGTGTAGGCTCAACATCCCCAAAATAACTAGGGACCAGGATGCGGATCGGCATCCAGCAAATGAAGTCTTGGATCTTGAATGTACGATCGGCACCGAATCATCCTGACTTGGCTTATTATCTCCCTGGGGATTAGACCCATGGGGCACCATGGGTAACGCACACCCACTCCGTGGGGTGGAAATAGGTGGAATAATGGGGATAGGAGTAGGTTCAGATGATGCGGGAGTTTCAACGGGTATGGTGTGTTTAGGTGGAGGCAAAGGTAAGGGTGGAGGTATGACTTGCTCGGGCGAGGGCGGTAAAGGCAAAATTTGCTCAGGGTCGGTCAAAGGCGATGGCGAGGGTGATGGAGGTTTAGGCAATGGTTAGGGTGGTGGAGATGGTGTAGGAGATTGAGTGGATGGTGGAGATGGTGATGTGGTCGATGGAGGTAGTGGACAGGGCAAGGGTGAAGAAGAGGGTTGTGGCACCCACCGTCGACGTATCGACATAACGCGCCGAACAACATTGGGGGTGGAAGTAGTGGTGGAAGAAGTAGAAGAAGGGGAGGTGGCACTAGCCTGAGCAGAGGCTTGGGTTTGTTGAGGTTGCAGAGATTTGATAGGAGATAGCGATGGTAACAGAGTAGGCGAGGTAGTAGGTGATGAAGCGGGTTTAACGCTAGACGAAGAATCACTGGGGTGCCCCCGGTCTTGTAGAGATGGAGACGGCTGCTTGGGCGGTGCTTCTTGTTGCTGCTGCTTGCTGCGGAGATCTAAAACAACTTTATGCATGGCTGCCCAATCAATCCTTTTATTATCTTCCAGGTCATAAACATACTCTCGGAACTCGGGATAGTCCTCAACCAAATGCCCCTGCTGGCGGTGAAAATCACAATATTGAAGCATATTCTCGACCGCGGGTTGGCAAGGCACAACCGGAGAGAGCGGCAACGCGTGAGCGGCCATCAAAGCCCTAAAATGTCGGTAAAGCACTCCGACAACGGAGGACAAAAAGCCCGCTTCGGGCAAGGCGGATGCCGAGGGGTATGAGGTGGTGGAGAAGGTTGTGGAGATGGAAGTGAATGTTGCGTAGGCAATAGTGCTTGGCCAGCGGAGGAGGGATTTCATGAAGACATATGTGGAACGGAGTGGGGAGGTATGTAGATGGTATCCACCTACTCGGGATGTGATGTGACCTAGACGGGTATGCGGACGCAGGAGGCTGACTCATGGAAGGTTGATATGCGGAGGCGTATAGGTATGTATAGGCGGGCGATTGGCTTGTGGAGGGATATGTGGTGGAAGGCTGACTCATGGCGGGCTGACTCATGGGAGCATATGGTTGGCACGTGGAGGGTGAAGGTTGATATGTGGAGGTGGATGGTGGAGACTCGGGGTCAAGGGAATCTTGGATTTGTTGGCGAATGAAGCGGGCTTGGCTGTAAAGTTGTTGCTAGGAGGTGATGTCATTGAGGGCTAAGATAAATCGATACTCGGGCGCGGCATTGGATATCAGCATCTTGATTTGCTCTCTCTCTGGAATGTGCCCTGGGGCCTGCGCGGCAAGGCGACGCCAACGGTCAGCAAAGGTGCAGAACCCCTCGTCGGGCTTCATAATCTCATGGGCCATATCCACAATAGAGTACTTGGGCCCAACCTGGTCTTGAAACTGCTGAATAAATCCCTCTTGTATAGCTTGAAAATTCACAACTTGCTCTTGCGGAAGAGAGAAGAACCAATCCCGAGCCGGGCCTTCCAATGATAGACAAAACAGATAAGCCATCAAGTGTTGGTCATGTCAAAATTGGGCCGACTCATAAACAAACTCCTTCAAGTGCACATACGGGTCACCGACTCAACTATAACAGCGATATGTGAGAATTTGTGCTGGAGGTGGGAGCCGAAGACCTTGGAAAGCGAATGGAACACTTAAAGAGGATTTAGGATCGATTTGACGTTGAAGCTCATCAAGTTGCCGTTGTGTTTGAACAATCATCTCTTGGGTAGGGAGAGATCGAGAAGAATATGGGCCAGCTTGAGCAAGAGGATGTCTATTCGGACCAGTATGATGATAATTGGCCGGATAAGAGGATCCAGGTTGAGAAGACGAAGGGCACATTCTGAGAATGGAAGGATATGTGGGCCTGGAAGAAGCATGAGCACAAGGACCCATTGGGCTTGCAGCATAAGGAGAAGAAGAATGAGTCCCATTAGAAAAATAAGGCCCATTAGGAGAATGGGGCCCGTTAAGATGATGAGGCCCATTAATGAGAGAAGAAGGCCCATTAAGAGAAGGAGGCCCATGAAGATGAGATGCAATAAGACGTTGGGCCTGGGCCGGATCCATTTGGCGAACAAGGCTTGAAAGATGGGCCATGAGATTAGCCTGTTCCTCGGAGGGATCAGAGGGACCACAGAAAGATGGGCCCGCGTGGGAAGAGGATTCCACGCGAGAATGGGAAGAAGATTGAAAAAAAGAATGATACAAGGGGTTAGAATGATACTCCATGAGGGCAAATGGATACTTAATACAAGGAGATCAAGGACGATACAAATGGGGAAGCAATGGCTTAATGGGCTTGAGAACAAGGGGCGGCTGACCCACTAATGCAAAGACCAATGGACAACGGACCACGGGACAATGGACTAGACAAATGAACACACAAAATGGGCTAGCTTAAAGTGGGCCTAACAACAACAAAACATGTGGATGCAACACAAAACACCACTAATGGGCTTGGACAATTCCAAACAACACAAATAATGCAATGTGAGAGTTCTTGTAACGACCCGAGAATCCGATTACCGGGAAGGCCCGATAACCCGAGACTCGTACTGCCACCCACGAGCCCGAAGACTCGGAAGGGTTAAAAGGATGGTGTGGAGACTACACGAGTGTCACAAATAATTGCGGAAATTAAACAGTTAAAATATTAAGCAGGAAATAAAATAACATTTTACATGGTCCACAATAAAATAACAACAACAGCAACAGTAGTCCACGACTAGTACAGTGACAAGAAAGAAAAGTACAGCTACACGGGGCATACCCCGGCTCTGACCACTGCCACTACCTCTGGGCACCCGCACCACGCTGCGCTCCTGACGCGCTCCCCGAAGGTGGCGTCTCACCTGAAACACGGTGAAAACACGCAGGGAATGAGTCTCGGAACAAGACTCAGTAGGGATCACTCGAACCCTACCTCGTAAAATGAGAAATCACTACACTAGCGGTAGGAAAGTACCTCAGAAAGGAAAGCCCTGAACTCTACAGAACTAGACCCTACGGCACGCAAACTGACACACGTGCCACGGTACGAGAAGACCAAAACTCAACGGTCGAACCGTAAAACCCGAAGGTCGGAAACACACGACTGACAGTCTGTCACTCCGTACTCGACAGGAGTACCACCCACTAGAAGCACAGCCGGTAGCATCCCCTGACGTCTTACACCGCGCCGCAGGTGAACTGCCTGACGTGGTAGGTTCTACCCGAGGCGCAGACACCGTACAAGTAACCACGAACAAGTGACTAGCTGGGGTCACGCCCGTCGACGTGGGTCCAACCGCCCCCAACCACGTGTGCACACACAGACCCCGCGTCCCTGGTCTCGTCCTCTGACTGGTTTTCCCCTCAGCCGGACTCTGGCTGCTAGACGTGGGGCCTAACGGTAACCGGTCCACAAACCGTCTCTAAAGGTCGGCCCGTACACCACTCCCTGGTGCGACTAGCACACGCGTACTAGTAGGCTACGACTAGTGGAGGGTCACTGAAGGAGTAGACTCTCAAGTTACGGAAAACAACGTCGCAACCACAGGTACGAGGAACGCTCCTTGTACCCACACCAACGCACGGTGACGCAAACCGAAGTCACCACCTCCTGGGACCCCACGGCACCCCACGTGTAGCCCCCACATGATGCCCCACATCAGTCGGACTACGGGTCAGCACAGGGATCAAGACTAGCTCGTCCGGGACTCAAATCGGTGAAGAAGGGGAGTCGCGGTCACCGGAGGACCGCCTCCTGTGGTAGCGGTCGACCCCGGACCGCTATCACCTGGTCGCGGTCGGCCTGGAACCGTGACCACCCTGGTGCGCGAAGATGTGAAAGCGGTCGCGTGAAGACCGCCTTCACCTGGTGGCGGTCTCCTGGAGACCGCGACCAGACTCCAACAGGCTGGAAGATCGTGCCGGACCCCAGGCTGGAAGCGGTCGCCCCCTGACCGCCACCAGCAGTCGCGGTCAGTCGCGAGACCGCGACCACCTGCCGATAGCACAATCCCCAACGGTCGAAACTTTGATGAAGGCGGTCCCCACTTGACCGCTACCTGATGAAGGCGGTTACTGGTGGACCGCTATCATCCCGGAAAATCGAGAACGGCCGGGAACGGCTAAAAACACCATTCCACGCCCCCATACCTCCACCGGAGAGGAGAAAACCAAAGGGGAAGACCCCTGGGGACCCCTAGCATGATTCTAGGCCATCAAAACACGAATCCATGCATCGAATCCATAGATCGGGCGACTCTCCCCAAAACATGGAAAAATCCCAAACATGCTCAAATAAGCCCCTCTCGGCCTCCCCTCGGCCTATAAATCACGGGAATGAACGACGAGAGGCTAAGGAACGTCACCCTACCTCAATGGAGCGAATGCTCCGCCGAATCACTCACGAATCGCGAAGAACGCTCGAAGCTTCACGAACTCCCCACGCCCTTACCGAGCACCGAACACCGCCGCGATCGCCACACCGCCGCCTATGCCACGACGCCGTCGCCTCGCCGCAACCGCAGCCGAAGGGGGTGGCACCGGGGCTAGCACCGGAAGAAGGGGGGCGGTCACGGTGGAAACGCATGGGAGAGAAGGGAGGAAGAAGAAGAAGAAGAAAGAGAAAGGAGAAAAGAAAAAGAAAAAGAAAAGGGGTTATATAGGAAAATCTGATTTTTTGGAAAAATACCGAAAATTAGAAAAATACATTTCCAGAATCCTCGGAACGCACCGATCACAATGGTACCACTCGTGCCTGGGGGAACCGCCCGGTTCGCCCGCAGCGAGCTTCCGAAGTAAAAGTCGAAACACACACCGGGAATCGGAAAACACACGCGGAAAAGCCGCGGAAAGCCTCCGGGACTCCGAAACAACTCCGGATCACGCCAATCCGAACACGAAAGATGTCCGAAACGAAATTTCGGACTCAACGGAGTCGGACACTCCGAAAACCAGATCCGGGACCCACGAAGAAGGATCCGAAAGGTCCGGGATATTACAGCCCTCCCCCCTTAAGGAATTTCGTCCTCGAAATTGAGAACAACCCAAGGGGAAAGAAGAGGAAGACTCACTCAAACAGGTACGGGAACTGCTGACGCATCTCGTCCGCACGTTCCCACGAAGCCTCACCACCAGAGTGTCGTTTCCACACGACCTTTACCAAGGGAATAACCTTGTTCCGCAGGCGCTGCTCTCGCCTATCCTCCACGCGGTTCGGAAACTCTGGGAGAGAAAGATCTGGAGTCACCTCAGGCCAAACCGAAAACTCGAGCACATGAGAGTCATCGGGCATATACTTCCGTAACATCGAGACGTGGAACACGTCATGCACCGACGCCAACTCAGGAGGTAACTGCAACCGGTAAGCAACCTCACCGATGCGCTCCACAATCCCGAAAGGACCAATATAGCGGGGACTCAGCTTCTCACGCCGTCCAAAACGCATCACCCCCTTCATCGGAGAAACTCTCAAGAACACATGATCGCCCACGGAGAACTCAAGAGGCTACCTCCTATGGTCAGCATAACTCTTCTGCCGACTCTGGGCCACCAACATGTTCTGACGAACCAGGTGCACAACATCCACACACTGCTGCACCAAATCCGGTCCCGTCAAAACACGCTCACCCACCTCAAACCAATCAAGTGGAGTCTGACAAGGACGCCCGTACAATGCCTCATAAGGAGCCATGCCGATGCTCGAATGATAGCTGTTGTTATAGGCAAACTCCACCAACGGTAGGTGATGAATCTAACTCCCCTGCCACTCCAGGCAGCAGGATCTCAGCATGTCCTCCAAAGTCTGAATGGTCCTCTCAGACTGACCATCTGACTGAGGATGATACACCGAGCTAAACGCCAACTCCGTGTCAAGAGCTCGCTGGAAACTCCTCCAGAATCCAGAAGTGAAGCGCGGATCCCGATCCGACACGATCGAAATGGGAACCCCATGCAACGGCACGATCCGCTCCACATACAACCGAGCCAACCTGGACACGCTCCAGCTGACCTTGACCGGTAACAACCGCGTCACCTTCGTCAGCCGATCTACCAGCAACCAAATACTGTCCTGCCCACTCTAGGTCCTCGGCAACCCCACCACGAAATCCGTGGTCACATGGTCCCACTTTCAAGCGGGAACATCTAAGGGCTGGAGAGTACCTCCTGGTCGCTGATGCTCCGCCTTCACCTGCTGATAGATTAGGCACCTGGCCACAAACTCTGCGACATCTCTCTTCATGCCAGGCCACCAGAACTGCCTCCGCAAGTTCCGATACATCTTCGTCGCACCCGGGTGTACGGTGTACCTGCTCCCATGAGCCTCGCGCAACACCGCACGACAAATCTGCTCCTCGATTGGGACGTACAGCCTGCCACGAAACCTCGCAGCACCGTCCTCGCCAAGTTCTACGTCAGCCATCGTAAGAATCCGGGGCAACTCAGGGTCTGCATGCTGAGCCTCTATCACCTAACGACGGATAGCAGGAGTGACAGTCAGACTCGCAAGCACCGCCAACCCTGGCTCCTGGGGAATCTTGAGCCTGAAGGATACCTCGAGCACTTGTTCCCAGAGCCTCCACCTCCTCAACATCAAGGTACTGACCGCCACCTTCCGACTCAAGGCATCGGCAACGACATTCATCCTGCTCGGCTGATAAGACAGGGTGAAGTCATAGTCCTTCATGAACTCCATCCAACGCCTCTGTCTGAGATTCAGATCTCTCTGCGAGAACACATACCTCAAACTCTGATGGTCAGTGAACACCTCGAACTTCTCGCCGTACAGATAATGCCTCCAGATCTTCAGCGCGAAGATCACTGCCGCCCACTCAAGGTCATGGGTAGGGTAGTTCTCCTCATGGGGCTTTAGCTACCGAGATGCATAAGCCACCACTCTACCATGCTGCATCAGAACAGCACCCAATCCGACGCTGGAAGCATCTGTACACACCACAAAACCTCCCGATCCAGAAGGCAAAACCAATACCGGAGCCGAGGTGAGCAATTTCTTCAGTTCCCTGAAGCTCTGCTCACACTCCTCGGACCAAACGAAAGGCACATCCTTCCGCGTGAGCCTAGTCATCGGGGTCGCAATGCGGGAAAAATCCTAGATGAACCGACGATAATAACCCGCAAGCCCTAAGAAACTCCGGATCTCCGTCACCGACCTCGGCCTCGGCCACTGCATCACTGCCTCGACCTTGGCGGGGTCCACGGAAATGCCATCACCAGAAATCACGTGCCCTAGAAAGTGCACCTCGCTGAGCCAAAACTCGCACTTGCTGAGCTTCGCATATAACTGGTGATCTCGCAACGTCTGCAGCACCACACCCAAATGGTACGTGTGCTCCTCGGCAGACCGCGAATAAACAAGGATGTCATCCACGAAGATGACCACGAACTGGTCCAAATACGGATGGAACACCCTCTGCATCAAGTCCATGAAGGCTGCTGGGGCATTGGTGAGCCCGAACGGCATCACCAGAAACTCATAATGCCCGTACCTCGTACTGAATGCAGTCTTCTCCACATCGGACTCGCGAATTCTCAGCTGATAGTAACCGGACCATAAATCAATCCGCGAGAACACTCGTGCAGACTGAAGTTTGTCGAACAAATCATCAATCCGCGGCAACGGATACTTGTTCTTAATGGTCACTTCATTCAGCTACCGATATTCAATGCACAAGCGCAGACTACCGTCCTTCTTCTTCACAAACAACACGGGCGCACCCCAAGGGGAAAAGCTAGGATGAACATACCCCTTGGCCAGCAGTTCCTGCAACTGCGCCCTCAACTCCCTCAACTCAGCGGGGGCCATAGGGTAGGGAGCCTTCGCCAAAGGTCCCGTACCAGGCACAACCTCGATCACGAAATCGATCTCCCGCTGGGGAGATAATCCAGGCAACTCCTCAGGAAAAACGTCAGGAAACTCGTACACCACTGCAACGTCCTCGACATCCGGCTCCATCCGGTCAGACACAACCACTGACGCGAGAAAACCCTGGCAACCTGAATCAAGCAATCGACGGGCTCGAATAGTAGAGATAAGGAATCGAGAAGAGGCGGAACGGATACCTTGGAAATAGAAGGTCCTCTTGCTCGGATGCTGGAAGTAGACCCTCTTCATTCCATAATCCACCACCGCTCCATCGGTCTCGAGCCAATCCATGCCTAGAATAACATCATAATCCCGAAGCTGCAATGCATACAACCTGCCTGGCATACTCCGCCCATCGATCCACACCGGAACCTGGTCGAAGCAATACAGAGTGATCATAAAATCACCCGAAGGCAACTCCACTGCCAAATCACATGACAACTGGGTCACCGGCTCCTCGACGCTTGACGTGAAATCCTCCGAAATAAACGAATGAGACGCGCCAGAATCAAACAAAACCCGAGCCGCACAACCCAAAATCTGAGCAGTACCTTCCACGAGCTGCGACGCCACTGCCTCTGCTCTGGTCATGTGCGTGATCCGGCCTCGAGCCCTCTGCCTGCCTCCCACGCTAGCTGACCTGGGTAGCGGCGGATACTGTCCCTGCTGCTGCTGCTGCTGCCTCTGCTGCTGGGGAACCTGCTGCTGCTGAGAAAACTGCTGCTGCGGCGGTCTCTGAGGACAGTCACGCGCCATGTGCCCTGGCTGGTCACACCGAAAACAGATGATCGGCGCCGTGCACTGCCTGCCTGGGTGGGTCCCACCACACCGTGGACAAGGTCCTCGCGATCCACCCACCGATCCCTGACGCTACAAAGGAAATGGCTGCTGTACACTGCCCGATGAAGCTTGCCCCTGATCTCTAGACTTCTTCTTGCCGAACCCTCTCTTGAAGAACTTCTTGACCTTCGAGCCGAAGGACGCAGATCTTGTCACCGAAGCTGCCGATGCCGGTACTCCTGAACCACCCGACGCATGCTGGAAGAAACCCTGCTGCTGGGTAGCCGACTGCTGGCTGCGACCTGACAAGGACTGCCCCTGGCTGATCGGTCCTCGAGTCCCCTGCATATCCATCTCCAAGGAAATCGTAACACGAGACACTGTCTCTAGATCAGTGGCCCCGTTCGCGATCAAATGGTGCCTCAGCTCCAGCCTCAAGCCCTGCACAAACTGCGCCGTCCTCACCCTCTCATGCTCCATGATGTGAGGTGCGTACTAACCCAGCTCGACAAATCGGGCCCTGTACTGCAACACAGACATGTCACCCTGCACCAGCTCCAGAAACTCCCACATCCGCTGCGTAGCAACAATATCTGGACAGTACGTACGCTCGAAAGCACTGACAAAGTCATCCCACTCGATCTGCTCAAGTGGACGAAGCTGAAAGGATGTCTTCCACTCGGAAGACCACCACCTCCGAGCCGTACCCTGCAACTGGTTGTAGGCCAACACCACTCTGTCCTCGGCAGCACTCTTCGCAGAACTGAACACCCGCTCCATCTCATCGAGCCAATCACGAGCCGCATCAGGGTCTGCCTGGCCGCTAAAGTAAGGTGGATGGAACTGCATGAAGTCCCTCACTGCTCGGCCTGGCCCACCCCTGACAAACGAGCCCTCAGCAGCCTCTCCGCCAAACTGCTGAGACATGAGATGGTACATGCCACGGAAGAAATCCTCGGCCCCCGGAGCTCTCGCAGCATCCGCGGCCTCGGTAGCTCCCGGAACTCTGCTATGCTCCTCCTGGTCCCTCTGGACCCC
Organism: Amorphophallus konjac; assembly: GCA_022559845.1. NCBI lineage: Eukaryota > Viridiplantae > Streptophyta > Magnoliopsida > Alismatales > Araceae > Amorphophallus > Amorphophallus konjac. The sequence continues at coordinate 130,298,626 of CM040122.1, read as the reverse complement.
CTGCTGGATCTCCTGACCTCCAGCCGACTGCCCTTGCTGAGAGCGAGAACTCCTCCTCGGCGCCATACTCGCTCCTGAAGCAAAAGATAGAAAAACACGGAAACGGCAATGTCAAGAAAAACACACGATGCCCAATGCCAGCGTCACATGTACATCATCATTGTGGACTAGTGGACCACTACAATTACCTATGATTCTCATGTAATTCCACAACCGCGCTCTGATACCAGCTGTAACGACCCGAGAATCCGATTACCGGCAAGGCCCGATAACCCGAGACTCGTACCGCCACCCACGAGCCCGAAGACTCGGAAGGGTTAAAAGGATGGTGTGGAGACTACACGAGTGTCACAAATAATTGCGAAAATTAAACAGTTAAAATATTAAGCAAGAAATAAATTAACATTTTACATGGTCCACAATAAAATAACAACAACAGCAACAGTAGTCCACGACTAGTACAGTGACAAGAAAGAAAAGTACAGCTACACGGGGCATACCCCGGCTCTGACCACTAGCACTACCTCTGGGCACCCGCACCACGCTGCGCTCCTGACACGCTCGCCGAAGGTGGCGTCTCACCTGAAACACGGTGAAAATACGCAGGGAATGAGTCTCGGAACAAGACTCAGTAGGGATCACTCGAACCCTACCTCGTAAAATGAGAAACCACTACACTAGCGGTAGGAAAGTACCTCGGAAAGGAAAGCCCTGAACTCTACAGAACTAGACCCTACGGCACGCAAATCGACACACGTGCCACGGTACGAGAAGACCAAAACTCAATGGTCGAACCGTAAAACCTGAAGGTCGGAAACACATGACTGACAGTCTGTCACTCCGTACTCGACAGGAGTACCACCCACTAGAAGCACAGCCGGTAGCGTCCCCTGACGTCTTACACCGCGCCGCAGGTGAACCGCCTGACGTGGTAGGTTCTACCCGAGGCGCAGACACCGTACAAGTAACCACGAACAAGTGACTAGCTGGGGTCACGCCCGTCGACGTGGGTCCAACCGCCCCCAACCACGTGTGCACACACAGACCGCGCGTCCCTGGTCTGGTCCTCTGATCGGTTTTCCCCTCAGCCGGACTTTGGCTGCAAGACGTGGGGCCCAAAGGTAACCGGTCCACAAACCGTCTCTAAAGGTCGGCCCGTACACCACTCCCTGGTGCGACTAGCACACGCATACTAGTAGGCTACGACTAGTGGAGGGTCACTGAAGGAGTACACTCTCAAGTTACGGAAAACAACGTCGCAACCACAGGTACGAGGAACGCTCCTTGTACCCACACCAACGCACGGTGACGCAAACCGAAGTCACCACCTCCCGGGACCCCACGGCACCCCACGTGTAGCCCCCACATGATGCCCCACATCAGTCAGACTACGGGTCAGCACAGGGATCGAGACTAGCTCATCCGGGACTCAAATCGGTGAAGAAGGGGAGTCGCGGTCACCGGAGGACCGCCTCCTGTGGTAGCGGTCGGCCCAGGACCGCTATCACCTGGTCGCGGTCGGCCTGGAACCGCGACCACCCTGGTGCGCGAAGACGTGAAAGCGGTCGCGTGAAGACCGCCTTCACCTGGTAGCGGTCTCCTGGAGACCGCGACCAGACTCCAACGGTCAAAAACCCATCTCGAAGACCGTGCCAGACCTCAGGCTGGAAGCGGTCGCCCCCTGACCGCCACCAGCAGTCGCGGTCAGTCGCGAGACCGTGACCACCTGCCGACAGCACAAGCCCCAATGGTCGAAACCTTGATGAAGGCGGTCCCCACCTGACCGCTACCTGATGAAGGCGGTTACTGGTGGACCGCTATCATCCCGGAAAACCGAGAACGGCCGGGAACGGCTAAAAACACCATTCCACGCCCCCATACCTCCACCGGAGAGGGGGAAACCAAAGGGGAAGACCCCTGGAGACCCCTAGCATGATTCTAGGCCATCAAAACACGAATCCATGCATCGAATCCATAGATCGGGCGACTCTCCCCAAAATATGGAAAAATCCCAAACATGCTCAAATAAGCCCCTCTCGGCCTCCCCTCGGCCTATAAATCACGGGAATGAACGACGAGAGGCTAAGGAACGTCACCCTACCTCAATGGAGCGAATGCTCCGCCGAATCACTCACGAATCGCGAAGAACGCTCGAAGCTTCACGAACTCCCCACGCCCTTACCGAGCACCGAACACCGCCGCGATCGCCACACCGCCGCCTATGCCACGACGCCGTCGCCTCGCCGCAACCGCAGCCGAAGGGGGTGGCGCCGGGGCTAGCACCGGAAGCAGGGGGGCGGTCACGGTGGAAACGCACGGGAGAGAAGGGAGGAAGAAGAAGAAGAAGAAAGAGAAAGGAGAAAAGAAAAAGATAAAGAAAAGGGGTTATATAGGAAAATCCGATTTTTCGGAAAAATACCAAAAATTAGAAAAAAATACATTTCCAGAATCCTCGGAACGCACCGATCGCAACGGTACCACTCGTGCCTGGGGGAACCGCCCGATTCGCCCGCAGCGAGCTTCCGAAGTAAAAGCCGAAACACACACTGGGAATCGGAAAACACACGCGGAAAAGCCGCGGAACGCCTCCGGGCCTCCGAAACAACTCCAGATCGCGTCGATCCGACGAAAGATGTCCGAAATAAAATTTCAGACACAACGGAGCCAGACGCTCCGAAAACCAGATCCCGGACCCACGAAGAAAGATCCGAAAGGTCCGGGATATTACAGTTCTCACCCAAGTCAAACAAGTTGATATGATGGGAAATATTTTAGAGATTTTAATAGACCTTTTAATGATTTGAATTAAAAATAATTTCCTCAAGATAGGAATCCTATGGGAATAAGGTCTAAACTTTGGGTTGACTAAGGTTAACTCCCTCACACTTATGCAAATGCAAGCTTAAAGGGTGGAAAGGTACAACCGGCCCGGTGTCCGTGTGAGAATCCACGGCTCACGGGGACTTATGGAGGTCCCGGATAAGATCACCTAGTTGACCCCAAGGAATAGGGAGGCGAGAGGATCACTTACCAAGGTAGGAAATGCAACTATGATATGCAATGTATGTCTCTATGTGCACCGGAGTGCATGTAAATTCTAGCTTAAAACTAGAAAATCAAGACTAGATTAAACTATGCAAACATGATCCAAATAAGATAAATAGTATATGGATGGAAAGACAATACAAAGGACTACACAACGGGCCCAAGAACAGATCAATCTAACCCCAGGAGGTCAATCAAATCACTGAGTAAAGTTATCCCCGTGAACCTGTGCGCAGACCGCATGCAGATTTTATGGACAAAATGCTAAAATGATGATAATTTTTAACAAAGCAAATGAGACCTAAATGATGCAAATAAGCTATGGATGGAAAGACAATACAAGGAATATCCAATGGAACAAAAATCAGTGCAATCAGACGTCAAGAAGGCAGTCAAATCACTGAGTAAAGATGTACCTGTGAACCTGTCCCTAAGCCTGCCTGCAGAACTTATGCAGAAAACTCAAAAAGTTGAACAATATTAGAATATGCGAATGTTAACCAAATGATGCAAATGATATATGGATAGAAAGACAATACAAAGGGCTATCCAACGTAAGAAAAAAAAGCACAATCGGACATCAGGATCAAAAGTTATGCTCCGACGAACACGGCCCTGTGAGCATGCGCGCAGGACTGCCAGAATCTGTAACGGTCTACCAAATGACCGTTATAAGACCATGACGGTCTACCATAAGACCGTCACACAACCATAGCCCGTAAAACATCAAAAATAGTGGGAGAATGGAGGAAATACTACCTAAACATGAACATGCACCCACCCAACCTACAAAAGAGCATGAAAACAAGCGTGATGGGCATTGGTTGTCCCACCGTGATTGCCAAAAAACTGTAGATTTATTTTAATTAGATTCCTATCCCGCCCCCTTTAAATACATACATGCATAAACATGTGAATCAAAGACAAGGGGGATGAAAGGATGAGAAATACTAACCGTGATCACCACCAAGGATTAATAACGCCAAAGGATGAAGAAGTGTAAAGAACGGCACCGTGTACCTTGGAAAGAAAACTTGATCGCGCTTGACAAACGAGGTGCGAGGAACTTTATGGATTTAAACCTCCTCTCCTTCCAGCCGGCTAGAGGAAAAGGGCCTCATGTTGTATTCATGCTATCCTGCAAAACAAAGCTAAAATAAGGACAAAAAACCCATTAGAACATGCATGTGTAGCATCAATCCCGCAGTGATAAAATAGGGGTAGAAATTGACGGCAAACTCACCGGGGGGAGGTTTTTAACCCCTGTGGAAGGGTGGAAATAATAGGTGTGTGTATTGTGCATGCATGAGATTTGAAATCATGAGATTTGATTGAGAGAATAGAGAGAAATCATCGATGCAAAACGGGGGGAAACACATATGTAGTAGAAAAGTGTAGAAAATTGTAATGATTTGTGATTTTAAGAGGAAGCGAACTAAGAATATAGATCATGAAATCAAGCCCAGAAGGATATAATGGAAAGCTAATACTTCCCTCTTCAAGTCAAGGTCAAAGTTGCAAGTTAGAATTGCAGCATGGCTTCGCCCCGAACCAAGAAAGAGCCCCCCCTTTGCAACTACGAACTGGGCAGTTTTTATAGAGTTTTGTAAGAAAGCCTCATCTTCTTATCACGATTCTCGGAGATATAGTCCAAGATAAATCGAGTTCTCTGGATCAAACTCGAGATAATACAAAGGACAAGAGATAAGAACAAACGGGGATTAATTCAGAGAAGGATTCTAGAAGATATGGCCCTTGGAAGGTAGCCTCGTCGCACTAGAAGATAGAGTTTTAGTTGAACCAGGATGCATAAATCCTGATCTTGCGACCCAGATCCCAAGAGATATAGCCAATGAAAATTTGATTTCTATGAACCAAATTCAAGATAATACAAAGGGCTAGAAGTAGGAAAAAATGGGGATCAATTTGGATAAGAATTGAAAAAGTTATGGGCTCTGTAAGATAGGCCCGCCGCGCAATTTTCGGGGCAGAGTCCAGTATAAATTGGACTCTCTACTGTGTGTAACGGTCTATCGTAGGACCGCCACATGTGCTCTGACGATCTAGGGTAGGACCGTCACGCTCTAGGGGTCAAACGGGGTGATTTCGGGCAAGTTTGGGTGTGACGCACCTATACTAGACCATCACGTGTGCTCTGACGGTCTTACGATAGACCGCTACATGTACTGTGACGCACCTACACTAGACCTTCACATCGATGAAGGAAAATTCTAGGTAGACCACGCACGACTTTGGAAATTGAAGCGTATCTCTCAAACGGGGCAGAACTAGCAAAATTGGTAGAAGAAGAAATTGTAGATAATGAAGAGAGGAACAACTTTTATTAGGAATGCAAGATGAGAAAATGATCATAAGAGAGAGAAAATGGTGCTATGAGATAGAGAAAGAATTTTAAACAGCACATCACGTCGGAAAAATGCAAATAGCTCATAAACGGGGCAGAACTGGCCAATGGCGTAGAAGAAGAAATTGTAGATCGTTGAAAGAGGAACAACTTTGGTGAAGATAATGTTTTGAATAGAGGGACAAAAGGAGATGAAAAAGGACCACTTTTAGGATTGCACAGCGGGAGAGAGCCGATTACTTGAGGGAAGCCGGCCTAAATGGACCGAAAGTCGACTTAAAAGCCAGAAGTTGATAAAATAAGCTCCAGGACTCTAGGAAATCATGATCTCTAGGGCTCAAAGGGAATGGAACAATAAAAATTGGCTCGAAATCCATTCAAGGAAGGCTCCAAAATAATGGGTAATTTGAGACATCAAAAATGATGAATAAGAGAAATGACACAACTTGTGGGCTAAAAACGGATGAAAACAGCGGCGTCCTGGTGATGCTTCCCCGATCAATCCTTGGTTCCATGGGTGATTGTCGAGAAATCGACTGACACGCCCGCACCCACTCCGGCTAACCCATACCCTTACATTTCCGTGCCATTCGATCCTTTTCAACTTTCCGTAAGAGGAAAGTGCCCGATACTGCCATGAGTGGCATACAACTGTAAGGAGGCTACCTGAGATGCATCAAACTCCCGTATTTTCCTTCTCCCACTGTATCCCTTCCTTCACCCAGTCATCGGCATAAAAGCCCCCGCAACAGAGAGGATGGCACGCCCGGTGGGATGTCTCCCGCCTTCCTTCTTTTTGCTGAAAAAAAGCCTATGCCAGCCTTGAGGCCCTGGTACCCTTTCCCTGTCCTTGCAGGAGAGGCAGAGGAGGGTGCTCGCAGGCACATTCTCCAGCAGCTTCCGATTCGCGTTCTGACTGTCGGACCGTGCTCGGCGACTGTCAACAACTGTCGCCTTCGCAGCACTCAGCGCTCCAGCAACCATGGCGGTCGTCACTTACGGTCCCAATGTCATTTCCACCCATGCCCGGGTGGGCTACTTGGTGATGCCGATTGCTTTCGGAAGCTTCGCCCCCATCATCAGATCGCCCTACTTTTTGGGCGTCATCCCTGTGGCTGCTACTCAGCCAATCCCAGTTTCTCCGTCGGCTCCTGTGGCCGATGCGCCAGGGGCGCCTCCTGCACCGGTGACTCACCTGAGCACCAGGCTCAATACCGCCACCACTGGCCCCTGCAAGGCCCCCAGATCATTATCGGCCTAGGTAAGCGTTAGCTCCCGAGGCCAGCCTCGTCCGATCTCCGGCATGGGCCCCACGCCCCAGATTTTGGTCGCTACTTCAGCACTTTCCTTGGGCCTCCAACCCCGAGCCTCAGGAAAGTCGTCACCCAACATGGGCTCTCAGCCCTGGGTTCGCGGCTCCCTAGCACTTTCCTCGGGCTTTCAACCCCGAGGCCAGCTTCAGCCGGCACCCAACACGGGCTCTCTGCCCCGGGTTCGCCTCTCCTCAGCATCTTCCTCGGGCCTTCAACCCCGAGGCCAGCTTTAGCCAACACCCAACACGGGCTCCCAACCTCGGGTTTGCGGCTCCCCAGCACTTCTTTTGAGCCTTCAACCCCGAGGCCAGCTTCAGCCGACACCCAACACGGGCTCCTAGCCCCGGGTTCGCGGCTCCCCAGCACTTCCTTCGGGCCTTCAACCCCGAGGCCAGCTTCAGTCGGCACCCAGCACAGGCTCTATGCCCCGAGTTCGCGGCTCCCCAGCACTTTCCTCGGGCCTTCAACCCCGAGGCCGGCTTCAGCCGGCACCCAACATGGGCTCTATGCCCTTAGTTCGCGGCTCTCCGGCGTTCCACCAGGAATCTCGGTTTTGAGCTCCAGTCAAACTGGCTCTCCCCGCGGGTCTTCTACCCAGGGGGGAAGGTTCCTCAGCACCCACCTCGGGCCTTTCGACCCGATCCCAGACTACATCGACACTTACTATGGGTCCTTGACCCAGGGGCGACAGCACCTCGGCACTTCCGACGGCATCGCTCCCCGGAGCGAGAATGTCATCTCGAGCATCGGCAATGCTTCTCTCGGCGCGGGCCAGGGCTTACAACCCAGTCGCCCGGCTGTCGACTCCCAACGTGGGCCTCGTACACCATTGGCCGGCCTTTGTACCTTCCACTAGCAGCTCTGCGCCGCCATCCACTATGGGTCGGGTCTTCTCGGTCTACCATCTCGGGGCGGAGTTTTCCTCGGCTCCCCAGAAGAAGCATCGCCATGGCCGTAAGGGCGGGCTGCTCGCCGCTGCAATTAGCAACTCCGGTAAAACTATTCTCATCGGGGATTTACGGATTCGCCTCGATGGGGGTGAACCCATCAGACCTCCGGAACGGACCATTCCTACCGTTCCCACTTCCAACTGCTTCGACCTCTTGCGATAGACGAGAGAGAATAAGGTGAAGCTCAAAGGAGCGGGCACCTCGGTGGCAGTCCGGGGGCATCCCCATCGGCCAAACTCCCAAGCTCCTAAGACGACCCGTCAGAAAAGTGGCGACAAAGGAGACCAGCAATCCGACTTGAGATGAATCTGGGTCACCCTAGAAGAAGCTCAAGCCGTTCAGAGGGTGCACATTAGGAATCCCTTGCGAGCGTTCAGACCCAGCATCGGGCGAGACGCGTCCAACCTTACAACGGTACCGTCTGAAGATGGCCAGCCGTCTAGTGCCCCCCACACAAGCAAGCGGAGGCAAAGGCGAGCCCACTCCCGGACCCTCCAGCAGCCTGTCCCGGGATCTCCTCCGATCGACATCGGGAGCGAGGCCCCTCTGCAATGCACCTCGATCTTTGACAGACTAGGGGCGCATGTCCGCCCCTAGCGACACCCGCGCAGGAAGCGGACGGCCCCGTTTATCAACGACGCGGTTTGAGTGTTCGCGTGCTATACCACCGGACACCAGCGGGACACCTAGTCTGATGACCTAAATCAGCCCTTGTCCCACTTTAGGAGGCCGCGCCATCAGGTTCCGCCGCCTCCCCCAGCAGGTCACATCGGTACTTCTGCCATACCAAAGGCGTCAGAACGCGCGGAAGAGGTCCCGGTTGAAGACCGCGACCCTCCTATCAATGCAGAGTTGGTCAACAGTGACCCTCCTGCGAACGAGGCTCAAGAAGTGACCCTCGACACTCTCATGAAGGAGAACCAGCACTTGGAGGCCCTCCTGTAAGACCTCCTCCAGGAGCGGGACCTCCATCCTCAGCAACCTGCTATGCCCCAGGCCGAGGCACTGGCACCACCAGCTACCCGCGATGTTGCCAACACCTCAGCGGTGATTGCTCGAACTCCGTTGGCAACTGGGTTTGGCACACCTCCGGTTGAGGCCCAGCCATGAGCCTCCAATACGCTAGTGCTAGAAAATCTCCTAGCACAACGCCAGATGATCGAGCGTATTGTCAAGACAAAGCTCGCCCAGTATGGTGAAGGGGTTGTCACAGTAGATCTCTACAGTGTACCCTACATGCTTCACCACCAACTGAAAAAGCTTTTTCCAGAGTACGCCAAGCCCCCGAAGCTGTAAAAGGTCGACGGGCAGGGGTCGCCACATGAACACTTGGCCTACTATGTTACGGTCATGGGCGAGTTAGCGCTGGATTCGTCGTACCTCCTCTGCTACTTCACTACTTCGCTTATGGGAACGGCCTTCCAATGGTACTCCCGCCTGAAGCCCATTTCTCGATTTGTGCGTGTCATCCTTACGCTTTTAAACGGCCGAGCGAAAGATTTCCCTGGCCGAACTCTGTTCTCTTCGATAGAAAAAGGGGGAGAGCGCCCTTGACTTCGTCAAAAAGTGGCGAGACCTCAGCATGAGATGTGTCCCACCCATTCAGGAGGACGCCATTACTATATGCCGTCGAAGTCTGGCAGCTGAGGTCAGCGAGAAGCTTCTTGGTGCCAACATCAAAGGCTTCGACCAACTCAATTTGGCAGTCGCCGAAATAGAAATGTTCTTCACCGACAACCCGAGATATACTATGGTGAAGGGGAAGCAAGCGCAAGAATTCCAGCCTGATAAGGAGGTGAATATCATAGAGTTCACCCCTACCGCTAAAGCCAATAAGGAGGCCGAATCCAGTGGCTCTGACAAAAAGCCAGCAGACAAGCCGGCCATTCCCTCCTTCTCTAAGCGGATGAAGACACCCTTCTCCTTCAAGAAGGAACATACGAAGATGCTCTTCGACCTTTGTATGACCCAGAAGATCATCGAGCTGCAAGAAATCCGCAAGCCGGACGAGGCTCTGAAGACCGACGATCCCAGCTATTGCCTGTATCATCGCATGCTGGGTCACTCAATTGAAGATTGCTACGTCTTCAAGACTCAGGCGCATAAGTTGATCTGAGACGGCCTCGTTAAAATGAAGAGTGGTCTCGTCGATCCCCTGCAGCCACATACGTGGACTAGGCCACCTAAGGCAGCACGTGTGGTTCACAACTCAGTCAATGTCATCCATATGATGGCCACATTCTCTCTTTCTGACGTCGAAGGAGAGGAGCCCAGTACTAGCCAAGGCGAGCCTTCTCTCTAGTATCCGGGGTGGAGGCCCTGGCATGATCACAGACCCCTCTCCTTCCCTAGGGAGAGAACCCAGTGACTCTTCGATATCCTCGTCAGGAGGGGGCAAATCATGCCCCGCGACTCGCCAGCAGACTACCCGCATTGGGACCGTAGTCACCCCCAATACTACCCCTTCCATGCTAGAATCTGTCACACGATCGAGTCCTGTGAAGAAGTTTAACACCTCATCTTGGAACAGATCCGCTGGGAGTAGATCAATGCAGAGGGGAACTCCATGTCACTCGTCAGGCTGTGACAAGCTGTCGAAGAAACCTTGAGCATCGCCAGGGATGCGCCAGAGTGCCCATACTCCCCTCAAGAAAATGGGCACGGATTGCCTTACCAGCATCCCCCCGAATGGCTCGAGTTTCGGGCCGACAACTAAGAAGCGCTCGAGCGATTGCGAAGACGTAGAGAGCAGGATGCCCGTCAAGAGACAGAGCCGACTAACTTCTCGGTCAACGTCATTCATTCTCTTGCTTCTCCGGCCATTGTAGGCTCCCAGACATCAGCATCAGGCCAGCCAACCTCTGCCACTTCGGCTGTGGGGTGGCGGTCCTGGCGGGAACTAGAATCTCTCCCTTTCCCTGAAGAAGACACCGCTAGGTTCCTCTGGGTCCTTCTCGGCCGAGAGGACGTTCTGGTGGGTGAGACAATGATGGGCTCCTAAGCTCTCTCTCATCCTTCCCCTGTCCTATCTCCATCTCCGGCGTCCGTGGATAGGAAGGGAAAGCAAAAGTAGGGTGAGGTCCTGGCCCAGCCTTGTCACACTCCCTCAGCTGATGGGACGTCGGGTCCTCCCCACCTACCCTTTAACACAATCCGAAGTACAAAGAAGACATCTTCGGAGTCTTCAGTGGCTTTGATTCAAGCGGCGGGCCTACCGCTACAAGGCACAATTAGTCCGCAGAGTTGTGGTAACTGCCCAGAGCAACAACATCCTACGATGCCTTCGACTGTTGCCAGACCCAGCCCTCAGCGTGATTACAAAGGCAAGGCTAAGCAGCAAGACAACAAGCACATCCCTCAGTCCGCTTCTCGACAAAATCCATCGCCACCGCGGTTAAGGCATCAAATCGCGCATACATCTTTGGACGCCAGCACCAGTCAACCTACTCTTCGTAAGCTCTTGTCACCACCGCGGCTAAGGCATCAAACCACGCATACGTCTTCAGACGCCAGCACCAGTCAACCTACTCTTCGTAAGCTCCTATTGCCACTGCGGGTAAGGCACCAAACCGCGTACACATCTTCGGATGCCAGTCCCAGTATCCCGGCATACCAGGAGTTGCCGCTCGAGGTAATCGAGTAGGCGATCAATGCCACCTTCCAGATACAACAAGCGGAAGGTGCCTGGATCAAAATCCGGGCGAAGAAGAGTCCTCGACCTCGCCCCACCAGGGCACTACCCCGTGGACACCCTCCTCGAAACTGATCAACTCTGGCCCCAACACCTCTCTCTCCTACTCCCTTGGAGACCACTATCGCCAAGAGACAAGAGAAAAATAGGAGGAAGAACCTCAGGAAGTGGCTCAAGAAACAAGCTAAACAAGCAGCCGCCCTGCAATCCCCGGTCGAGCCGACGCCTCTCCAGAGGCTCCAGCGGCTCATTGATGACCTGGAGGAATACGTTCCTCCTCGTCCTACCGGTGCTCTCCTACTCGACAGCTACATCCCATGGGAAGAAATGCAGAAACGAGCCCGCCTCAGAAATTGGGTCCAAGAAATGATCCAGAAGCTCAAGAACGGCGAGAGGCTCCTGATCCCAGAAGAGCTCTCCTTGTGTTATAAAGACAATGAGATCACAACAGAGTAGCTAGAAGAAATGCTTCAAGGATGCACCTACAACATGGTGGCCGTCCCACCTTCTGATAATATCAACTCTCCTCAGTGAGGGGAGCCAGTGGCCTCCCGAACCAGACAGAGAGCCACTGCCCCGCTTGGGCTACAGCCAGTTCCAGAACACATAGGCCGCGGCCGAGGTTGTGGCCGGGGACGCGGTAGAGGCCGCGGGAGGAGTCCTGAGTTACCCCTCTCTCCGTCCACCTTCGACCCGAAGTGAATCATCCTCTTTTGAGGGGAGAAACCTGCCGCCATTCCAGAGGTAGAAATTCAGAAGGGACCTAGCATCTTCGACCTTGTCGGTATTGAAGAGGTTCCCGCTGACCTCCCGGTCTATGCACCAGCTCAGGCTTCTTTTGTGGAACAAGTGGGACCATCCGGCAAGGACGGGCCAGCCCACCAGTCACCCCCAGAAGAGCCATCATTGGCACCCCTGTTCCAGGAGGCCACCAGCGATCAGGGTCAGTCTGACCCCAACGATAAAGGCAAAGCAGTGCAACTCCCTAATGGAGAGCGGTAGGATAGCTCGCAGAAAGCTCAGCCCGACATACTACCCTCCTTGGAGGATGCTCGAGCCCTAGCTGACCGGAAAGTCTTCCATCAGATGAAGCACTTCCCTGCCATCATTACCATTTGGGAAGCCATCGCTTGGAGTAAAGAGCTGAGAGAAACTCTCATCAAAATACTCCAGGAGTCAGAAGCTTACGAGGAGCATGTCACGGAAATGAAGACAAATTACATTTATTGATACATTCTTTTCTTCTATTCTCTCTCCTCCTCCGTCCCGTTCCCCTCCTCCGTTTCCGTTTTGGAGTGTTCTCCCGTGGGGCCTCCGGCCATGGCCGGTGGCGGGAGGGGTATAGCTCCCTCCCGCCGGCCAGGTGCTGCCCTCCCAGCTGCTCTGCCGGCTTCTTCGGTTGGTGCTCCACCTTCCCCTGTCCTCCTCAACAACCAGGTCACGATCGTTTCATGTCGTACGGGTGTTGGCCTCTCCAGCCCGTCCACGTCTTTGGCTGGCTTCCTGGTGTCGGACGCTTCCTTCCCCTCTCTCCCTGGTGCGGCCCACCCATCTTCCTCCTCTCCAGCAGCTGTCGGGCCATGCACTACTGCCCCCCTCTCCCCCCCAGCTTCTGCATCGGTTCCCACCGCCTCTGGATCTCCAGCCTCAGTTGGTGGCCCTCCTGTTCTTGAAGGGCTGGTCCCTTCTTCTGTTGTTTGTGCTATGGTGGAGCCCCTCCTCCCTGCCGGCTATGGCCTTTCTGCCTCTGCATCTGCTCTAGCCCCCCCTCTCCTCCGGCCAGTCTCCTCACGGTCCGAAGGCGTTGCTGCGCCACCGGGAGCTCCTCCGCTTCTGTCCAGCGTCGCCCCTGGAGGTGTGCCTGCCAATCCTCCTTCCAGTGGCAGCCACGTTTATTCCCCCTCTCTCACGCAATCATCCCAACCGTCCATGCTCCTGCACCCTTCCTTGCCAGCCTTTGCTTCTTGCCACGTTACCCCACCAACCTCTTCCCTCCCGCGGTTGACTGGTCAACCTAGCGATGGGACACCTACCATTTCCGATACTCTGTTTTTGGCTGAAGATGGCGGGTTGGGCTCCTCTGCTCCCAGCTCGTGCCCCGTCGGTGCCTGCGACGCCACAGCGAAGCCGCCCGCTGCTGTTGATTCTGGTGTTATCTATGGCGCCTTGCGTTCTCACCTGGGCCCCTTGGACCCCGCTCGCCCAGGCCTACTCCCCACTCCCCCGTCCGGCACTGCATGCCCTGGTGCGGTTCTTGGGGTGCTTGGCAAGGAAGCTGCAGGAGCTCCGTTGGTCGCTGCCCCGGATAGCCTTCCTCCTCCTGCCGTGGCTCATGCCCCATCTCCCTGGGCCCGCGTTCCGGGAGCTCTCATCGTGGGTGGTTCCACCGCCGCCTCGGTTCCTTCCTTCGCGCAAGTGGTCAGCCAGCCGGTAGGCCTCCCCAAGCTGAACATGGCCGTTCATGCGCCGGCCTACTCCGACTCTGGAGAACCGGCTGCTTTCTTCTCCTCAGAAGAGGTCCTGCTGTCTTGCCAAGCCTTGCAGTTCTCCATTATTGCACGCACTGCTCGGGGACGGCCGCCCTTTGATGCCATTCGGTATCATCTCGCACAGAGGTTCAAGTTCATCAAGGACTTCGTCATTAGCTCGTTGGACTCAAGACACCTTCTTCTGCGCTTCCAGACACAGCAAGACTACCTGCAGGTGCTGCTTAAGGAAACTTTGTTTATACAAGGCAAGCCATTCTATTTTTTCAAGTGGACGCTAGACTTCTCCAGGATGGCTGATTCACCTTTGGTTCCAGTCTGGCTGGAGTTGCCAGATCTACCGGTGAACTTCTACCATGAAGAATTGCTGTTGTCCATTGCGAGCAGCATCGGTCCTCCTCTGCAAATCGACAGGAACACTAAGTGTCTCACCCGTTCATTAGCTGCTTGTGTGTGTGTGCAATTAGATGTTTCCAAGCCCCTGCCTTCGCGGGTCCTCATCCATTATGGCTCCAACAGCTACTGGCAACCCATCACATATAAGGATCCTCCCCAATACTGCTCCTCTTGTAAGCGCCTCGGGCACCTTGCAGTCAAGTGTATTAAGCCTCCTGAAGGCTCTCAAGCAGTCCCAGACCCACGGCTGGCCCGAGCAGGTCGCCCCCCCACGTCGGCCTTTGGCGCTCAACCCCCGTCTCCTGCAGACTCTCAAACTCTTCCTGCGGTGGGAGTCCAATGCCTCTCTGCTGGTGCCAACCCCGTGGCGTTTAGAGCTCCTCATGTGGCGTCCATCGCCCATTCTGCTGCTCCCCCAGGCGACGGGCTCCTCCCCTGTCCTCCATACCCCCCAGAGCAGGAGGCCCTCATTTCACCTGGGCAACCTACTCTTGGGCAGTCTTTGGCCCCCAAGGAGCTTTCGTGTGCGTCAACCCCTGCTCCCCACCCGCCTCCTCTTGCAGGTCCCAAGGAACCCAATGCGAGCTTGCCTCCCCTTCTAGCTCCGCCCGCTACTGAGGACGGATCCACTGCTGCCTGCCCGCCGCCCTCGACGTTCGTCCGCACGGTGGAGCCTGCTTCTCTGGTCATGGATCACGCGAGGGTTGCTGTTGGTCAGCCCACGGGTATGGGCGTGGAACTCGGCCCACTCGGTTTGCATAGCGTTCTCGCTCCATTACCTTTGGCTGTCTCACTCGATGGCCCCCCTTTGGTCGCTATCTCCAGGCTTGCCTCTCCCTCGCCTGGGCACGCCTCTCAGCCGTTGGCGGACGCTGCTCCGGTCGGCTCTGCCTTGGTCTCGACTGGGCCCCCCCAGTCCAACTTCGTGGATTGCCCGCTCCACCATTCTGCTCCGGCCATTGGCGCCCAGCTGCCTGCGCCTCCTTTGCTTTCTGTGCCGCTCCCAGTCGTCCTTCCACCTCCTCAGCAAGGACCTGGGACCGCCTCCATGGTCGATTTCGGGCCCTCTACTGCTGCTAGCGCTCCTTCAGCCACCATAGTGTCTTGCTTGGAGCCGTTCCCATGCCTTCCTACTGCACATGCAAAGTTTGCTGGCCTCTGCCCTCCAGCTGAGGTTCGTCAAGACATTTTGTCTACTCCGGCTGTGGGCTTCGCGCCCTCCCCCCCGGTCGTTCCTCCGCCCGGGGAGGGCGTCCCCCCTCCGTGCACAGGAGCACCCGCGGGTGTCCCTCCTGCTGCTCGGGCTTCCGCCTCTTTGGTCCTCCGCCTCCCGGCGCCGGATGCTCACCCCCTTGGCGGCCCTTCTTCTGGGCTCAATGCCGGTGCGGTTGCTTCGTCCCCTGGGGCGCAGCCCCCTTCCCAGGTGGCTAGCGTTGAAGGGTCCTTGGCTTCCTCCTCTTCTCCGACGGCCGCCCCTCGCCTCTCCTTCGCCCAAGCTTTAAAGAAGAAGATCAACCGGGCCCCGCCCGGGCCGATCATCTCTGCTGCGCCTTCTGCTCCACTACGGCCCGCGGCCACCCTGCCTCCTGCGGGTGGTGGTTCGGGTATCAAGCTTTCTCTTCCCATCCAAGTTCTCACGGTTCCTGGGCTGGAGCCAGCATCAGGTTTCTCAGACTTTGCGGCGGCCCATGCGGCGTTCGTGGGGATGCCTTCGCCGGACCGCTCGCGACTGCCCATGAGGATGGAGGCTGGCGCTCCGCGGCGTTCCTACCGGCGTTCCAACTCCACTTCCTCTTCGCGTGATCGGCAGTGTATTTTTGAGGAGGCTCCTCCTCCCCGTCGTTCTCTTCGGATCCAGTCTTCTGCGTTGGCGCCCCCGCCGCTAGCCGACTCTTCCTTCACGGAGGTGCTTGATCCCGATAGTTCGGAGGTTGATCCCCTTGATTTCTCTCCGGGCCGTCAGCGCGGTGTCCGTTCTGTGTTCTCGTCCGACTCTGAAGGGGTCTTCGACGAAGATTCCTATTTGTAGGGGCTTTGTTTCTTTTGTGGGTTCTTGAGCTTTTGTTTTTGCCCTCGCCTGGGTCCTCTTGGCCTTTCTTTGCTGTCTTGGGCCTTGGCCTTGTTCGCCTCTTGCCCTCTTTGGGCGACTCCCCTCCCCCCCTGTACCCCTTTCTTTTCTTGCTTTCATTTATATGAAAATCACTTGCTTGGTGGCCGGGATAGTGTTTTCATCTTCTTCCGCAATGAAGAGATGAACCCCCTCTCCTGTCTCCCTCCTTGCAAGTATCAACTTTAGTTAAAAAAAAAGACAACGACTTATGAAGCCTTTGTAACCACCGTCTTATTCACGGAGAAGGACATGATGTTATCCCCTCCATGCCACAACCGTCCTCTCTACATGAAGAGAATGGTGAATGGGCGTGATGTGAACTGGATCCTGGTGGATGCTGGTGCTACCGTTAACATCATGCCGCTCAAAACATTCAAGACTTTATATCTGACCCCATACCTCCAGAAGGTTCAAGCGGTCAAGATATCCGGCTTCAACTAAAACACCGAGGATGTCCTCGGCTGGGTGGATGTTGATCTGGTGCTTGATGATTTCACCTCTAAGGCGACGTTCTACATCATCGACTCCAACACGTCCTATAAGATGCTACTGGGCAGGCCCTGGCTCCATGAAAATTGGGTCATCCCATCAACTCTCCACCAATGCATCAAGTATGCCAAGGACGGGGAGCAGCATACGGTCTTTGCAGACCTGTCACCGTTCACACCGGCAGAATGCAACCTGGCCGACGCTACACTCTACTTCAAGGGGATTAGTCCGTACCCTGTGATCAAGAGTAGGAGCAATGGCTGGCTCTCAGAGGAAGACGATGATGATCTCTTCTCTGTTGACGAGAAGAAGGCCAAGCTCCATCGGCTGCGTCTCAGCTCCAAGTCAACCCCAGATCACCCTGAGAGGCGCCAAATCGACTTCGAGGCTAACCTCATTAGTCGAGCTATAGGCAAGAGTATATGCTTGCCCCCAGACTTCATCCAGTTCCCAAGTGCATCCGAGAAACACAACGTCGAGTCGCTGACAACATTCATTGTCACCTTCAAGCGACAACGCCGAAACAAGAAGAAGGCCAACAGGGACAAACCCATCATCTTCTGTAAGGGAGACATGGTCCCTCAAGCCCCACCGGCTGACGACTTCGACTGGTCCAGGCAAGCCGATGACACCCCTGAAGCCGTCCAAGTGCTGGACGACCTGCCACCACACATTCGGGAGATGTGTCTGAAGCAACACATCCCTCAATGGCAAGGTTCCACGCGACGTGAATATTTTCACCAACTGTGGACCCCTTCCGAGGTCCGGGGGCAACCCCCGTCCTTCCATAAGGATACCAGAGGACTTGGCTACGACCAAGACCCGAACTTTCGCGTCTACTACGCAGTCAACATCATAGGCTTGACTGATGTGACACACCCTTGGACTTTAGTGAAGCAAGCACAATTCGCAATATAAACAGACCGAACTCGGCGACCACTCACCCAACACTCACCCAAAACCCGGGGTAACTTGGTGCTTCCAAGTGGATGTTGTGAAAGCTGGGCCCTTGCTGGTAGAGGGCCAGCAAGGCCAAGGTTGTTTCCCAAGGGTATGGAGGCCCAATTCAATGGAGCCGACGTTGTGTCGAGGGCACGGGTTACACACTTTCCCACGGTGGTCACTCGAAGCAATGGAGCTTGTGGAACTGAGCACTCACTCTCATGGGCCAGCGGAGCTATGAGCTAATATTGAAAGGACAAGCACTAAGGGAAGCAAGGTTAGAACACTTACTCGACCGGTTTGAAGAAACTGATCTCGCTCGGAGACATGGGTGAGCGGGGAAGCGTGGGTTCCCCACACGCTGTGCCGGAGTAGCTTGAACCTGTTTTAAAGATTTACAACACTACTCCCCATGCAAGGGGGTGGAACAAGGGGAGAGGGGAGTCACACATACATTCAAACACTACCACCCACAGGGAGGGGCTGTAAGCCGGCCGGGCGGGGAGGGGAAAGGGGAACTAGGGACTAATTGAAGGATGAAGTCGGTTCTGCCCACACTCTAGAACAGCAGACAGGGGGTCGGTGTCGACGCCGCTGCGGTCGGTCCCGAACTCCGATTGCACCGAAACCAGTGGCAAACTCTTCTGATTTGGCACAGGAGGTTGCCTGAATTTTGGGAGAATTTCTAGTTGTTGGCACTGGACGGGGCAGGGTCGTGAGTAGGGCCTCTATTCTCTGAATCTGACTACTACGGTACTGCTTCAATAGGAAGACAAGGTCACCACAGATGCTCCTCAGCTCCGATTCAAGTTTGGCCGGAGTCTCTGGATTTGTTGTCAAGTCCCCTTAGAACAGAGACTGACGGGGGTGCCGGAGGAGGTCGAAGTAGATAGAGACAGCCCGAACAGTGATCATGTGTCTGTTCAGTCCCAGAGTGGACAGAACAGCGCACGTGTGGGAGAAAAACGAGAAATCACAGCTCCAGATGCCGAACAAGGTTCCGCTTCTTGATATTGGAAGTAGACTCGGTGTAGAAACTCTCAGCCATGGCCCACCTTCAAAGCTTCAAGAAGTTGGCCGTGGGAGCCTCTGCAACCGGCTTCAGGTTGACAGTCAGGGAGAAGAAGCGCAGTTTAGGGAGAACGACTCCTCCGGGCAGCCACGAGCTCAGAATGGGACGAGATTACCGCCGTTGCTAATACGACAGAGAGACTCTTCCGACGGTACCACTTGGGCCACCAGGAACGTCGGGATTATGTCGTGGCCGAATCTGCAAGACACTGGTACTCTGCTGCCTGCGAACTGAGAAGTGCAGGTTGGGGATGGGAGGTGGGAGATGAGGTAAATGGGAGGGGAAAGAGGGTGGATGGGTGTGGAGGCAACCCTTGTCCGTTAGGGGGTCAGGGAGGAGGCAAACCAAGGTGAGGGGGGGGGAGAATGGGGGCAGGAAGGTGGTCTAGCAGGTGGTGAGAGAGTGAGCTACGAATTTGGGACTAGGGGGGAGAGGGATGGTGATTTCCCTATTTGGGGTGGTCCAAGGTTTGGGGGATGAGGAGTGGAGGGAAAATAATTCAAATATTCCCTTGGGAGTTGGGGAGATTGTGTGGGGAAGAGATGAGATTGTGTTGGTGGGAGGGAGATTGTATTGGGAGGGTCAAGAATTCTCCTAGGGAGGGGGTGGATTTGGTGGGAATTGGTGGAGGGGCATTGATAGCACCTAGGGAAGGGAAGGGGTGGTTGGGTGGCAGATTTGGTGGTAGGTTTGAGGGATGATGTGGATGGTGAGGTGGAGGAGAGAGAGAGGGCCGGCCTAGAGAGAGGGGAAGGGAAGAGAGAGATGGGGTTCACCCCCTTTAGAGAGAGAAGGGAGAGAGGAGAGGGCTTCTCACCCTAACCCTAGACTTCACACCTTGAACACTCAAATTTTGTGGAGGATTCAAAATATGCAAATTCTCATTAACTTCAAATGGGGGGAAATGGGGTCCTATATATAGGCAACTCACATTTTACAAAAAGTCCCTGACTCTTGCTACAATGACAAATTACTAAGAGGGTAGGGGGCGCCCCTGGGCCTAGCCCAAAGAATTGGGCCCAATAACTAATCTAATAAACCTAATGACACTCAAACTTAGGGAAATAAACAAAAGACCTAGGGACATGACTCAAATAAAAGGGAAAATACATCAAACGACTCAAATAGAAAGTTCAAAATGGATAATTGGGCCCACATGGAGTGATGCCCGAGCTCAAACAACTCTGGAGTGTGAAGATGACCTGAGCCAGAGGGAGTCATGGGTGATGCCTCCATCATTGACGCTGCCAGTTGACGACCAAGCTAGAATCGAAGCCAAATTTGGCAGCTCCGAGGATGAGGAAGAGGAGATCCTGATCCCGATCCCCGTCAAAGCCAGCACCCCAGTTCAAGCAGTCGAGGAATCTTCCTCGCCTCCCTACCAACACGTCGGGGCTGAAACAGCTCCTCCCACCACCCCGTCGGTCGATGGACTTGGTTCAGCGGACTCTCCTGACGAGGGAGCTAGCCAAGATGCTTACCACGAGGGATTATCAGCTCTAGCAGGCAACCTCACGGAACCTTGACAACTCCAGCGGGCAACTGCTGGCCAGAAATTGGCGGCCCAGACCAATCCTTGATGGATCCCAGCAACAACGACTCCCCATTCCCATCGGTGTCGACCAGTGGCTTCGAAAGTCGAGAAATACATGAAGCTGACACTGATGATGAGGATTTCATCGACTTCCAACCCGCTCCTCCCGAGCTGGAGGATGGCAGCCAGGCGACCGTGGACAAGCTCGTTGAAATCAACTTGGGCAAAGATGAAGCTCCCCAGCCAACGTTTGTCGGTGCTCTCTTTACTGAGGCAGAGAAGCTGGACTACAAGCAACTCCTGCTCGAATACAAAGACTGCTTCACTTGGATATACAAGGAGATGCCAGGGCTAGACCCCTCCATAGTGGAGCACGAGCTAGCCATTTCTCCCTCAGTCACTCCGGTCAAGCAACCACAGTGGTGCATGCGCCATGAGCTAGAGCTCCAGGTTTCGACCGAAGTCAATAAAATGGCAGAGGTCAATTTCATCGAGCCATGTATCTACCCGATTTGGCTCGCCAACATAGTCCCAGTCAAGAAGAAGAGTGGTCAAATCCGCATCTACTTCGACTTCCAGGACCTCAACAAAGCTTGTCCGAAGGATGACTTTCCAATCCCGATTACAGAAACAATGGTCGACATGACCACCGGACATGAGGTCTTGTCCTTTATGGATGGGTCGTCCGATTATAACCAAATCCGAATGTCCCTTAAAGATAAGAACCATACAGCTTTTAGATCCCCCAAGGGGATTTTCAACTACAAGCGCATGCCCTTCGGTTTGAAGAATGCTGGCGCTACATACCAAAGGGCCATGACTAAGATATTCGATGAAATGCTACACACTACCGCCGAATGCTACATTGATGACCTGGTCGTCAAGACTAAAAGGCGCGAAGACCATTTGCGCGACCTCCGCCAAGTCTTCGAGCGTCTCGAGCAATACAGGCTCAAGATGAACCCCATGAAATGCGCCTTTGGCGTATCCAATGGCAAGTTTCTCAGCTTCGTCGTCAGGTACCGAGGAATCGAGGTGGATGCCAGCAAGATCAAAGCAATCCGGGAGCTTCCACCACCCAACAACATCACCGAGCTCATGTCCTTCCAAGGGAGGTTGACCTACATTCGGAGGTTTATTTCTAACCTCTTCGGTCGATGCGCGCCTTTCGACAAGCTAATGAAGAAAGATGCCCCGTTTACATGGGACTCGGAATGCCAGGTGGCTTTCGAGCAAATCAAGGAGTACCTCCTTACTCCCCCAGTCCTTGGGGCACCAATCAAGGGAAACCCCTCCTCCTTTATATTGTTGCCATGGACACTTCGCTAGGAGCTCTATTGGCGTAAATCAATAAGGAAGGTAAAGAGCAGCCCCTCTATTACCTCAGTCGGAAGCTAATCGGTGTCGAGTACCGCTACTCCCCTATGAAGAAGGTTTACTTGGCATTGGTGTTCGCAGTTAAGAAGCTACGGCATTATCTCCTGTCCCATCCAGTCGAGCTTATATCCAAGCACGACCCCCTGAAGTATCTCCTTCGACAACCTGTCCTCTCAGGCCGACTGGGAAGATGGGTGCTCCTGCTAATGGAGTATGACATTACTTATATTCCCAGAAAAGCAATCAAGGGACAGGGCATGGCTGAATTCATGGCAGCCCATCCAGTGCCAGACGACTCACCTTTCAGCTTGGAGCTCTCGGACGAGGAGTACCTTACTGCTCAATCACAACAACCGGTTGAACATAGTGGAGATGCCTTGCATTACTGGCAGTAAAGTGCTCTCACAACCAGCGTACCTTGCTGGGAGCTCTACTTCGATGTTGCTTCCTAGGGATTACTCAGAGCAACCAGGATCCAGCCACCATGGCAGGTGCCAACATCATTTTCCGGACTCCTCAGCACGGAGTTTTGTACAACTCTTGTGCTCTCATGAAACCTCTAACAAACAACGAAGCTGAGTATGAAGCTCTACTCATTGGGCTCCAGATGGCTCTCCACATGGGCATTAAATGTCTCAAGGCCTTCGGGGACTCCCAGTTGATAGTCCTGCAGGTCCTTGGCATCTATGACATGCGGAAGCCAGAGTTGGTTCCGTACCATGCCACCGTCACCAGATTACCCTAGAAGTTATATTTCTTCGAAATATATCATATCCCCAGAAGTAGCAACGCTTAGGCGGATGCCTTAGCAAAATTGGTCGCGACCATCAAACTCCCGCCCGAGGGCGAGGTCGACATGTCATCAAACATAGAAGGCTGATGCCGAGCTCGGTCGAAGACAACACTGGTCTCACCATTTACATGGTCCACGACCTTGACCAGAACACCCCTCCATAAGAGGAGGATTGGCATGCACCCATCATCAAATTCAAGAAAGGGTGGCTCCCCCCTGACCGGGCTCAAAGGGTTCAACTGCTCCGCCGAGCGGCCTCCTATGAGCTGATCGGTGACTCCTTGTACCGACTCATCCATGGGAAGGACAAGTCTATTCTTCTAAGATGTGTCTCTCTCGCGGAGGCTCAAGCCGTGATGCAGGAGGTCCACTCCGGGTTGTGCGGAGCGCACCAGGCCAGAGACCGAATGAAGCACAATATCAAGCTCAAGGGTTTCTATTGGCCAACCATGTACGTGGATTGCATCCAGTACGCCCGTACGTGCCATCAATGCCAAGCCTTTGGCCCAGTACCCAGATGACCCCCTAATCCATTACGTCCTATAGCCCCCACCTGGCCATTTGCCGAGTGGGGCATGGACATCGCGGGGCCTTACCCGCAATATTCCAAGGGCCACAAATACATTTTGGCCGCCACCGACTATTTCTCCCGATGGGCGGAGGCCCTTCCCTTGCGAGGGGTCACTGGGGAAATCGTTGCTAGATTCATCCGGCACAACATCATATATCGATTCGGTACTCCCAGTCGCATAGTGTCCGACAATGGGACACCATTCAAGAATAAGGCCGTATACCAGCTAGCGGCCAAATTCCACATCGACTAGAGAACCTCTTCAGTTTACAACCCCTAGGCTAACGGTTTAGCGGAAGCCTTCAACAAGACCCTCTGCAAGCTCCTGGCTAAGATGGTTAGCCACCGAAAACGCGATTGGGGTGAGAAGGTCTTCGAAGCATTATGGGCCTATCGGACGGTCTGCAAAACCCCCAGGGGGTGCTCGCCATTCTCCCTTGCTTACGGGACAGAAGCAGTTATCCCCATCGAAGTCCAGTTAGCTTCTTACCGTGTGATGGTCCACACCGGCATTGCCGGCCCTGATGAAAGTGAGTACCAGAGAAGGCTAGAAGAGCTCACCGATCTAGAAGGCAAACAGCTTGAAGCCTACAAACACCTGCAAGTATACCAGGCCCGCATGGCCTGGGCCTATGATAAGCTCGTCAAGCAGCGAGCTTTCAAGCAAGGCGACCTCGTCATGATCAAGCAAAAGGAAGTCATGGCAGGGCGCTCCAGTGGAAAATTATAGCCGAATTGGCGAGGTCCATACATCATCCACAATGTCTACGAGGGTGGGGCTTACACGGTTGTCGATCACAAAGGTCATAGACCGTTCCCACCTCTCAACAGCAAACATATGAAGCTATATTATGCACCGGAGCACGAGATCTCGCGTCAGCCACACTAACGCAGACGTCCCATCTACTACCAGTGAAACCGGCCCCTCCCTGCGGGAGGAGGGGAGTTCTAACCAGTCATTCCTTCCAATCTCCAGCCGAGTAATAGGGATAGCCAAGCCCTCCCAGAACCACCGCCAGTCACCTTCGGGGGTTAACTCCCCGCCTCCGTCCTTGCCATGATGATAGCAAGGGTACCTCTACCCCAGCAGTGGTCCAGCCACCAGGCCCTCATGTAAGTAAAAACAAAAAATATATACAAAAAGAAAATGGGGTTAAAAATGGAGATACCCCGGTAGACTCGGTCGTTCTCTTCCTCAAGGAAGTGTCCGGGGGTAAAAAGGCAAGCAACCATGTTGCATCCCTACGGTTTTGATGATGTCTTACACTATAAATCAATTTGTTTTATCGCATTCTTGCAATAAAGGTCCGTGCATTTTCCTGTTATTATGCATTCAATAGATCAGTGCATGCTTTACTCTAGACGTGGTAAGTCCTTGCCTTAGTGCAAGTTTCTTTTAATAAGCTCAACATTTGTGTTCGTCTCAATAGAGCTCGGTGCATCTCGCATAAAGTCCGTGCATATTTTGCCGCAGTGCATTTCTTTGTTTCTAAGCATGAAGGAGGTATGTGGTTGTTTCATGATTTAGGTCCGTGCATTATTTGTCATTCATCTTTTTGCTTAATGCATATTAAGTCAGTACATGCATTGTCTCGTTCATAAGCTTGCTCGGTGCAAGTTTCTCCAAGTTCTGCATTTCTCACATAAACTGCTTGCCTCGGTGCAAGTCCTTGTTCATGCACAAGTTCTGTCGTTCTTACTTTGTCTCAGTGCTTTTTACTAGGTCGTGTGCACCAAGGTCCGTGTATATCATGTCTCTGCATCTCACCTCTCGAGGTCGGTACAATATTTGGGTCAGTGCAATTCTTGACTAGAATGCATTGTTTAGTCTGCTCATTTTTTATCTCAGTGCAAATCTAACTCGGTGCAAGCTTTGTCTTGCATCTCTCTTTGTTCTGCCCATTTCTCTCTGCCATCTCGGTGCAGCTCTTGCTTGGACTGCATATCCCGACTCGGTGCATTCTTTCTCTTTCTGAATAACATGAAGTCGGTGCATCTTTTATTGCATTAACATACTCGGTGCAAGGTTTGGTCTGCACCTAGTTGGTGCAACTTTCGGTTAGACGTAGGTATAGGAACACAACTCGGTGCATACTTTGCTTAAGATAAAAACATGATCGGTGCTTAGCCAAGTCTATACAACTCACTGTAGCTGTCTGTGCATGTTTTGCTCTATGCACACCAAGTCTATACAAATCCCTGTAGCAACGAGGTCGGTGCAGTTCTTGTTTCAGGCCTATTAGACTCGGTGCAAATCTTGTAGGTAGCTAAAGTAGATTGGTGCATATTTTGCTTCATTCCGCATCGGTGCTTTTCCTGCCAGTCTTAGTCAATGCTTGTTTCCCACTCAGTGCAAACTTTCCTTTCTGGCAAGAATAAAGTCAGTGCAATGGTTGACTTGGAAACTCCTACTCAGTGCAGTTTTTGCTTACTTACTCGCTACTTCGATACGACTTGTGTTAAGTGCGTGACAAAATGTATATTCCTTTTCTGACAGTTTGTCTGTGCATTCACCAGGTGGATGGTGCGTGATCCGAGGAAGATAGAGGTCCAGAACATTCTGACACGTGCCCCAACCTTTCAGGCGGGAAACATGGTATCCACACGCCTAAGTTTCTGGAACAGACATATATATACTGAGGAAAAGGGTTCGTAAAGAAGATGGTGGAATAGTAAAAAGGAAGAGAAGCGTGAGAGCAATGCTGTGGATCAAGAGAGAAAACCAGAGACAAACCACTCCATCATGAGCAGAGAGAAGATTATGAGAGAAAGCTGTCTGTGAATCTGAAGATCTGCTTCTACGGAAGCTACATTGTTTTGACTTAGAGATAATTCTTTTCCATCGATCTTTTATCGTCGAGTTTCCTTCATTTTCCATTCCATTTTTTTACCCTCCAAGCTTGCTCGGAGGAAGGGAGAAGTTCTCCGGTTTCCCTCCATTGTTCTTGGAATAAGAGAGGTTTGATCCTCTAGTTTTGTGAGTTTCTTGGGAGCAATTTCACAGGGTTCCCTTTGATGCGTGCAAAGGAAGGGAGATTTGTTCTCCAGTGGTTCTTCTGGTTGATCAGAAGGCTGAGGAGGGTGTTCCTTAGGGCAAGCTGTTTGGCAGCAGTTGTCGCAGACTGAGTCTGCTGTGTGCGATTAATCATTGCAAGGAAACCTTACTCATCTGAGTGAGGGGTGGACGTAGATTGCAGGTAGCAATCGAACCACCTAAAAATTCTCTGTTTCTCTTGTGGATTTGCCTGTCTACTTTGTGCTTGCTCTCCGTCTACTTTATATATTGCTTCATCGTGAATTCCTTTCTCGATCTCAATCCATAGTCTAGATATCTCTATTACCTATCTCCGAAGTTTTTATCACTGCGTTTTGAGGGGTTGAGTAATTGTTTCTGAGCTTATCGATTTTGGGAGTGATCTATTCATCCCCCACCCCCTTCTATCTCACTTTCCACTGTGCGTATCAAACCTGGCTGATGTGAAAACCTGGGAGAGCACCTCAGGCAAAATTGGGAAACCCCTAGACGTGAAAACCCGCTAGGGCGCGTCGGAAAAAGCTAAAGGGGGTCGACTCTAGCGAAAACCCAAAAGGGCGGTAGAGCCGATAACGAGAAAATCTTCCTCTCCCCACTAGTCGGAACGGCCTTCCACCCACTCCTCAGTGAGCCGTTAGCCTCACCAAGAGCCAGTCTTCAATCAACTTATATTGCTAGCGCACGAACCCTATAATTCCCAGTTGGCCTTGCACTATCCCCACTCAGCTCATCCAACCTTCAGCCCTTGCTTCGACACCACAGGTCAACCAGTCCCTGTGACAATCAAGCTCCTAGTCACCATCCCAGTAGACTTCCTTCCCAACACATCCTCAGACACTTATCATTCTATTCCACTGCATTCTACATCCCCTGCAAATCCAGGGCCTTCAAGCTCCATTATAATCCCAATTCTCTCCTACAACCCCTGATCCACTATCCATAACTACAGTCATATCTTGCCATGACAAAGTGGCATTTCGCCACCATGGCATGAGGATTTGTAAAAACCCTTATTAATGGCAGAACAATATCTGGCTACCCACACCTTCTAGTTCCAGGTCATGTCCCCTGACGACAACACGCTATGGACGGCAGTCTCCAAAAAAAATATATAAAGAAAAAATATATATATAAAAGAAGAGAATGGGGTTAAAAAATGGAGATACCCCAGCAGGCCTAGTCAGTTCCATTATAAAGGGGCGACTGGATGCAAAAATTATCAACAACCCAGCTGAGGTGAAAACCCGAGAGGGCGTCTCAGGCAAAATCGGGTAACCCCTCGGTGTGAAAACCCGCAAGGGCGCACCGAAAAAAGCAAAGGGGGGCCAGCTCTAGCGAAAACCCGCAAGGGCGGTAGAGCTGGTAAAGAGAAAATAAAAAAACACTCTCCCACTGTACTCCTAACTGATGGAAGCCGTCAACCAAGACATCCCGCCGATGGCGACCTCAGCATCACTTCACAACACCGGTGGCCACTACGTCCTCAAGGGTCAGCCATCGCCAATTCTAGTTCCAGTATTTGGCTATACACCTCCACGGTTAGCCAACCAGCTCCAGTGTTCCGGCTACTGCACACCAGCAGTCAGCCGCTAGCCCTCAGCTCCCAGTCCCGGCTACAACTCCTTCACAGGCCACCCGCCAACCCTCATGATGGGGGCATCGCTCGCCCTTCACATTTTTCCAAGCTCCTATTGCTCGCCATCATGGCTCCATTGTGTCTGTTACATTTTTTTAAAGTCGAGTCATGTAATTTTCATTCTTTATTTGAGTCATATCATTGTGGTTTTCCTTTTATTTGAGTCCAGTACCTAGGTTAGAGAGTTATTTTCATAAGTCATATGTTATTTTGGCCATTAGATTAACTAATTGGGCCCAACATGTGGTCAAGCCCAGGGGCGCCCCTTTCCCCCTTGGTTGTCTAGTCAATGTTCCAAAAGTCAGGGACTTATTGTAAAATGTGGGTTCCCTATAAATAGGACCCCCATCTCCCCATTTTAAGCTAATGAAGATATATTATTGTAAGTCCAGAAAATTGAGTTCATTTGGTGAGAAGCCATTAGAGAGGAGTGAGAAACTCCCCTCCCCTATCCCCTTTCTCTCTCCTCCCCTCATTCAATAGTCACCACAACTTTCCACAACACCTCTTTACTCCACCTCTAGTCCCAAGGGAGAACCCACCAATCTCCAAGCCACCCTCCAACCCCCAACCACCCACTACCCTTTCCCAAGCACCCTTCCATCTCCCCAAGGCTGAAGGAGTTCAAACCCTAGGCCAAATTTGAATCTCCCTCCCTTGCTGGCTGCCCCTCACCCCTCCCCAACACCCCCTTCCTACCCTGGTTTCCCTCCCCATTTCCCCTTGCTTCCCTTGGCCATCCCACCCTCATACACACAACCCTACACCTTCATCCTATTCCCAGCTTGTAGGCAGCAGAGTAGCAGCGACTTTCTGAGGCAGCCACATCATCACCAAGAAGCTTCAGAGGGCGTACCATATATCGTTGGAAGTGTCTCCTAGTCCTTTTCACAACGGTGGTGGTCTTGTCCCAGTCTGAGTTTGTGGATGCCCAGGAGAGCCAACATCGTCGGACTGCGCATCATCCTCCTGACAGTCATCCAGAAGCAGATTACAAAGGCTACCACGGCCAGAGTTCTGAGCTTATTGGAGCGGCACTTGGCTGAAACGTTCTCCTCCAAGTCCCCTAGCATTTCCAAGAAGCGGAGCATCGTTTGAAGCCCGAAGCAAAAAGTTCTGAATTTTCTACCATTAGTGCGCAGGTCAGTCTAACTAAAGACAAATCCGACCCCCTCCCACTTCTCAGGCTCTCGCGGTCAGCTCCGACCTCCGACGGCATCCCCGCAGGTCTCTATTCTAAGAGGGTTCGACCACGAATCCAACGACTCTATCCTCGCCTGAATCAGAGCTTGGGAGCAACCGTGGTGTCTTCACCTTCTTGCTGCAGTGACACAGAAGCTACCAGAATCAGAAGCCTGCAACTCTATCCACGCCTCTGCCCCGACCGTCGTCACCAACAAGAAAATCCCCAAAAATTCTGACAACATCCTGGGTCAACCACAGAGGTTTTGCCTCTACTTTCGTTGCACACGGAGTTCAGAGCAGTCCGCAGCGGTGTCAACACCGACTGTCTATCCGCTGTTCCAGAGGGCTGGCAGAACCGACGATCTTCTTCCACTTCGGCTTATAGCGTAGTTTTCCCCACCCCGCCTGGCCGGTTGACCGCCCCTCCCTGCGTGGAGGTACATTTTGGTTGTAAAAACTAATCCCCACCGCTAGTCCAACCCCCTTACAAGGGGCGTAGTGCATGTAATCTAAAGTTTTAGGTTGAAGCTTCTCCGACGCAGCATGCGGGTAAGTCCACGCTTCCTCGCTCACCCTCGTCTACGACCGGGATTGGTGTCTTCACATCGATCAGGTGAGCCCCTGGACACTTCCTCTGCTGGTTTTATTTTTGCTTGTCTTAGTATCATTTCTAGTTGCCCGTCGGCCGGCGAGTTGAGTGCCCGATCTCAAATTGCTACTATGTGAGTGTCCACCGCGGGTGAGTTGTGAGCGAGACCAATTTACCCACGCCCTCAGCGTGCTGATCGCCCATGGATTTGGACAACCCCAGGCCCTTAGGGGTCCTCCCCATGCCAGCCATACCCTTGGAAAGCTATGGGTCCATCCTCGGACCCTCACCCCATCGCCGGTCCACCTACGGAGCCGAGTGTGCCAAATGCGAGTGAGTCCGCTTGTGTGACATTGCCGTGTCTATTGCATTGCTTGCAATATAGGTCTTAGGTTGTGTCACATCACCTCAACTCCAGTCCCAGCTACAACGCCTTCACAGGCCAGCTGCCAGTCCTCAGCTCCAGTCCCGACTACAACGCCTTCACAGGCCAGCCGCCACCTCCCAGCTCCAGTCCCGACTACAATGCCTTCACAAGCCAGTCGCCAGTCCTCAGCTCCCAGTCCCAGCTACAACGCCTTCACAGGCCATCCACCAGCCCTCAGCTCCAGTCCGGGCTACAACGCCTTCACAGGCCAGCCGCCAGCCCTCAGCTCCAGTCCCAGCTATAACGCCTTTACAGGCCAGCCGCCAGCTCCCAGCTCCAATCCCGGCTACAACGTCTTTACAGACCAGCCGCCAGCCCTCAGCTCCTAGTCCCGGCTACAACGCCTTCGCAGGCCAGCCGCCAGCTTCCAGCTCCAGTCCCAGCTACAATGCCTTCACAGGCCAGCCACTAGCTCCCAGCTCCAGTCCCGACTATAACGCCTTCACAGGCCAGCCACCCAGTCCCAGCTCCGGCTACAACACCTTTACAGGCTAGCCGCCCAATCTCCAGCCCCAGTTTCGGTTATAATGCCCTCACAGATTAGCCGCTCAGCTTCCAGTTCCCAGTTTTGGCTACAACGCCTCTACAGGCTAGTCATCCGGCCCAGCTCCAACTCCCATCTATCACACCTTCCCAGGTCACCCAGCTGGCTTCAGCTCCAGTCCCCATTTCTAGTCACAGTCCCAGTTTCAATTTCCAGTCCTTGTCCCAGTCCCGGTCTTGGTTACCACGTCTTCCCAGGCCACCCAGCCAGCTCAATCCCAGTTTCCCAGACATGCGAATCCCATTTTTCGGCTAACGGCATAATGCTAGTCAATACTCCACCATTCAGTTCGGGGTCAATACACCCTCCAGAATCACCTCTGCAACCCTAAACCACGTAAACTGTCCTGCCATTATAGGCCTACGTTCGTTCCCTGGTATGCATGCTTTCATCCTCCAAGAGGATTGGCCCCCACATATAGCATTTTCTTTCCCCTACTACCCAGTGCTCAGCCTCCAGTTTCTAACATTGGGTTCTCTGAACCCCATGCCTGTTGTCCCCTATCACTCATGCCAGCGTATCGTAGAACAAACAAGCATGACTAATGATAAGTGGTCACCAGTTCATGTACACTACAACATTCCATCGAAAAAGGAAGGGAACAACCCAGCAAACAAAAGATCCTAAGTTTGTCATTAATACTCTGTAAAAGGAGCCCAAGACATGCCCTTGGGGTGACAAAATCCATACACTCCGGATAGCACAAACAAGAAAGGATAGAGATACAATTAAATCTCAGGCCCGGTCCCCTCCAGCGACGCAAGGTGAGAGTCCACAGTCGCAAGCTCCACCTCCAAGGTAGACAAGAGCTGAGCGCTAGCTCTGACTGTCGTCTCGGCTGCCTGCCACTCAGCTTGGACGCGCTCGGCGACTGCCTGCTACTCCTCCCAGGCCTTCCTCAAGGCCTCAGCCTGGCTCTCCACCTCCCTTAGCTGTGCGGCGCGCTCCTGAGATGTCAACACAGTCACCTCGACGTGACTCCTCTGCTCAGCTACGGCTAACATAAGCTGAGCTCGCTGCTCCTGTGCCTCTCTGATCGCCGCTAGCCTCTGTGCCCTCTACTCCTGAGCCTCGCGGAGTCGCAGGTACTCGGCCCAGATCCCAGCTAACCCGGACATCCGGAGCTCGCATGGGAAGCCAAGTGCGTGGTATCCCTGGGTGCACTCCCGCGGCCTCTACCACAGATCCTTTGAAGAAGGAAGAGGGTCGCTCTACAAGTAGCCTCGCACCCACTGGAGTAGGGCGGCACCTGCACTCGCCTCCAGCAATGGCTCTGGCGGAGAAGCAGATGTAGGCCACTCAACCCCTAAACCTAGGGAGAGGTCGCCGGACACGGTTAGCACTATAGTGGAACCTGCATAGTCCCAACAAACACTAAAAGGGAGTGAGCAATACATGCAAGACCTCCTTCGATAGATAAGGTGAAAAACCTGTGGAAAAAAAGACAAGTCTTGGCTGCTTACCAAGAGCAAGTCCGGCTATCCCTGTGGCGTCATCTGCTGGGGTCGGGGAAGGCAACCGCTCCTCCACCTCGACAGCATCACCCACCGGGGTCGGAGAGGGCAGTGATTCCTCCACCGTCTGGTTGTCCCCAGCAAGCACGGGTGGGAAAGGGGGCTCCTTCTGCCCGCCCTCGCCAGGAGCTGACGTGTGCCCCTCTCCAGACTCTGACGCTGCGGGCAACCCAAGAACGTCAGTACTCTGCCATATAGAGCAAACAAACACCAACTGAGGACAGGAAGGACCACCATATACCTCCAGAAGTGGTCCCCGTCAGAACCTCCCTACTAGCAGAGACCCCAGTGGATGAAGAGCTCGAGCTCGAACTCTCCTCTGTTTCCATCTCCAAGCTACCGTCATCTGGAGAGCTCGACGAAGCCTTTGACGAACTCTCGGAGGCACCCGAACCAGAAGCTCCTGCGAGCCGAAAAAGCAAACAAGGTCACTACACGACCCAGCTTCATACAAGGGCGGCTCTCCAGCTAAGAGTTGCGAACAGGAAACTCACTGGCCGGTGCGCTCCCCTCCGAAACCTTCTCAATGTCGACGATCTCCTCGTCACCCTCAATTGGAGCCACTCCCGTGGGCCCCTCTTCCACCACCTCAGCATTGTCGCGGGGTAGCTCGCCCTCTTCTAGAGGCGAAGGAGTACCTATGAACAATGCCAATAGGATCTCAGCACTAGCAGGCAATCAACACAAAGGGCTTACCACAAATTGTTAAGTCCCCAACTACATAGCTGAGGGTCCCATGCTCGAAGACCCAGCCAGTCCCACAGTGCAGGCTGACACTACAGCTGGCAGGGAAACACGGCCCATCCCCGCCAATAGCTGTGGTAACAGACTGGACGTTTCTCCAGCCGTGGGCGGCACTGAAGCACTTCTCCCTCCAGGCTCCCCCTCAAAGGAGGGAAGGGACACCGATGGGCCAGTACGGATTAGCTCTTGAATCATCTCTAGAGTGGCGACTGGGTCCTCACCTGGCAAGTGACAGCATAAACTCAGTCAATGTCTGCGGCCTAGCAATTGTACAATGGAAGGGCAATGCCCTCCATAGCGATTCAATACGTACCCGAGCCATCCTGGGTCACTGCTGGCTCCTGCCCGTCAACCAATGGGGGCACCTCGCCCCGCATATCAGAGGTAGTTGCGGTCTCTGATTCCCCGGCTACCTCTACTTGACATCAGCAACTATGTCAACTACCAGAATCAAGCACAGCCATAAACACAACATGCTTGGTCTCAGAATTATATACCTGGCTGGGCGTCCATTGAAACCTTCCATGACTCAAAATCGGGAAAGGTCTCAATATTGGGGGCAGCCTCGTCCATTAGACGAAGGAACCCCTCCATATCTATCTCGCCATCGACCCCGCTGTCAGGTAGTGGGTCGATCTCCGGAGGTGGCGAGAAGGCCATGTCACCCCCGGCCTCCAGTGGCGCTGTGAAAAGCAAATCCAATAGCACAAGGTTAGCCGATCAAAAAGGCTGAATCAATATGAAGTAAGCAGGCAGACATAGCACTTACTCAGAGCCGGTTCCACCTCAATATGTTCCCCAACAGCGGGTTCTCGAGAGGACTCGTCGGCCTCCCTGGCTCCGGTCTCTACCCGGGGGCGCTTCCGCCGGGGCTGGAGGGCCTCATCACCGTCCCCAAAAGATGTCCCCGTGGAGGGTGATCCCTGTCTAGAAAACAACAAAGTGGGGTTAATAGGCTAACGAAGAGGTCTCACCTGGAGCCGCAAAGGGGGTCGGCGGCAGAGGAACCAACTACTCCGGCCTCAAACCCACGACTCGTGCAGCCTTCGCAATTGCCTCCTTCACGTCCCTCAGGGTGTAGGCGCACTCGATCAGGGACACGAGCTCCACGGGTCCAGCCGACCCGATCGCATGGGCGATATGACGCCTCCAGTCATCGATCGCCGTGTCTGCAAAGCTCTCCTCAGGGAGCACACGGTCCAGTGGGCCCTTCTTCTCAAACCCATAGTCAGCTAGGAACTGGGTCCACCAAGTCCTCGATGCCCCCGATCGAGGCACCCCGACTCCAGTACCTCCAGGTGCCGGTCGCGCCTGCCTAAGGGGCTTCAGTGCCCCTTTGCCGCTCCATCCTACAGACAGTGAGCCCCGGCTCCCCCGGGGCGCCTGCTGTGTCAGCCGCTCTACCTCCCGGCGGATCTGGGAGAAGCGAGTCCACAGGTACCCATCGTCTAGCGTAATGGGAGGCAGATCCTCCCTCAAGAGAAGGGCCTCCTCAGCTTTTCAGATTGCTGAGGCCTACTATCGGTAAAGGTGATTGTGCTCGAACCACCACCTGGGATAATGGACGTCGAACCGTCCCCTGCATGCCGGCCCAGGCGTCGACAGTCGCTCTGGCTCCCGATGACAGTAGAAGTCCCACCACGCCGCAGCTAGCAAGTGCGTATCCCGGCCTCTATACTATCTGTTGAGTTATGATTTTGATGATTGTTGGCGTTATGGTTTTGATGATAACTAAACTTAATGTGTGATTCAGTGATGATAACTAAACTTATGGTTGATTGCACATTCATGTTTAAATATGTTTGAGATGGCAAATGGCAATGGTACATGGTCTTGATTCATGCTTGATTGAATTGTTTTTACAAGAGGCAAGAAGTTTCATAACCTCTTTAATGTGAACAAGCATGGTATTAACCTTAACTATCTTGCTTGCAGGATCAAACACATGGCAGTCACCTGGTGAACTAAACTTGTGGATAAGCACCCTGCTCCTCTACAATCCAAAACATGTGGTATATGTCATTTACTATCAAGAACCATTGGTGAGACTCTTACCTTGTGTATCTCATGCTTAGCATCGATCTCACCTTTGTGTATCTTATGTATACACCCCATTCATGCACATTCAACATGAAACCCTTCTGGCCATCGTGCGCCCTCACCCGTGGATCGACCTGCGCGGTCAGGTCGCTGGGGTCAAGGGGCAACACCCCTTGCGAGGGTTACCAGGGGCGGAGCCCCCGGAACAAAATTTAGAAATGCTCAAAGCATATTCTAAGTTGAATTCAATCCCAAAATGCATGGATTTGATATGGACTTGAAGCTCTTGACTTTTGGACATGTTTCATTGGTCTAACATTTCATTTTTACAGGTTTGGAGATTGGCGGTCGACCTGTGGACCCTTGGCGGTCGACCTGAAATAACTGAATTGAAGATTGGCAACCTATAAACCTGGCGGTCGACCGCCAGGACCCTAGCGGTCGACCATTTTTTCCAGCAGCCACACAGCTACAGGATGGCCCCTGGCGGTTGACCGCCAGCCCTCCACCGGTCGGCCGCCAGCCCCGAGGCCCCCTTTTGGTGACTTTTGTTTCAAGCTCGAGGAGTGGTCTTTCCACCCATTTATTTAATCCTAAAGACACCCAATCCACCATGATTTGTGGATCTGGTCTGGGGCTTGTCTTTGGACCATTTAAGAGACATAAAACATCTCATTGAAGCCATAACCCTAACCAACCAAGAGGGCTTCAAGGGAGATCTAAGGGGAGGCTGTCCAAGGAGGAAGAAGAGGTACTGTAGCTCCGTGAACAGTACCTCGTGCAGCAAGTTCTTCATCCATCTACAAGCTATTCAAGGTACTTCTCAAGCCAACAAGCATCTATGAAGTGAAGAATCAAGGAACCAACAAAGAGAGATCAAGGGGGAGGCTATCAAGAAGCAAGCAAGAGTTTAAAGAAGAGATCAAAGGGAGGTTATCCAAGTGAAGAAAGAAGAGTACTGTAGCCGTGAACAGTACTCCGTGCAGCAACTCTACATCCACTCCAAGCCCATTCAAGCTTAATCTGAAGCCATTCAAGTGAAGCAGGAAGCATCGTTCCAAGCTCTATATCATACACTCAAAGGAAGCCAAATCAGGAGTCTTCTAAACTGTGCCTCATTGTTGTTGTGTTTTGGGCTTTATATTTGTGTTCTTCACAATCTGGAAACATTCGTGTGTGTGTGGATTGTTGTGGGTCCGTGGTCGTGTGTGGTCATTGTGTTCCATTCGTGTGTGCATAGATCTTCCTAGATCTACGTGTGTGTGTGTGTGGATCTATTAGATCCAGTTGTTTTAGTGTGTGGTTTGCTGCACTTGTCGCAACGTGTGTGTGTGGTAGTGATCCAGTTGTCGGATCGTGTTGGAGTTCATCTCCGTATGTGTGTGTGTTGGAGCTTGTCTCCGTGTGTAGTTTGGGGCGCGACCCCGTGTGTGTGTGCAGGTGTCGTCCTGCGTGTGTGTTTGGAGCATCGTCTCTATTTGGGGATTCATTCCCAAGTGAAGCCTCACCGGATTTGGTGAGGGGTGGACGTAGGATTGCTGTCGTTGCATCCGAACCACCTTAAAAACCGTTGTGCATTGTGTGTTTTTTGTGTGGTTTGATTGCTTTCGTTGTATGGTCGTGTAGGAAAGGTGAGTTTGAGAGAATTGGTTAATTAGTTTTCAATTGCTAATTATTGTTTACCACATATTTTGTAAAAAGCTAAAAGTTTTCCTTAAAATTGGTGAGCACCCAATTCACCCCCCTCTTGGGTGTCATTGATCGCGAGACTTCACTATCGACCCGCTAGAGGGACCTCCTGGTTCGGCGGGATTCCCCGGTCGTACTCGAAGTTCCGAGTGAACCTGTGTGTGTAATATGGCTCCAGGAAGCTCATCACGGACCGGTGTAGCGCTAGTATTGCCGACCGGGTGCTCATCACCCACTCTGTGTACACTGCATCATTCGGCTCCCGCTGATAAGGAAGGGCGTAGGCTGCCCCGCCACTCGAAGGCACCAGAATCAGGTGGGAGTCTCTGGTGGCGCCATTAATGGGAAGCCCCTCCTCGCCCCTGCCGGGCAAGTAGCACAAAACTCTCCTAGCCCCATCCAACTGTGCGACTGCATCTCCGTCCGACTGCCCAGTGAAGCTGAATAGCAGTGGTGCTGCCTGGATCGCCACGGACCCACGAGGCACCAACCACGAAAATAGCAGACCAGCACACACACTGAGGTAGTGGGTCAGCAGAAGCAGACTCTGCTCACGTGGCGCCGGGTGCGCCGCATCACCCCCAGTCCCTGGTAAATGTTGGCCAGAGCTGCCAGAGCTAAGGCCAGCCTTCATCCCTCTACCAGTAGGCATGCAGGCCACAACAACTCCACCCTCAGCTGGCCGTCTTCCCCATGTGGGAACACAAACATCGCCAACCAATACGCTAATTACGCCGCTAGATGGGTCACGTCCGGCAAACTAGGGGGGTTCCACCCCTCCTGTGGCGCATAGACGTATCGGGTGTACGTCCGGAACCGTAGCTCCACCTCTGTGCACTCCTCCCATGGAGTCTGGTCTCTCGCAAACTCGTGATAAAACCAGAAGGGCCTGTTGTAGAAGTGGCGGTCCCACACGTTCAACGGCACCCTGGGAGTCTGTGCTACTCTCTCTCTCCCGGCTAGGGCTAAATCCCTCCACGTATTCAGCAAATATCAGTAGCTGTAAGGAACCCGGTATCTTCCATGACCGTCTATGTGGCTGCGATGGAGGTCATCCAGCACTACCTCCTCGTACCCCTCGCCGTTGATCGGTAACCCTGAAATCCTGAATAGAGACCATAGATCTAATGAAGTCTCTCCTTTGACTGTCGTCACGGTGTTCCACCTGCTGTTGAAGCACTCTGTCAAAACCTGCAGAAGCCCCGTGTAGCAGGGATACCCGTACAAAGCCGTAAAAATAGCATATCTAATGTCAGCCCGGTCCAGCAGCACCCGGTAGTGGTGTACTATGCCCATCAGCCACTCGGTAGCTCCCTGGCGGTATCTGTGCAAAGAAATCACCGCCCAGCGGCCATACCAGCTAATAGCACTCTATCGCAAAATCCCGAACAGAAGGTTGTGGTCGTCATAGCCCTCCCCGACATACTCTAGCCCTGATGGCTCCAACGCTAACCATGGACTGCCCTCTATCTCTGCCTAGTGGTGTCTGTGCAAATCCTAGGAAGCGAGACCCATCACTCCAACGCAGACTCTGAACTAGTCCGCCCTGCCGAAGAAGCCCAGGCACTCAGCACTAGAGAATTGACACTGTCTCCAGTAGTCCCTGGAGAAGCTCGGAAAGCCACAGAGAACGATCCCGACCAAAATCACCCGCTCCAGTCGGCGACAGGCTCCGACAACCCGAGAGTCCCCCTCCTCCATGCCTGGTGGGACAAAGCGCCTGATGAACTTGAATAAGTGACGGTCCAGAGGGAACTCTACTGGGTAGCCGCCGCTGCGATCGTAGGTGTAAAGCCCACCCGCCTCTGATGCCCTGGACAACTCCACAGCCCCAACTCTTCTGCCGCGCTCGCCAATGAGGGCCTCGGCCACAGTCGTGTTCCCCAAGTCAAGCTTCTCCACATTAGCTACGGTGATGACCGGCGGGCCCAAGGGGGGCATGGGCCACTTAGTCCTCCTCCCGGACCACACGCCTCGGGACCCTCTCGTCTCTACCAAATCGTGCCATAGCTACAAGACAGAACACCAAGAACGGTCTGCACGTCAAAAATTCAATACATGCAATACAATAAAGCAAAAGCACGTCAAGCGTCAAAATACAACTATAACAACTCAGAAGGAGAGGTTCACGGGCCGTACGCCCTCGTCTCCACCTCCGACGCACGACCCGTGGGGGGCATTTGTTGTACTCGGATAATTTCCCCAACAAAATACCAAGAAATAAGGGTTCGGGAATTTTCCCGAAAACCTTTAAGGCATGAGCTACCCGGCCATCCCTATAACTCCTGGGACCTCACCAGGGGCCCTAACCAGTTTGCCGTGACATGCGGCTACACGGACGACTAACCGGGACCAATCCCGGCTACTCAACTACGGGCATTGTCCGTACTCCACATGGCCTCCCGGGCCAACCCGGGGGCGCTCCGACTTCGAGCCACGCCACATGGCACCCAGTGAAAGGGTCGAGGGCCCACTCCGAGTCACTTACTTCTAACCCTTCAAGGTCAAAGGGAGACCTAATTAAGCCAACCACAGGCTTTCGAGGCCCGCCGCATGCATATACGGCTCACATGTGTGTGTTCGACATTTTTCCGAACACCTTGTGGGCGCGTATATTCCCGCCCTTCTACACCAAACCACGGGCCACCCCGTGGTTCCAGCACACTAATTGGGTTCTACAACGACCCCTAAGCAAGTCGGGGCCATCCCCGACCCTCAGACATGTAGATATGCGCCACTTAACCTTAGCTCTCGGGCCAACCCGAGGCTACCCCGATGATGGGAATCGACGCCGAGCACTAACTTTTATTTTTACCTTTGTGTCCTTTAGTTTATTTTCATATCCTTGGGAAAGTATATGTGCAATTGTAAGGCTTTATAAGCCAATGTGTCATTCCCTTGGATTCATTGGGTTTTTGTGTAAATATTGCTGAATCTAGGTATACTGCCATGAAGAAAACATGCACAGCATTGGTATGGGTAGCTCAGAAACTCAAGCACTATTTCCTTGCCCATGAAGTTAGGCTCATCTCTAGAATGGACCCAATTCATTACCTCTTAGAAAAACCCATCCTTCTAGCAAATTAGCTCGCTGGCAGAGCTTTCTTTCCCAATTTGATATCACCTTCGTTGTCTAGAAAGTGATCAAGGGATACGTGATTGCTGAACATCTTGCTCATTCTCTTATCCCTCGCACTGATTCAATCCAGGACGAGTTTCCTGATGAACACTTGGCTATACTTACTCATCTTCCTTTTTGGTCTCTTCATTTCGACGGTGCTCTCAATTCTCAGGGCCGTGGAATCGATGCCATTCTCCTCACTTCGGAAGGAGTAACCATCCCTATACCACACCAGCTCTCTTTCCCTGCCACTAATAACATAGCCGAGTATGAGACTCTCCTTGCCGGACTGAAGCACGCCTACCTCATGGGCGCACGATACCTTAACATCATAGGAGATTCTCAATTGGTGCTGCGTCAAGTTCTGTCAACTTACTGCACCCGTGACCCCAAAATCAAGCCTTATCAAGATTTGGTCACGCTCTTGGCTAGGCAATTTTGAAAACTCATTTACATTCACACTCCCCCTTCTCAGAACATTCTAGCCGATGCACTTGCATCGCTTGCTTCTTCTCTATCCTTCCCCCTCAGTCGTGCCACTAAGACAATTGTGGTCCAGCGGTTAGACGCTCCTTCCCTCCAGGATCCCTAGTTTGACGACCTTAGGAAGTCTGTAGAAAGGAAAGCTGAGAGGGAAGATTTGAAAGAAGTTTCATTAACTGAGCTTGAGGAGATCATAGAAGAGGAGGAATTGCCATGGTACCACGAGATAGAGCAGTATTGCAGGGATGGATCCTTCCCAGAGACGGCGAATGCTGAGCAGCGCAAGGCCATTCGAAGAGTTGCCTCCAGGTACACGATTATTGCTGGAGAGTTATACAGGCGGTGATGGAGGCATCACCCACGACTCCCTTTAGCTCGGGTCCACTTCTTCACACTCGGGAGCTGGTTGAGTTTGGGCCTCACTCTATAAAGGCCCCTTATCCATTTTGTAGCTTTCCTTTGAGTCATTTTGATGTATTTCCATTTTATTTGAGTCATTTCCCTTGGTCTAGCACTTATTTTTCTATGTTCTTGTATCATCATGCTGTCTAATGTGGCTATTGGGCCCCATTCGTTGGGCTAGGCCCATTAGCACTCCCACCCCCCCTTGGTTATTTGTAGTTGTTTATTTTGTCAGGGACTTATTGTAAAGAGTGGGTTGCCTATATATAGGACCCCACTCCCCTCATTTGAAGTTAATGAATGATCAAAATCCTTTTGAGTTAAGTCTACTCTTGTGTTCAATTTGGAGAGATTCCACTTAGTTAAGGGTGAGATGCCCTAGGGAGTGATTCCCTTACCCCCCTCCTCTCTCTCATCTCTCTCCTCCCCTAAGGGGTTCGCCCCCCTCTCTCTCTCCTCCCTTCCCCTTCAACTCCCAACCTCCACCCACCTCCTTTAATGCCCTCCACTTCCCCATGGCCTCCTTTACTCCACCCCCCTAGTTCCTAGGTAGAAGTCTCCCCATTCCAACACCTTTCCCACCTTCCAACCAAATCTTCCCCATTCCAATACAAGCATCCCACTTTCCCACATAATCCCCCACCTTCCAAGGCCATTTCAAAATTTGAAATCCCTTCCCTCCACTTGCCTAGGCCGCCCCCTTCCTTTACCCTCCCCCAAGCCAAGTTCGCCCCCCTCCACTCCCCATTCTCTCACTCTCACATCCTCATCCTCCACCTCCACCTGCTAGCCCCTGCTCTCAGCCATTCTCCCCTCATTCTCCAACCCATATAGCTCTCCACTCCACCCCACAAGAACCCCCATTCATCCTTAGGCCACCCCTTCACTTCCCCTCCACCAAAGAAGCCACCCCTCCCTCTCATTTCTTCTTGCAGATTGGAGCTGTGCAGACCAGCAAGTCAGCCCCTGTTGCAGCGTCACCCACGGCTTCATCCTGGTGATCCTGAAGGCGTAGCCTACATTGCTGGAAAGGTCCCTCTGTCTTCTTTGCAGGCGAGGTGGAATCAACTCGTTCCGAGGTCGGGGCCAACCGTAGAAGCCGTTCTCCCATGACTGCACAGAGAGGTCTTCATCCTGGCCCAGAGCCTGAGAGATCATTCTGCCACGATGAATCCCAGTGGATTCCGGCTGAAGCTCCTTCATCAAAGTTCTCCCTCTGCTAGTCCTCTTCCAAGATCAAGAAACAGAACCTCATTTGGCTGCCGGAGGAAGGAGTTACGAATTTTCTCCCCCGAGCTCTCCAGTTCTGTCTCCTGCTGTCTACTCCGACCAGTGCCCACTCTTCAGGGTACACCAACCGCCCTCGACCTCTGAATGCAGCCCCGTCACCTCCTGCTGAACGCTACTTCAACCACGAAGACAATGCCGCTGGTTCTGTGCTGATCGGAGCTTGGGAGGGTGCACAGTGACCTCTACAATTTGCTGTTCCAGTCTAGACTGAACCTACGGCCAGATAGAGGAGTCTCCTTCCTGTTGCTGGTGCGGCCACTTCCGACCCTCTGAGCATCCTAAAAAATTCTGGAGTCTTCCCTATCAAGTCAGGAAGCTTTAGAAGGTGGTTGCACTCAATTCGGAGTCCGTACGAGTCCAAGGTAGCCGGCACAGCAACTTCCTGTCCAGAATTCAGACTGTAGCTGCAAGTTCCCTAATTTCCCATTTCTCTTCATTTCGGTCCGATATCCCCACCCCGCTTGGCCGGCTGAAGGCACCACCCTGCGTGGTGGTAGTTTTTGAATGTAAGACTTTAACCCCTACCCCAAGATCCCCCCCTCCTGCGTGTAGTTTTGTCATTGGTTTGGACAGGTCAAGCGACACCGCCGCGGCGTGTGGGGAACCACCGCCTCCCCGCTCGCCCTCGTCTCCGACCGGGACCGGTTTCTTCAAACCGGTCGAGTAAGTGCCTCTTTCTTGCTCAATTAGTGTTACTCTTTCAATATTTGATTCATGCGCCGCTGAATTTGTGAGGAGCGCCCGATCCTCAAGTCCACGACTTAAGAGTGATCGCCGTGGGATAGTGTGAACCGGTGCCCTTGTGCACTTTGTCGGCCCCAATTGAATTGGGCATCCACCCTTGGGGAGTCGATCCTTGGCCTTGCTGGCCCTCTACCAGCAAGAGCCCATTCCCATAATCCACTCTTGGCATCACCAAGTCACTCCGGGTATAGAGTGCGACGGGAGAGCGGTGGCCCATTAAGGCCCATTTGAATGCATAATTGTGCTTGTTTGCCTAAGTCCAAGGTCGTGTCATATCAAGTGGTATCAGAGCAAGTCCTTGACTTGTCTCTATCAAGTCTAAGTCCTAGGACCTTTGCATAGTGTGTCCAACCACTTTGGCCCTTTGTCTTGCATGTCCACCCGTAGTGGTGCTAGCTATCAACCCGGTTCATCGTCTTCGGCTCCACCAATGGATCCCAATCCTCACCAACTCAACCAAGATGTTCCTAGGGAGGGACCCCAAGGCCACATGGATAGGGTAGATGCTGCCCTCACAACCATCCTTGCCCAACTAGAGTCCATTACCAACCGAATTGCTCGGTTAGAAGACCAAGAGTTCCGCCCAAGGAACAATGAGCCTAGAATTCCCCCTCCGCATGATGAGCCTCATAGAGAAGATCCTCACCCAAGGATCAATGAGCCAAGAGCCCCTCCACCACATGGTGAGTTCCATAGGAATGGTTTTCCCCAAAGGAACCAAGGCCCAAGAGTCCACCCTCCACATGTAGAGCCTCATAGGGATGAGTTCCACCCAAGGAACAATGGCCCAAGAGCCCATCACCCACATGCTGAATTTTGTAGGGAGGATATGGACCATGACCATTATTATGATTATGAGAGGCCTCGCCCCCATCAAAACCATGACCGGCGTCCACGGGATGATCCGATGACCCCCTTTTAAGGATGATCAAGGTAGAGGCCCCAAACTTTGATGGTTCACATGAACCTAGTGTTTACCTAGAATGGGAGACCGCCATGGACCAATACTTTGAATGGTACCCCATGTCCGACCAAAGGAGAGTTAGATTGGCTAAGATGCATCTCACTAAGTTGGCCAAAACCTATTGGCTAAATCAAGAG
The DNA here is from genome assembly GCA_022559845.1 of Amorphophallus konjac. NCBI lineage: Eukaryota > Viridiplantae > Streptophyta > Magnoliopsida > Alismatales > Araceae > Amorphophallus > Amorphophallus konjac. The sequence goes on along the minus strand of CM040122.1, from coordinate 130,254,949 downwards.
GGTCTAAGACGGGTTAGGCGGGAAGAGCCTATTGACACTTGGGCGGACATGAAGAACCAACTTAGGAACAAATACCTCCCCCGAACCTACCACCAAATGCTCCTAGATGAATGGCAAAGCCTCACCCAAGAAGGGAAGACCGTGGTAGAGTACATTGAAAAATTTGACTCCTATCTTCTAAAGTGTGGAGTCCATGAGGATCCGGATGTCACCTTATCCCGTTTTAGGAATGGGCTTCAAAGCCACATCAAGAGGGAACTATTCATGAGGGACGTTGATAACCTTGAGCTAGCTTACCAAATAGCTAGAGATGTGGAAAGGTTTTCTAGGAATTCCCGATTTATCCCTCCCCGACCCACCGACCCCAAAAACTTGGAACACGTCCCCTTCCACCCACTCCCATGAGAGCTCCTAGCCCAAGTGGGAATGCCCCTTTAAGGTCCTACAACCCTCCCCCACCCATCACTCCAAACAAGCCCGCTCCTAGTCACCCTCTCCCACGGAAGGATGACAACCACAAAGGCCCAAGTGTAGGAGCCACCCCGGGAAGTGGGCGCCAACAATGCTATAAGTGTCATGGGTATGGTCATTTTGCGGGGCAATGTCCATCTAAGGGGTTATCTAGTTTGCTTATTGAGGAAGAAGTTCAACCCCAAAAGGAACAAGAAAATGTCATTGAAGAACATGAAGCCTTAATAGATTGGGAAGAGGAGTATGAAGCCCAATGTCTAGAGTCGGATCTAGATCACTCCACTCCTTCAAACAACTCCCATCTAGGAGTCATTAGGTGCACCCTCACCCAACCTCAAGAGAGGATTGGCGACGGACCTCAATTTTTCACACCTTTATCAAGATAGAGAACCATGTGAGGAAAGTGATCTTGGATAGTGGTAGTTGTGTTAATGCCGTGTCACCCGACACCGTCAAGCTCCTTGGGCTTACTCTCACTCCCCACCCAAGTCCGTACCGGGTCTCATGGATCAACAACAACTCCATCCCGGTCAACACCCAATGCTTAGTGCCTCTCACTTTCTCTTCCTACCATGGCCAAATATGGTGTGACGTCATACCCATGGAAGTGGGTAGCATCCTTTTAGGAAGACCTTGGCTCTATGATGTGGATGCCACCATTCTAGGAAGAAGCAACATATGCACCTTTGAGCATGAGGGTAAGACTATCCGTCTTAACCCCTCCCCACCTCTACCCATGCCCAAGAGGGACACTCTCCCTCAAGGATCACACCCCACCACTCCACAAGTCTCGGGGAACTCCACCCCTCCAACCCAAGCCCTTATTCAAACCCCAAAATAAAGTAGAACCACGGGGTTGACCAAAGGAATTCATCTCATCACTAGGAAAGAGCTTGAAGAGGAAATTGCTCAAGGGGTGCCTTTGTGTGCGGTTGTCATATGCTTAGGGGAACCTACCCCTTCTAACCCCCATCCCATAGAGATCCAACAACTTTTGGAAGAATTCCATGATGTGTTCCCGGAAGAGCTCCCGGACCAACTCCCTCCCATGCGTGATGTGCAACACGCAATCGATCTAGTGCCGGGAGCCACCCTTCTAAACCTTCCTCATTATCGCCTCAATCCCACGGAACATGCTGAACTTAGGAGGCAAATAGAGGAACTCATTAGGAAGGGCTTCATCCGCATTAGTAAGAGTCCATGTGCCGTCCCAGCCCTCCTTACCCCCAAGAAAGATGGATCATGGCGGATGTGTGTGGATAGCCGGGCCATTAACAAGATTACCGTCAAGTATAGGTTCCCCATCCCTAGGCTTGATGACATGTTGGATATGGTAGCCGGAGCCACCATCTTCTCTAAGATAGATCTCAAGAGTGGCTACCACCAAGTTAGGGTAAGGCCCGGGGATGAGTGGAAAACGGCCTTCAAGACCAAGGATGGTCTCTTTGAGTGGTTAGCCATGCCATTTGGGCTTTCTAATGCCCCAAGTACTTTCATGCGTCTTATGACGGAGGTACTTAGGCCTTTCATTGGGAATTTTCTAGTGGTACACTTTGATGATATTCTCATCTATAGCCAAACCCATGAGGCCCACCTTGACCACCTTAGGAAAGTTTGCACCGTCCTCCGGCAAGAAAGCCTATTTGCCAACCTAGGAAAGTGTCATTTCATGACCACTTCCATCACCTTCCTAGGATTTGTGGTATCAACCAAAGGAGTCTCCATGGACCCCGACAAGGTCCAAGCTATTCTTGATTGGCCGGAACCCCACACCCTTCATGAGGTTAGAAGTTTCCATGGGTTGGCTACATTCTATAGGAGATTCATTCGAGGGTTTAGCACTATCACCGGCCCGATAACTGATTGTCTCAAGAAGGGAACCTTTGTTTGGACCAAAGCCGCCTCTAAAGCCTTCCTTGAGCTTAAGGAAAAGTTGACCCAAGCCCCGGTCTTATGCCTTCCCGATTTCTCCAAAGTTTTTGAGGTCACTTGTGATGCATCCGGGATTAGGATAGGAGGGATTCTTAGCCAAGAGGGACATCCGGTCGCCTACTTTAATGAGAAGCTATGTGATGCTAGGACTAGATACTCCACCTATGACAAAGAGTTCTATGCCGTGGTCCAATCCCTCCGACATTGGAGACATTACTTGCTTCCCAAAGAGTTTGTCATCTTTTCCGACCATGAGGCCCTCAAATACCTCAACTCCCAACATAAGTTGAATGCCCGACATGCCCGATGGGTTGAGTTTATCCAATCCTACACCTTTGTCATCAAACACAAGGCCGGGAGTGAGAATAAGGCCGCGGATGCTCTTAGTAGGAAGATGTCCTTGCTATCCACTATCCAAGTGGAAGTGATTGGCTTTGACAAGGTCAAGGATGAGTACCCTAGTTGCCCCGACTTTGGGCAAATCTATGCCAACTTGACCACTCATTCTAGCAAGGAGCATGAGGGATTCATGTTAGAGGATGGGTTCCTCTTCAAGGGGCCAAGGCTTTGCATTCCCCGGACCTCTCTTCGAGACTTCTTGGTTTGGGAATTACATGCCGGAGGGTTAGCCGGTCATTTTGGGGTCCACAAGACCATTGCCTTAGTTGAGGGTCAATTTTATTGGCCAAGTCTCAAGAGAGATGTAGGCAAAATAGTAGGTCAATGTCGCACATGTGCTTCGGCCAAGCAAGTGAAACAAAACACCGGCCTATACACCCCACTTCCCATTCCCGACCGACCATGGCAAGATTTGAGCATGGACTTTGTCCTAGGCTTACCCAAGACCTCTAGGAAGCATGACTCCATCTATGTGGTGGTTGATAGATTTTCCAAAATGGCCCACTTCATCCCATGCTACAAAACATCCGATGCCTCCCATATAGCCCAGGTTATTCTTTGATGAGGTAGTCCGCCTCCATGGGCTGCCCAAGACCATAGTCTCCGATAGGGATGTCAAATTCACTAGCTATTTTTGGAAGACTCTTTGGCACATGATGGGTACCCTCCTCAAATTCTCCACTGCCTACCACCCCCAAACGGATGGTCAAACTGAAGTGGTCAACCGGAGTCTAGGGAACCTCCTTAGGTGTCTTGTTGAGGATCGGCCAGGAAATTGGGATCTCATCTTACCACAGGCTGAGTTTGCATACAACAATTCCGTCAATAAGTCAATAGGGATGAGTCCATTTGAAGCCGTGCATGGGTACAAACCAAGAAAGCCATCCGACCTCATTCCCCTTCCCCAGCATGCTAGAGTGTCCATGTCTGCCGAGTCTTTTGCACAACATATTAGGGAATTGCATGAGGAAATTCGCAAGCACATTGGCATGAAAAATGAGGCATATAAAAGGTTGGCCGATTCTCACCGGCGTCACTTAGAGTTCCAAGTGGGTGACTTTGTGATGGTAAGGACGGAGAGGCTCTCCCCAGGAGCCCACTCCAAGTTGAGACCACGTGGGACTGGGCCCTTCCAGGTCTTGAGGCGCGTTGGTGCAAATGCTTATGAGTTGGATCTCCCCGAGATTATGGGGTAAGTCCTACATTCAATGTCGCCGACTTAGTGTCTTACAAGGGCCCCACGGTGAGACCTAGTGAGGAGATTGAGCCTACTTCTTCCCTTGAGAGAGCACCCACCTGTGAGAAGAGTCCACTAGCCAAGAGAGCTCAGCGCGATCGCATTGAACGAATATTGGATGAGCAAATCACTACCACCCGGAGCAAGGTATATGAGCGCTATCTCGTCAGGTGGAAGGATCGGCCTCCGTCGGACGACTCATGGGTGAGTCGGGAGGACCTCCAGCGATTGGATCCGGACCTCCTCGAGCGGTACCTTAGCCGGATGGACCCTTACTCGACGGAGTCGAGCTCTTCGCGGCCCAGGGGATTTGATGGAGGCATCACCCACGACTCCCTTTGGCTCGGGTCCACTTCTTCACACTCGGGAGCTGGTTGAGTTTGGGCCTCACTCTATAAAGGCCCCTTATCCATTTTGTAGCTTTCCTTTGAGTCATTTTGATGTATTTCCATTTTATTTGAGTCATTTCCCTTGGTCTAGCACTTATTTTTCTATGTTCTTGTATCATCATGCTGTCTAATGTGGCTATTGGGCCCCATTCGTTGGGCTAGGCCCATTAGCACTCCCACCCCCCCTTGGTTATTTGTAGTTGTTTATTTTGTCAGGGACTTATTGTAAAGAGTGGGTTGCCTATATATAGGACCCCACTCCCCTCATTTGAAGTTAATGAATGATCAAAATCCTTTTGAGTTAAGTCTACTCTTGTGTTCAATTTGGAGAGATTCCACTTAGTTAAGGGTGAGATGCCCTAGGGAGTGATTCCCTTACCCCCCTCCTCTCTCTCATCTCTCTCCTCCCCTAAGGGGTTCGCCCCCCTCTCTCTCTCCTCCCTTCCCCTTCAACTCCCAACCACCACCCACCTCCTTTAATGCCCTCCACTTCCCCATGGCCTCCTTTACTCCACCCCCCTAGTTCCTAGGTAGAAGTCTCCCCATTCCAACACCTTTCCCCACCTTCCAACCAAATCTTCCCCATTCCAATACAAGCATCCCACTTTCCCACATAATCCCCCACCTTCCAAGGCCATTTCAAAATTTGAAATCCCTTCCCTCCACTTGCCTAGGCCGCCCCCTTCCTTTACCCTCCCCCAAGCCAAGTTCGCCCCCCTCCACTCCCCATTCTCTCACTCTCACATCCTCATCCTCCACCTCCACCTGCTAGCCCCTGCTCTCAGCCATTCTCCCCTCATTCTCCAACCCCTATAGCTCTCCACTCCACCCCACAAGAACCCCCATTCATCCTTAGGCCACCCCTTCACTTCCCCTCCACCAAAGAAGCCACCCCTCCCTCTCATTTCTTCTTGCAGATTGGAGCTGTGCAGACCAGCAAGTCAGCCCCTGTTGCAGCGTCTCCCACGGCTTCATCCTGGTGATCCTGAAGGCATAGCCTACATTGCTGGAAAGGTCCCTCTGTCTTCTTCGCAGGCGAGGTGGAATCAACTCGTTCCGAGGTCGGGGCCAACCGTAGAAGCCGTTCTCCCACGACTGCGTAGAGAGGTCTTCATCCTGGCCCAGAGCCTGAGAGATCATTCTGCCACGATGAATCCCAGCGGATTCCGGCTGAAGCTCCTTCATCAAAGTTCTCCCTCTACCAGTCCTATTCCAAGATCAAGAAACAGAACCTCGTTTGGCTGCCGGAGGAAGGAGTTACGAATTTTCTCCCCCGAGCTCTCCAGTTCTGTCTCCTGCTGTCTACTCCGACCAGTACCCACTCTTCAGGGTACACCAACCGCCCTCTACCTCTGAATGCAGCCCCGTCGCCTCCTGCTGAACGCTACTTCAACCACGAAGACAGTGCCGCCAGTTCCGTGCTGATCGGAGCTTGGGAGGGCGCACAGTGACCTCTGCAATTTGCTGTTCCAGTCCAGGCTGAACCTGCGGCCAGACAGAGGAGTCTCCTTCCTGTTGCTGGTGCGGCCACCTCCGACCCTCTGAGCATCCCCAAAAATTCTGGAGTCTTCCCTATCAAGTCAGGAAGCTTTAGAAGGTGGTTGCACTCAATTCGGAGTCCGTACGGGTCCGAGGCAGCCGGCACAGCGACTTCCTGTCCAGAATTCAGACTGCAGCTGCAAGTTCCCTAATTTCCCATTTCTCTTCATTTCGGTCCGATATCCCCACCCCGCTTGGCCGGCTGAAGGCCCCACCCTGCGTGGTGGTAGTTTTTGAATGTAAGACCTTAACCCCTACCCTAAGATCCCCCCCTCCTGCGTGAGGTGTAGTTTTGTCATTGGTTTGGACAGGTCAAGCGACACCGCCGCGGCGTGTGGGGAACCACCGCCTCCCCGCTCGCCCTCGTCTCCGACCGGGACCGGTTTCTTCAAACCGGTCGAGTAAGTGCCTCTTTCTTGGTCAATTAGTGTTGCTCTTTCAATATTTGATTCATGCGCTGCTGAATTTGTGAGGAGCGCCTGATCCTCAAGTCCACGACTTAAGAGTGATCGCCGTGGGATAGTGTGAACCGGTGCCCTTGTGCACTTTGTCGGCCCCAATTGAATTGGGCATCCACCCTTGGGGAGTCGATCCTTGGCCTTGCTGGCCCTCTACCAGCAAGGGCCCATTCCCATAATTCACTCTTGGCATCGCCAAGTCACTCCGGGTATAGAGTGCGACGGGAGAGCGGTGGCCCATTAAGGCCCATTTGAATGCTTAATTGTGCTTGTTTGCCTAAGTCCAAGGTCGTGTCACATCAGGCGGGCTCTCAATGGAGTTCTAATGAGATGTCTAGATGACGATGAGGCTTGGAAAGTTGTTGAAGTGGCTCACGCAAGTGAGTACGGAGGGCACGTTAATGGACAGGCGTTGGCAAAAAAGATTCTGAGGCAGGGCTATTACTGGCCAACCCTAGAAGAAGATTGTTCCACCTATGTTCGTAGGTGTCTTCAATGCCAACTCCATGCCGATAAGATTCATGCCCCGGCTTCTTCTCTCCATCCTCTTTCTGCTCCTTGGCCATTCTCTATGTGGGCTTTTGATATTGTAGGCCCACTAGGTGATCCGAACTCTCAAATCAAACAAAAGTCCTTCATTCTGACTGCTACAGAGTATTTCACCAAGTGGGCGGAAGCTAAAGCTTATGCTGAGATCAAAGCCACCACAGTATGCCGCTTCATCCTCAAGAACATCATCTCGCGGTTTGGAGTGCCAAGTGATATCGTCACCGACAAAGGGCCTCAGTTTGTGTCTTAAGAACTTCAGGACCTCTGTAAGAAATTTAATATTTCATTGCATCACTCATCACCATATTTCCCTCAAGGTAATGGCCAAGCCAAGGCCACGAACAAAACCCTTCTTAAAGTCATTAAGAAAACATGTAAGTCACACAAATTTGCTGATTGGGCCGATAAATTGGTAGAAGCTCTATGGGCTTATCGCACCTCCGTCCGTACTGCCACGGGGCAAACTCCTTTTGCTCTCACTTATGGGATGGAGGCGATACTCCCATACAAGATCTTGATCCCTTCCCTAAGAGTGTAGCTAGACAAAGAACTTAATCTCGACGTGCGTCAAGAGGCGTTATTAGTCCAACTGGAACTCTTAGACGAGAAGAGGCTTAACGCGGCCAATCACGTCTCTGTTTATCAAAAACGTGTCTCACGCCATTTTCAAAAGAAGGTTATCGAAAGAAAATTTCAAGTGGGTAACATGGTTTTGAAGCGCAGATTTATCAGATAAACAGGTCCTAGGTCAAAGCTGTAACCCAACTGGGAAGGGCCGTTTGTAATTAAAGAAATCTATCTTGGTAACGCGTACCGTCTAGTTAACGCGGAGGGTGAAGAATTGCCAAATCCGTGGAACGGGCTGTATTTAAAATATTTTTATCCATAGAGTCAAGCCAGCAACGGCCCGGTGGCGGGGCATGCCTGCCTCTACTTGATCATGAAGGGAGATCCCTAGTTCAACATTCACACACTACACGACCTCCTATGGTTCGATTTTCCTCTTTTGTATAGCACCGTTTCTCCCTTGGCCATGCTTAGGGGATAGTGAAAATCCTTGTTTTTCCCCTCACTCGGCTGAAAATAGGGGCAAGTGGTGAATAAGAGGGCGAGAACTGATCTAGACACCCCGGTGAAAGGAAGGTCTCAAATAGGGACAGTCTGTTATGACCTTATTCCGCATTCAAAAAAAAGCAAAAGAAAGAAACGAAACAAAAGAAAAGGGGCAAAATCAAAGACAAAGCTAAAAGCTCATCCAAAGCTCGAAGCTCAAAAGTCTAAATGCTCCCAAAAGAATGAAACTAGACATGGCAAGAGTGGTAGTACAGTTTCCCCGCGGGACGTTATGAACCCGGTCGTATGCGTGCCTAGAGCGGATGTAGGTTCGATGATGGACACAAAGTCCCGGCGCAACAGACCAAAATCTTTGAAAAATGGGTTGTCGTGAGGAGAACTCAAGCCTTAAAAATCTCTATACCTATTGCCAGCTTTCAATCAAATTCTCTTTTATTTTCCAAGGACCAGATCATACCCCGGGTATGGCCTCGGTAGAAGCAACGTTAAGCAGAACTGGACCCCGGCCATGGGCGGTCACCCATAATGCACGTTGGACCTGGGACACCCCTAATGAGATGTGAGATTCCCCGTCGTCGGGTATAAGCTGGTTTCAAAATCTAAAAAAATCAAATAGTTTAAAATCTAAAAAAATCAAATATTTCAAAATCCAAAAAAATCAAATATTTCAAAATCTATAAAAATCAAATATTTTAAAATAAAAAAAATCAAATATTTTAAAATCCAAAAAAATAAAAAAAAATCAAATATTTCAAAATCCAAAAAAATCAAATGTTTTAAAATTAAAAAAATCAAAATATTTTTAAAATCACAAAAAAGATTTTCATCATCATGATTTGCATTCATGGCATGCATTGCATTCATTTTTAGTTGTTATTTGCCTATTTAATGAGGCTTACCCCCTTGACCAAAAATCAAAAGTTGGTCATTTCCTAACTTACTACGGGCAAGGGGTTAAGCCTAAAACATATTTAATATGTTTCTTTGTTTGTGTGTGTGCAGGGGCAGGTTGAAGGTAAAGGTTAGCACTTCTGTCACTGAACGGTCCTCTGGCGACCGTTTTATTCCTTCCAATGGCAAAACTCAGACTGTTCACTAGTGCACGCGGCTTAATTCAGACCGTTCAAATCTCTACCTACTTCAAGGATCTACGGTCCTCATTAGACCGTTCAAGGACATAAATGGCAGACTTTTGACCGTTTGACTATGTTCACGGCCTATCGATAAGCCGTTCAATTCCCTGTTCTCAACTCTGCCGTTGATCTAACATACGGCCCTGATCTTGCTGTTCCATTCCTTGCACGGTTAGTCTCTAACCGTTTATTCTATCAAGCGGTCTATGTTTGGTCGTGTTTATCCTGAGATCATACCCCAAACTCACTCAATCACATGTAAGAAAGGGCCAAACTCAAGTCAAATCAAATCACCAACTTTATTCATTCAAAGGCAAATATTTCCAAGCATAAATCTCTATGTCAACATCATGAAAGAAGAAAAATCACTCGATCCTCCGCTGGGCATCCCCGCGGGGACGTATCTCTCTCAGCTCTGTAACATAAGCCTGGCGCGTCTCTGGAGCCTCCGCAACCTCCGCTGGTAGGGTAAGCACCCTGCTCACCTCCCACATAATCAGGGCACTCCTGACCGCCTGCTCGTCCTCCTCCGTCCCGATCCTCCTCACTTGTAGGGCGGGAAGGTGGGGTAATGCTGGAAGTACGGTCCTGGGTAGTCCAACCTATAGGTAGCACTGATGCAAGCTGTACATCGCCAGTGCAGTGTCGCTCACGAGCCTCAGATCCAAGCCTGGCCTCCTAGGTAGCCTGACAGTGGTGCAGTGGAGGAAGTCCGGAGGCATCACGAACCAATCCAGGGGTAATCTATTGATGTACAGTCGCCACTCATCCCTGGTCTTCTTTTCTGTTGTCCTACACTCTACCTGTGGAGAAAACCTGAAGGCACCAACTATGAAGAAAATGGGATGGCTCCCGAAGATCCGATTGGCTGAAGTAACATCTTCCCTATGAATGAATTTAATCCTAACACCCACCCAGCACTCTAGAAGTATCATGGAGCCGAAGAGTGTACCTCCTAGAGCTGTTGAACTAAGGCCCTCATACAAGTAGGTGAGGACGGCCTGGGAAATAGAAAGACCCTACCACAGACCACTAATGGTGCTAAGGATAGGAGTATCTAACACATGGTCGACAGAGGGGAACAGGATGGCCCCACATAGGCAAATAGACGCGGCCTTAGCTATGGCCTCATGCCATCCACATTTATTCTTACAATGGGCAACCACCCACTGGCTAAGGGGGAGAAGATGGATCTGGCGTGGGCCTATGAAGGTATGAATATCCTTGCTGTCAGGTATGAACTCTCCCAAGATAAGGCTTTGGTCTATAGGGGCCACGGTATGACACACTAAGTCCTCCTTGCCCGCCTGAGACCTAGGAAAAGAGAAGTAGGTCTCTACCTCCTCTAGTGGGATAGTGGCCTCAAAAGATGGGAAAATAAACGTATGAGTCTGAGGATGCCAGATTTCTACCAGGGCTGAGATGCTATGCCAGTCTAAGGACAACTTCGGGTAGTTTTGGCCTAGTACCAAGAGTGGGTGTAGGTGCTAAGACTTCAGGATGGATGTCACTGCTAGGGGCAACGCACGGATCATCGGAGCCATCCACTTCAAGGTGGAGTAGCACCTGGGGCCAGGGAGAAGTTGAAGTAGAGGAAAAAAAAGAAAAGGGAGAAAGAGAGGAAGACCGTGTAAGTAATAGAATGAATTGAATTAAATGATCTTTTGACAACATACCTCTCTCAACGGGATGGAGCTCAGATGTCGTGGGATCACGGTCAGCCGTTGGAGCACTTCGCATTCCTTTCTGGCCAATTTAGGTCCTTCAAAGACTGCTCCCTCCATGGAACTCCCTTCAAGAGCCCTTTTCATGATGGTTTGATGAAGAGAAGCAAGAATTTGAAGATTTGGAAGAGGGTTAAGGTGTGAGTGATGAATTTAGAGCCCCCTCCTACTTATAGGGCTTGGTCAGAGGCCTAAACCCACTAGAAGTGAGGTAGGATAGGCCTAGATCGGGCTAAGATAGAGCTTGGGTCGGTTTAGGATGCCTATCTTCGGTTTGGGACTCTCCAAGAGAGTCCCGTTCGGACTCTCAGGGCGTGCGTTTGCGCGGTCTATCGATAGACCGCCATAATCAATGAACGGTCTCATCCATACCGTTTAGAAAGCTTCTACACGCTTCGAGTGCTTGAGTTGGCACGGTCAAGAAGAGACCGTTCTATTTGGCATACGGTCACGTATAAACCGTTTTGTTCTTTGGGCGGCCAATAAGGGACCGTCTATCTACATCTGTGGGTTCTGGCCGAGTTTCTTTCAACGGCCTAAGGGAAGGCCATGTAATGTGATTGAGCAGTCCATTGGACGACCGTTTAGACATCTGAAACCTTGTGTTTAACCCATTTGCGCCTGTGTCGCTTAAACTGTGGTCACGTCTCTCTCTCTCACTCATTGTTTGGCGTCTCTCTCACTCATTGTTTGGCGTCTCTCTCTCACTTATTGTTTGGTGTCCCTCTCTCACTCAAGTTTGGCGTCTCTCTCTCTCCCACTAGGAGTCACCTCTCACTCACTCGTGTCGTGTCCCACTCTCTCGCCTACTCACTCGCTTGCTCGTGTCGTCTCTCTCACACGTGTCTGTCTCACTCGTGTTGAGTTAGTCATCATAGTTAGTTAGTTAGTGTCAAACATTCGCATTCATTCATTCATACATACATTTATCCACAAAACCAAACCAAAAACATGTCATATCACTATCATGCCCATATGTACAAAAGTCAAGCCGTGGTACAAAAGTCAGGCCTGTCCCTCTCCCTGGCCCCTGTCACTATCATCAACGCCCTCATGCCTCTTTGGTGGAGGCATCACCGACGTCGCCTCCTCACGGTGTCATCGGCGGCGCTCGTCCTCCTCATTCCTTCGGTGGCCGGAGGAACCTATGAAGTAACTCCTAACGGAGCCGTGAGTGCTGCCGCTCGGAGTCCCGCTGCGCGCTGGCTGCCGGCTCATCTCCTTGTAGGCCCGCAGCTCCCCACTCAGCCCAAACGCCTCGATCAGTGCATGGTCCCGCTCTGACCGGTAGCGCTCTGCCTCGGCTCGGGCTCGGACCAACTCCTCTGCTCCAGCCCGGAGATGCTCTAACTCTGCACGGAGGAGAGTCGTCTTGACCGGGTCCGCTGATCGACTCCGCTTCATCTCCTGTCGGAGGCAGGCCGCCTCCTCCCGAGCTGCTACACGGCTCTGCTCCAGCTCTGCTCTCAGCCGGGTACCCTCGCCCAAGGCTGATGTCAGCTCTATCATCTGCATACACATTTCATGATTAGTCAATTGCATTTGATAATCATAAGCATCAAGGGAGAGTGTAGTGGTTGCATACCCACTCGGAGAGTGCCGCCTCGGCCGACTCGGCCCGCGCTACCATCCGTGTGAACTCCGCCTCCCGCTCAACTCGGTCTGCGGGGGTTTGTGAAGAGGAAGAAGGTGCATCCACCCCCTGGCGCTGGGCTCCCTTGACTCGCTGCATCCAAAACTCCAGGTCAGTCATATGTATAATCATCAAAATTTGCATAATTTAAGAGTTTAGGGTTAGCAAACTCACCAGTAAGGCCAGGGCCTATCGTGCCTTATCCCGCTCCTGGATGGTCGAGTAAAGGAGTCCCTATAGCTCTACAATCCTTTCCTCAGGGTCAAACTATATTTAAGAAATTCAGGCATCAGTGCATAATCATATAGAAGCATGACATAAAGCATTTAGGGTTTAGAAGTCGTACCGGTCGGCGGGCACCATAGAACACATGGTCCCTGTAGTGCCGTGCGTAGGCCATGTAGTAGGCCTCCTCGCTGTCAGCCCGGGCAGTCACCACCCGTCCTCGTGCTGCCCAGTCTGCTATCTGATCTGCTGCCCATACTCTCCAATCCAGCTCCGTGGCAAACCCTCGAGGGTGTCGCCCGACCCGCTCCTCCGGCTTTGCTGGTGCCGGGAACTGGTCCGCTAGTTGATGGATGCCGGTCGTCCTCATCACCAGGCGGTAGTGGAGTGGCTCCACTACGTTCATGCAATGAAGCCACACGTCTCGTCCAGAGTAGGTGAGGGCCGCCACTACCCATGCTGACCCTCGTGCCCCTCGCTCGCGTAAGGTGTCCACCGAACCTGTCAAATAGGAAAATTGTATCAGTATCATAAGCATATAGAATGCATTTAATTAAAGAGTTTGAGTTTAGATGCGTACCGAAGCAAAGGGTAGTGTGTCTAGGTCATCCTAGATCCCCTGAACCTGTCTCCGTAGGGGTCCAGTCTCGCGTGGAGCTGTTCACCGCCTCGCGATGGGCAGCCGCTCCGGGTAAGTCTCGTCACCTCTCTCGAGCCCACGTAGGTACATGTAGGCCCACACCTGCAGTTGCATTTCACCAAATGTCAGCATATAGCAGTTATAGGAATCATATAGCAAATTGCATAAGAGTCAGAGTTGTACCTGGAGTAGAGGGGAGAAGCCCCCTAGCATCGTCCGTCGGCTAGTCGAGCTGAGTGTGTCAAACAAGAAGGCAAGGACTGCCGCTCCCCACGCGTAGTCCCCGACGTGCCCTAGGTCCTCGAGGAGTGGGAGGAACCGGCAGCTGATCACATCCACTCACATCGTGAACAGAAGTCGACCGAAAAATAGCATCAAGAAGCGTCTCAGCACTCTGTCTGCCTCCGGTCCTGCTGCAACCGCTACTCTCGGTCGCGCCTGCTCTATCAGCCTCTGTAAATGTTGCTCGGGCAGCTCCCCGGTCGATATCCCTACTCGCCTCAGTCCCAAACTATCCTGAAGCCTCGCCCTCGTCAGCGTCGTCGACTGACGCCCCGGGTGCAGCAACTCCAAGCCCAACAGATCTTGGGCTAGCTCCCGGTAGTCGAGGTAAGTCACCCCGCTGACCGGAGTCCCATGTACGCACAATCTAGTGATGCGCGCGACGTCCTCTAGCGTGGGGACCATGTGGCCCCACGAGAAAAGGAACGTTCCACTCACCGGATCCCAGCAGTCATGCAGAGCGTACAGGAGCGGCATGTCTAGCCTAGTCACCTCCACGCTCAGGAACTCGGAGAAGCCCATGCTCATCAGCCTCTCCCGCTGGAAGTCTGACAGTGTGAGATACACTGCTCGGACCTGCAGCTAGGAGATTCGAGTCCTCCGCTTTCCCTACATACATTTAGGATAATTGCATTTTATTTTAGAATCTTGCATTTCTTTAATTGAATACTTCACTCTCTGCTCACTAAATGGTCTCATATGAGCCGTTTTATATTTCAAACGGTTGTGTCTCAACCGTCCCAATAATCCTCCTCAGAAGTTCTCGGGCCCCCATGGACCGTTCTACCCTATCCGCAGCTCCGTGAGGACCGTTCTATTGTCTGGCGCCTACCCTTGAATGGACCAACTCTAGCCGTTCTACAGTTCCACGGTCCCCATATGACCGCTTAGTTCCCCTCAAGCCCCTAGTCATTTGGGTTGCACGGCCTATCGTTCCACCGTGTGGCTGTCAACGGTTTGGTATAAACCGCTCTGTTCCTTAATGTCCATGTTCTAAATGGACCTGGGTGGCCCATCCTAAACTTTCACGGTCTGGTGGAGACCATTATGTTCTCAGGATCTTCATATTCTGAACAGACCAATGTGGGCCATCCTAGATAGACACGGTCCTCCGCAGGCCATGTTACAACGTCGGTTCAGTTGCTTTTGAACGGCCACACATGGGCTGTGTTTTGATTGAATTGTTCTATATGAACCGTGTGGTTTTGTTAAATGGTCACTGTTAAACCGTTCTGAGCTCGTCATCCCCGATGATTGTTAAGTCCCTCCCCGCCGGCGGTGAGGGCCCGTAGGGCCTCCCAACCTGCCCTATGGGGTTGTGAGTCCTTCTAACTCCCCTAGAGCTACATGCATGGATTTAAAACTGGAAATGGGAAAAGTTTTGGGCACCTACCTCTTCCATCTTTGGGGTTTTCTCCACCGGCGTTGTGGTCGCCTCCGGCGCCGCCCCGGCAGCTTCATCCCCTCCGGTGACAAGTGCCAGTGCTCCTTCGGGCGCTGGGTGTTCCTCCGTGGCCGCCTCCATTGGTTGTGCCGCCTCCGACGGCGGAGCCTCCTTCACGGCGACGACGGGCGGCGGCGGCGTCCGAGCCTCCTCCTCGGCCATCTGTTGGGCAGCCCGTCTCAAGGTTTGGTGCTTGTATCGCATGGAAGAAAGGGGGGGGATGTAAGAGTGAGCACGAGAGTGGTGGGGAGAATGGAGAGCGTTCGTGTGTGGTGTTCGTGGGGTGCCTCTGTCGGTTGCGGTGTGGAGGGAGGAGGAGGAAGAAGAAGGGTTTTATTTTTTTGAAATCGCTGGTGATTGAATGGTCTATCGATAGACCGTGTGACCATTGGACGGTATCCCATGTGACCGCTTAATCTCTAACGGTGCGCTTCTTTCAATGACCTTATAATAGGCCGTGTAGATTCATTATCATATTCAAATTAGCAATCATTGCACGGCCCAATATGGACCGTTTATATCCTTGGACGGTCTGGTGATGGGCCATTCATATGCTGAATTGATGATAAAGAGTGTTTTTTGGCTGCGTTATGTGATTTGGTGGCTAATTTCTTTTTTGGCTTGAATGATTGTTTCATGATGAAATATTACAAATCTTTGATTCCTTGCAGCATCAGTCACTTGCGGTTTCGCCTGCACAGGTAAGTCAGGTGTGACTTTCTATCCCTACATCCCTTATTACATTACTATATGGTATCTACCCTATATTATCTCGAGAACTAGTTGGTTATCTACGTGTTCCAGGATCTGATGTTTCCCTTAAACAAAAATGATGATGATCCAGGTTCACATGTTTAATCATTGGATAGGTCGTTAGGTTGGGAAAATTGGGGGACGATGGCTCTATCTCGCACACCGTGGTTGCGAATAGTGTCTTGACTCTGATTGTCTCGGTCTAGCAATATTATTCTCGAGTATTTTCTATTTTATGGCTTTCTTTGCATTCGTTTTAATGATTTCTTTTATCTTAGCCCAGCATGCATCATACGCATCTTTTGAACATTCATGACCCATGGCTTGTCTGAAAATGTCCCACCAGTGATGGATGGCTATGCGTTCAGTGTTTTGAGTAAGAGGAATTGTACCACTCTGAGTTGGAAGGTTTTCTTTGGTCTGTTAACTTGGTTTGGTTGATTGAGAGTCCCCTGTCTAGAGTTTTACTCTATCTCTTTACTTTTTGTTACTGCTTCGATTCCCTCATTGGTTATGGATTGTGTCCCCTGATGAGGTTGCCTCCTTTTACTTTTACCTTAGTTTAGTTCCTCCGGACTGGTGTCGCTTTTGGTCTGACTATTCCCTGTGAGTGGTTCGAAGATTTGAAGAAGATTTCTATCACTTGTTGGTGAGAAAATGGGTGTCTTTTACCTTAACGCCCACTTTTCAATCCGCTCCGCTTCATTTTCGCTTCATCTCCATGTTACATCTCGCTTTCGCTTCACCTCCACTCGTTCCCCTGCAAAGAGGACGTTAAGGAGGGGTATCTGTTGACACATGTTTTTTGCCGATGAGTTGAGTCATTCCTTTTACCACCATTTATTGATGCCTCGAGTTGTCCATTACTCACTAGGTAATTTCCAGGCGCCCCTTTGGGCTTATTCTATGGATACCTTCCTCCCTGGCTTGGTTTGTTCTCAAATACAGGCTTATTGGGTCTTGATTTCGATTGATCTTTGGGTTGAATGGGTTCATTTAACCAATTTTATTGATTTTAATGTCCAGCCTTTACGCGGCCTTTCGATTGACCGTTCAATTAAGTACACGGTCCTTTAAGGGCCGTGCCTTTGAAACCAGCGTTGACCTGAGTTGTCTTTGCACCGACCTGCTTTTGCTTAAAAAATGGCCTATCAATTGACCGTTTAGTATTTAAGTGGTCAGTTTGGGACCATCCACTGAACTTGCACCGACCTGGCCTTCGCCTACACCGACCTTGTTCTAAGCTAGCATCGACTTGAGTTTTCCAACACCGACCTTATTTTCATTAAATGATCCCAAGTGAACCGCTACTAATTGAACGGCCTATTAAAGGACCATTTCAAGGCAGGAAAGGCTAGCGTCTTAACTAGCGTCTCATCTTGAGTGGGACGGTCTAGTGAAAGACCACGTTTATCATAACAGCGTCTTAACTAGTGTCTCATCTTGAGTGGGACGGTCCAGTGAAGGACCGTGTTTATCATGACAGCGTCTTATCTAGCGTCTCTCCTTAATGAGAACGGTGTATTTATGGGCCGTTCAGTTATTGAGCGGCCTGGTGGGAACTGTTTATATGATTTATTGGATATTAAGGTGATTTTCTGAATTTCCACCGATAAGCTGTTAAACGGTCCACGTGTAGCCGTCCAATTAATGGAGCGGTGGTCATATGGTCGTCCAGCTCCCAGAGTCCTAACCTTGATGGATTTTCATATAATTATCTATTTATCTGCTATATTTGGATTTATCACCGATAGGCTCTACACGGTTGGATTTGGATCGTCCTGCATATTGAGTGGTCTAGGAGTAGACCGTTCAATCCATGAGAGTCCAACGGAAAAATGGTCGATCAGTTCGATGGATAATTGGATTATTTTCATAATTATTTATTTTCCACCGACAGTGTAAAACGGTCTGGCATCGGACCGTGCAATGTTCTGGGCGGTCTATCACTCGACTGCGCTATGGTTCGATCTCTGAAGAATTAAAGGGTTTTCTCTCTCCAACCCATGGATAAACCCTTGACTTACCCTACCATTTTCTCTATGGTTTCTCAACCAAATGGGATTTCGTTTGATCTTGGTGAGAGATAATTCATTTATCTATGATTTTTGTGTTATTATCTCGAGCTAAAATGGGCTAGAAACCCTAATTTCAAGCTAGGTTTAGGGGCTCTATAAATAGGACCCTTAGTCCAAGCTTTGAAAGTGGGGGATCCAAGGTCGACGGCGAAGCTCTGCCGGATTTATGAATGAACTGTAGCTAGGGAGTGAGGCTTGCTACGTCCTTTAAGCCTCCGATTTCAGGGAGTATTCATTATTTTGAGTCATAGGCTTTTTAGTTCTTTCTTTCTCTACTGCATGCTCTTTTCATCATCTTCTTCCCACGTTTTTCACTGCTTCATAGCATTTTACACCCCTCCTATTTGTTTTTGGCGCCCTTTAGGGGCTTAAAAACCTCCCAGGTATCGCTCCTTTCATGTCGTTATGTTTATTTTCCACTTCTTTCTATAGTTACTACACTTCTTAGAGCTAATTTGGGTTTTATTTTTGTGTTCTACACTTTGTTTTGCAGGTCAACATCATCGTAGCATGAGGCCCATCCCCTCTGGCTGGCTGGAAGGGGTGGAGGATCAAATCCCACAACTTAGGAGTCTGGCGTTTTGGGGGGTCTTCTTCCGTCCGTTTGCAAATCAGAGCGATTCTATTGAAGCCAATCATATCCTGTAAGCGGTTGCATTCTAGCCATTCTGTCGCCAGATCTGTCTTCATCCCGCATCCTTCCTAGCACTGTGAGCGGTCAGTCGAGAGACCGTGCCATTTAATAGGCGGTTTGTCTAGGACCGCGTACTTCTGCAGCGCTACTTTCTTTGGGCGAATGCTTTCTCCCTTTCCAAGGTACGTCGTACTCCTCGGTACTTCGTGTCTTGGTAGCGATCACGATCACACACACCCCTACACTCTGTCTTTACTTCCTTTCCTTTGTTTGGCTTGTTTTTACACTTTGATGCATTTAGAAAAGGGAAGGTAAGGAAGGATACAAAGGTAGCAGAACATGTCAACAGACATGTGTTTACATGTCTTTGTACTTGAAATGCAGACACCTAAATCTACTTTGTACTTGAACTATATACATGTTGACATCATCAAATCCACATTATACTCATTAATGAGTCATAGTCAGACATCATCAAAACCTGGGACACAACATACTCCTCCTAGGTCCCTGTGGCCAGCTCTGTCGGGGACCGCACCTGCCTCCAAGCTGCCATGACTGACCCCTTAAACACGCAAGGAAAATAACATGGTAAGAAAACATAACACCCTATGCCAGCCGTTGGTTGTACTGGACTCTCTAGACTTTCTAAATACTACTATCATTCTAAATTCCTACACATTGCCAGAACCTCGCTCTAATACAATCTGTCACGACCCAAGATTGGGGTACCGAAAAGTAACTGACACGACTTGAATCCTACCCCGCTACCCACGACTTGTGAAACTTGAAGGGGTTCAAGTAGGTCTCACGGGAGTGTGTGAGAGTCTAAAATGAACACAGTAATTAGAATGTAAAAATTAAAGTTTATATATTTAATTAGATTTATACAATTTATACACAAGTTATAGTCCAGATGTATAAGTACCAAAAGTACAACTCAACAAAAGAAAAGTACAAAGCCTTGGGGCATACCTCGGTTGGCAAAAGCTGGCGACACTCGAACCCTATAGGCATTACTCAAGGCCTCTGGACAACATGGAGACACACCACACCTGAAAAGAAAAGGGGTGAGCCTCATCTTATTGGCTAAGTACGGGTCATGTAGATCCCCATCACAGCAAATACAATAACCAACAATAAACAAGAGCAATAACAATATTGAAAGGAGAATGGTACCGATAACAATAAATAAACACAACTAAGCTACCTGTCACATAAGCCTCACGCAGGCAACATGATACCTCGAGTATCAGAAGAACTACTATCATGTAATCACTAAGCCACAATGCATTTCTATATACCTCGGAGTAACTCTATCCACATGCTAAAGGAAACACAGTGTCGACCATCGAGAGGAACATGACCTCACTATCAAAAACTAGATTCACGAGAGATGGGAGAAACTACGTCTCAAGTGACAGGCGAGCAACCCACTAGAAGCAAGGCTGGATGCGTCCACTAAAGTCTTAGTCCGTACCTCATGTGTCTTCCACTCACTTCAACGCGGTAACAGAGACATTGCACACAAGTAACCATAGGACAAGGACTAGTTGGGGTTGCACTCATCAGTGTGGGTCCAAAGTCCCCAACCAAATGTGCACACATAAACTATCTACTCTAAGTTAGGTCCTCTAGCTAGTTTCCCCTTCGACCTGGACTCAGGCTGCAATGGCAAGGGGCCCTATGGAAACTAACTTCAAAATCATCTTAACCGGGATAGCCACTCCACCTCTGCCAGGTGGGTCGACACCGTGTGTCGTAATGAAGGCTACGACTAGTGGGGGTCACTCAACATGAGAACTCAATGTAAAGAAGAAACCACCGAAATACTGTCAGGTAGCACATACACACATTGCATGAATTTTAAGACATAAGGTGGCTCGATACTCACTATGTTGAGTTATGGTTTTGATGATTGTTGCGATTGTTAAGTTATGGTTTTGATGATAACTAAACTTAATGTGTGATTACGTGATGATAACTAAATTTATGGTTGATTGCACATGTTCTTGTTGACTGTGTACATTTATGTTGTTGTTTAAATATGATTGAGTTGACAAATGGCTTTTGAGGCTACAACATGATTGTTTGAATGCATGGTCATATGGTCTTGTTCCATGGGTGATCTTGTTGTTTTTACAAGAGGGAAAAGATTTCATATTAACAAGAGGCAAGAGGTTTCATAACCTCTTTATTGTAGTGCCCATGTGGTCATTGGAGTCATCCTATGGTTACTTGGGTCTTTCGACATCATCCTGTTAATGACTAAACACTATTAGTCATTAATGTTTTTCCACTCTTATATGACTAAACTACTTGATGTGCTTTCATGACAGATATGCCGAGAAATGGACTGGAGATGGCAAAAGTGAAAGCTTGTTGATAGCACCCAAGCAAGGATGCAAATCTCTTTTACAAGCAAAATTCGACACTTCATATTCGTCTCATTACATATCCAAGGTCAATGCACCAAGAAGCATAGCCAAGAGAGCCCAAGGTCAAAGACTCAATTGAGACCTTCTAAATTGTCAAGGGTGATGCCACAGGCATGAACGGGCTGCTAAAGGACTTACGCGACGGAGCTGAAGAGGTTAACGGACCGACCCAGGAAAACCCGGGGTCTGCAAAGCTGGCGGTTGACCGCCAGCACAGGGGCAGTCGATCGCCCCTGCCAGCAACCCCCAGTCTACCGGTCTCTCAGTGGCGGTCGACAGCCAGCCCAGTAGCGGTCGACCGGGATTCCCTGGAACCATCCGTATGCAGGTTTCTCAGCAGCGGTCGACCGCCAGCCCCTACAGGTCGACCGCCAGCCCCGATAAGCCAAAAATATTGACTTTTGTCCATCTCGAAAGAAGCATCTCCTCTTGCTATTGTTTAATCCCAAAGCCACCAAACCCTCCAGAATTTGTGGATCTGGTCTAAGGCTTGTCCATAGACCTTCCAAGGGTTATAAAACATCCTACTAGAGTCAAAACCCTAATCATAAAAAAGATCCAAAGGGGAGGCTGTCCAAGGAGGAAGAAGAGGTAATGTAGCTCCGTGAACAGTACCTCGTGCAGCAAGCTCTTCATCTATCTCCAACCCATTCAAGGTATTTCTGAAGCCATCTACTTCCAAGAATGTGTAGAAGCAATCAAGGTTCAAAGCTACATTCATACACCTCTTCATCAACTCAAGGTGATCCAAGGGAAGAAGAAGAAGGATGCTACAAGGAAGAAGGAGCCATTCAAGCATCATCTGAAGGTACTCTAGCTCCATTTGAAGTCAGCAGTCTCAAAGGAAGAGAACAAGCTCACAAGCATCAAGAAGATACATGGATTTGTCCAAGGAAGAAGGAAGGGTACTGTAGCCGTGAACAGTACTCCGTGCAAGAAGATCTACATCAAATACAAGGCCATTCAAGCTGAGTCTCAAGCTATTCAAGTGAAGAAGGAATCAACGCGAACATCTAGAGCACACACTCAGGGGGAGCCTAAATCAGGAGCTTTCTAAACTGTGGTTTATTCATGTTTGTGTTTTATGCTTTATAGTTTCAGATTTGTGTTTCTTATAAACTGCAAACTCGTGTGTGTGTGGATCGTTGTTGGATCCGTGGTCGTGTGTGTGTGTGTCGTACTTGATTCGTGTGTGCGTAGGTCTTCTTAGATCTGCGTGTGTGTGTGGATTTATCCAGATCTTAGTGTTTGTTTGTGTGGAGTGCTACACTTGTCGCAGCGTGTGTGCGTCTTGTTGATCCACTTGTTGGATCGTGTTGGAGACTTCGTCTCCGTGTGTGTGTGTGTGTTTTGGGGCGCGTCCCCATGTGTGTGGACAGGCGTCGTCCTGCGTGTGTGGTTGGAGCGTCGTCTCTGTTTGGGGATTTATCCCCGAGTGAAGCCTCACCGGGTTTGGTGAGGGGTGGACGTAGGATTACCGTCGTTGCATCCGAACTACCTTAAAAACCGTTGTGCACTATGGTTTGATTTGTGTGGTTTGGTTCTTTTCTTCTACCTCCATTCTAAGTGAGTGTATTTGTTAATTATTGTTACGGATTTATCTACGTATATCTTGCATATTATATATCTCATCATACAAAGTTTGATAAATATAATTTATGTTCAAATAGTTTTGAATCTCTTAACTAGCATTCTATCACATATTTTAAAAAGGCCAAAAGTTTCCTTAAAATTTGTAAACACCCAATTCACCCCCCTCTTGGGTGTCATTGATCACTGGACTTCAATTGGTATCAGAGCCAAGGCTCTAATTTCATAGATCTAACGATCTAGAGTGATCCAGATCAATGACTACCATTATGTACACTTTGAATTCTCCACCGGTGTTTGATGGTTGTAATTTTAATTTGTGGTTAGGAAGGATGTGCAGTCTAATCAACTCATATGAACCTAAGCTATGGAAGCTTATCTCATATGGTCCTTATGAGTTGCCTAAAGATAAATCTGTCTGGACCGCAGATTCCAAGCCTAAACATGATCAAAATTGTTTGGTTCTAAAATTGCTTATTGCTGCAGTTGATTCTAATCATTTCTCTTTTGTCTCCCATTGCAGATCCGCGAAGGATATCTTGGTTGGCTTAACCAAAGTCTGGGAAGGGCATGAAGATCAATGTCTTGTGGCAGGCACGAGTGATCAAGGGAATGATCAGCAAGTTGACTCAAGCTCAAAGGTAAATTCTGATTCTGATCATGAAGATGAATTTAGCTATGAGGAGTTATTGATTGCATATGATGAGCTTGCTGATAAATATGAGAAGGTTAAGTCTGAAAATAAAAAATTAGAAAAGAATGTTGGACAAAATAAATGTGATTCTCCATGTAAAGAATGCTCACACTTGAAGGAATTGATTGATGGTCATGTGTTTGACATTGAAATTCATAAAGATCAAATTTCTTCTTTGAAAAATAAAAACAAAGAGCTGAGAGAGAGAGTAAGTCTTATGAACAATGGTCAAAATGAGTTTGCTCATGATAAAAATCTTGTAATAGAAAATGAGAAACTGAAGGAATTGAATAGAACCATTTCTGAAAGATTGCTTACTTTTGAAAAAGGAAAATATATGAATATTGATCAATCTGAAAAAGTACATGCTTTGTTGCAAGAAATTGAAAGTCATAAAACCATCAATGCAACTTTACATGAACAAGACAACTCCTGTGAAAATAAACTTCCTTCCTATGAATTGCACATTGCATCTCTTGAGAAAGAGATTATTGACTTGAATGCTTCATTGTCTAGATTTGTGAATGGTCAAGAAAATTTGGACAAATTGTTGGGGACGAAAGTAAATTTTCAAAGGGAAGGGCTGGGTTTTAATCCTGTAAACAAAAAGAAGTTTGAAAATAAAGTTTATACATCTTTTGTGCACAGTTCAAACATAGCCAGTACATCAAATGGGTCTCCAAATCAATCTTTTTCACAGACAATAAAAAGATCAAATGAAAATCTGAAAAAGAAAAATCATGTTGCACACACACATGCATCCATAAAGAAAATCAATTTGCATCAAAAATCCAAAAATGCTGCTAGCACCTCCATGCATGTTGAACATACCTCTTCCACACACACACAACCAATTAGAAAGAAACTCACATGTTTTTATTGTGAAAAACATGGACATGCTATGCATAATTGTTTCATTATGAAGAATCATGATTTGAGAGCATGTAGAAACCAAGCTATTTTAAAGGATGCAAAGAGAGCCTTCACCATAAAATCTTACATGCATTGCAATCACTGTGGTAAAAAGAGTCATACAACTTCACACTGCTGGTTATTGTTGAAGAGAACGAACTCCTACTCAATACATCATGCTCACACACACAAATCAGTAGAACCCATGAGAAGAAAGAAGATGATGCCACGTGCCGTCTACCATCACTTTGGAAAATCTAGAAATGTTAAGCATGATTATTTTCTTGTGAAAGATGATGATTTGAATGTTGTTAATGAGTGGAAGCCACGTGCCGTCTACCATCACTTTGGCAAATCTGGAAATGTTAAGCATGATTATTTTCTTGTGAAAGATGATGATTTGAATGTTGTTAATGAGTGGAAGCCACGTGCCAAGAATGCTGCTAACCCACAAGGACCCAAGATGATTTGGGTACCTAAGAATGCAAATTGAGAAATCTATTTTGCAGGAGTGCTATGGAAATGGAAAGTATGACATCTATTTTCATCAAGAAGGTAAGGCATACGAGTCAAGTGACTCAAGCAAGGTTGGAAGAAAAATCAAAAATTCAATTTGATATCTCTGGTGATATCCCTCTCACTCTCTCCACTAAAAGTGTTATGTCGTGTTTTACCATGTGCTGTATAGTTATATGATCATGCATGAGTCTGTACATGCATTCCATCCATAGATAGTTGCATACCCTTGTACATATCATCCTCATATAGCATCTTGTTGAAGTGGAGTTTTGAAACCGTCAATAAATCTCGCTGCATATACTGAGTTTGCATAAGCCTTCATGTACTGTCATGCATAAATTGAATATTATGAATTCATGTCATAATGCATAACAATCCTCCTACTTTCACCACCCTTGACTACATAGTATATCAAATGGTGACATGTGGAAGGGCAGGTTACGCCTGTCTGAAAGTTATCACTACGCGTGAGGTGATCTTCAGATCTAAGTTCTCCGCCGGGTACTATGAGTCAATCAGTCACAGGTTGCACATGGCATTAGATTTTTACTGAGCATATCACAGTCATGCACACATTGAGGGGGAGTCATCAGATTCGTCATATGGGCTTAACATTTAGGTTCACACATGAGTCATGCATTGCATCTAGAACTATCTAGGGGTGTTGGTTGTTAAAATTATTTGTCATGTCATTATTAATAAATTTGAATCGAAATTGACAAATCAAACCTTTCTGTCTTTGGATGCAGATTATACTCCCAAAATCCAAATGATGATGGGCTAAGCTTGAATCAACTGGAAGAATACCTTGCAAGGATGAAAATGATGAGAACCCTCTCAAGTTGCTACAAGAAGATGGACTACTTTGTGTAGAACAACTTCCAGGATCGACTCAAGTACAAGGTGGTGAAAGTCTTATACATGTTGAAGTAAGTACCCAAGGCAAATCAGGTGAAAGGCTTGGAAGAAAATGGATTCTCAAGGCAAAGGTAAGAAAGCAAAAGCTGAAATATCAACCCTCGTGAGGTTGGTGATTCTAGTGACATGAAGGCTTTCGATCTTGTCATCTAAACTAAGGTAATTCAACCTCGTCAATTCATGCAATGGTCTTTTGTCACTTGTTGACACTTTAGGATGACAATTATTGTTTCAAAACTTGAATTGTCATTCACTAGTCTGCTGTGATGAACTTGTCTAACTGGCTTGAGAAGTGTGTATTGAATATTTCTCATTTTGAATTACACAACCACACCTGAATTTAACTGCATATCTGGTATATCAAATGGCGTTTGTGAAAGAGTGGATTATGTCCACTTGGATGCATTCCCTATGCGTTGAGCTGGGTCTTCGGACTAAAATCTCCGTCTCGTACCAGATTTTGAAAATCGCGACTGGCATGTGATTGGTGGAGATATGAATGAATCCTTGAGCTGAGTTCCTTAAATTTAAAATATGTTTCTGATCAAATGATTCAAACATGTAGCTTCTGGATGATTTCTAATTTCAAAACTTGTGAAATGCTCTTGAATATCTGATTTTGAACAATTTTGAAAATTGGGTTGCATTGCTTAATTTTGATCATTTATGCACCCTTATTCATAAAGGCCATGTCATGAAAAATATTGTTGACACATTAATATAATGTGAATACTCCAATGTCAAATTTACCTCAAGGTTTGAAGATCAAGCCCTCCTATACTACATTTGCATCTTGCATCCCATGCTCATCTAGGCATAGGTTGCACGCATTATAATGAATTCATGCATTAGCTGAAGTTAGTTCATTCATTTGGTATCAAAAGTTTTGCACCACATTACATTTTGTCTTGGCATGTTACATTTCATTACTATATGATCAAGTTGCATTGCATCAGTACTCATGCATTAGCTGCATTCACTTCATTCAATTGGTATCCATTTGTTTGGCATCAGTTGTACATTTGCATTGCATGCTGCATACATTCCCTCTGTGTGCTTGCTTGATATTATATGCTATTCACCCCATCCCTTGGCATTTCTATGGCATTATGTCTTCTTGATAAATAATGTTGCATTTGAGTCATTATTGGAGTGTTTCATGTCGTACACTCTGGGGGAGTTCTTATTTCATAAGTGCATCTATTTAGGGAGAGCTGCCCTGTTATGAGTTCATGATATTTTCGGTATACATGCTGAATCAAATTCACACACTTCATGCATAAAATGTGAAAATGAGTGTTAAAGATAAGGATATATGAATTTCTTTTCAACACTCTCGAGATGTTAAACTTGCTGCATGTATATTGAAGAGACAGTTGAGGAAAAATCTATCTACCTATCCTGTTTAAAAATTTGGGATGAAAATGAAAGATAGAGCAATGCTCGGTCACACTAAGTAAACTGAGCACATGTCACCTGAGACGTGATGTGGTTCATATATGAAAAGTGTTGACTAGTATCTCTATTCAAAATGAGGTGAAATGGTTCAGTATTCTGAGTAACCGGGGATTCTGGCATGAGCGCCATGCGTCTACTCGTGTAAAAAGGAATTATTTAAATATGATCACTCTTTAAAAATTCTGACTATCATGTGATATTGGTTGAGTTGAAAAATATTGATAAAAACTCATTGTGGTAGAGCGTAGCCTCCAATACGTTGTTCTCAAAATTAAAGTGCAGTCTGTAAAATGTCTCCTTGTATTGATCTGAAAATCTGAATATCCATATTGCAACTAATATTTTTCATGTTACTCACTTACACATCTGGAAATTTGATTTAATATGTATTCAGAAAGTTGATTGACTTCTTTAGCAATTGCATGAATCTCCTATATGATTGCACAATCTCCCATGTGCTACACATGTGCATTCCGGTTAGCATGACTCTCTTGCATCTTTCTTATACCCATTCCCCTCTTCCATATGTACGGAGGAGATTGCCTGTATGTTTATATGTAACTGTTTGGTTACATTGTGTGCACTTCATGGGTCACCATTTGCATGTGTTGCATTTCATGCATTTCAAACAAAAATATAAAAATCAGAAAATTTGATAATCAAAGAAAATCCTTTTGATATGCCCTCCTGCTCTTGTTTGTTGTGAAAATCTAACATGGGATCTAGATTCTGAATGCTATCATGCTGAAGACCTCATCCTGTGCATATCTTCCACCACTAGTTCATATCTTTGAGGTCAATCACCACCTTCAATTGGTATTAATACATGCTTGACTGTATTTACTTTGGATGGCATCATATTGATTTGTGAGAACAACCACTAATTAGTTTCCTCTGATTAGAATCATATTGCTTTGTTCGTCCATGTTTTGCCCTTGCTTCTTCTGATTTGATATGATGGGCTATTGCTGTTTCACATGGAGTTAAGCCTGTTCTTCCTTATTTGGATTCTTCCAGCTCGCTTGATACTGTTGTTGTGGGAGATAGATTTACATTATCCCGCTTTTTGATTATGTCAAAGGGGGAGAAAAATTGATGATTGTGTGTGACAGTGTGTGACAGGGGGAGAAGAACATTTGTGCCATTCTGTTGTATCCATTCATCCATTCTGTTATATCACCAATAATTAGTTTATCATTAAGTTTATCATCGCCAATAAGTTTGTCATCATAAAAAAGGGAGAGATTGTTGAGTTATGGATTTAATGATTGTTGCGATTGTTAAGTTATGATTTTGATGATAACTAAACTTAATGTGTGATTACGTGATGATAACTAAATTTATGGTTGATTGCACATGTTCTTGTTGACTGTGTACATTCATGTTGTTGTTTAAATATGATTGAGTTGACAAATGGCTTTTGAGGCTACAACATGATTGTTTGAATGCATGGTCATAAGGTCTTGTTCCATGGGTGATCTTGTTATTTTTAAAAGAGGGAAAAGGTTTCATATTTACAAGAGGCAAGAGGTTTCATAACCTCTTTATTATAGTGCCCATGTGGTCATTGGAGTCATCCTGCGGTTACTTGGGTCTTTCGACATCATCCTGTTAATGACTAAACACTATTAGTCATTAATATTTTTCCACTCTTATATGACTAAACTACTTGATGCTCTTATATGACTAAACTACTTGATGTGCTTTCATGACAGATATGCCGAGAATTGGAGTGGAGATGGCAAAAGTGAAAGCTTGTTGATAGCGCTCAAGCAAGGATGCAAATCTCTTTTACAAGCAAAAGTCAACACTTCATATTCGGCTCATCACATATCCAAGGTCAATGCATCAAGAAGCATAGCCAAGAGAGCCCAAGGTCAAATACTCAGTTGACACCTTCTAAACTGTCAAGGTGATGCCACAGGCATGAACGGGCTGCTAAAGGACTTAAGCGACGGAGCTGAAGAGGTTAACGGACCGACCCAGGAAAACTCGGGGTCTGCCCAGCTGGCGGTCGACCGCCAGCACAGGGGCGGTCGACCGCCCCTGCCAGCAACCCCCAGTCTACCGGTCTATCAGTGGCAGTCGACCGCCAGCCCAGTAGCGGTCGACCGGGATTCCCAGGAACCATCCGTCTGCAGGTTTCTCAGTAGAGGTCGACCGCCAACCCCTGCAGGTCGACCGCCAGCCCCGATAAGCCAAAAATATTGACTTTTGTCCATCTCGAAAGAAACATCTCCTCATGCTATTGTTTAATCCCAAAGCCACCAAACCCTCCAGAATTTGTGGATCTGGTCTAAGGCTTGTCCATAGACCTTCCAAGGGTTATAAAACATTCTATTAGAGTCATAACCCTAATCATAAAAAAGATCCAAAGGGGAGGCTGTCCAAGGAGGAAGAAGAGGTATTGTAGCTCCGTGAACAGTACCTCGTGCAGCAAGCTCTTCATCTATCTCCAACCCATTCAAGGTATTTCTGAAGCCATTTACTTCCAAGAATGTGTAGAAGCAATCAAGGTTCAAAGCTACATTCATACACCTCTTCATCAACTCAAGGTGATCCAAGGGAAGAAGAAGAAGGATGCTACAAGGAAGAAGGAGCCATTCAAGCATCATCTGAAGGTACTCTAGCTCCATTTGAAGTCAGCAGTCTCAAAGGAAGAGAACAAGCTCACAAGCATCAAGAAGATACATGGATTTGTCCAAGTAAGAAGGAAGGGTACTGTAGCCGTGAACAATACTCCGTGCAAGAAGATCTACATCAAATACAAGGCCATTCAAGCTGAGTCTCAAGCTATTCAAGTGAAGAAGGAATCAACGCGAACATCTAGAGCACACACTCAGGGGGAGCCTAAATCAGGAGCTTTCTAAACTGTGGTTTATTCATGTTTGTGTTTTATGCTTTATAGTTTCAGATTTGTGTTTCTTATAAACTGCAAACTCGTGTGTGTGTGGATCGTTGTTGGATCCGTGGTCGTGTGTGTGTGTGTCGTACTTGATTCGTGTGTGCGTAGGTCTTCTTAGATCTGCGTGTGTGTGGATTTATCTAGATCTTAGTGTTTGTTTGTGTGGAGTGCTGCACTTGTCGCAGCGTGTGTGCGTCTTGTTGATCCACTTGTTGGATCGTGTTGGAGACTTCGTCTCCGTGTGTGTGTGTGTGTTTTGGGGCGCGTCCCCATGTGTGTGGACAGGCGTCGTCCTGCGTGTGTGGTTGGAGCGTCGTCTCTGTTTTGGGATTTATCCCCGAGTGAAGCCTCACCGGGTTTGGTGAGGGGTGGACGTAGGATTGCCGTCGTTGCATCCGAACCTCCTTAAAAACCGCTGTGCACTATGGTTTGATTTGTGTGGTTTGGTTCTTTTCTTCTACCTCCATTCTAAGTGAGTGTATTTGTTAATTGTTGTTACGGATTTATCTACGTATATCTTGCATATTCTATATCTCATCATACAAAGTTTGATAAATATAATTTGTGTTCAAATAGTTTTGAATCTCTTAACTATCATTCTATCACATATTTTAAAAAGGCCAAAAGTTTCCTTAAAATTTGTAAACACCCAATTCACCCCCCTCTTGGGTGTCATTGATCGCTGGACTTCACACTAAACTCAGAACGGCTAGTTAGATAGCTAAACTATAGACTATCGAGTCATGCAACACATCCCAAGACTTTTGTATGATATGGCCCAACGCCATTAAACCATCCCAGGCTAGTAAAACACAAACCATGAGCGTCAGCCGCTAGAATCATCTGGGAAGACCCTCCGCGAGAACCATAGGACTCCGCACATGAAGAAATCAATCATGGGGCAACCGTTGCCAACATGAGGCCGAAATGGCCCAATTTTTGCGGGTTTTCATGAATACAATATTGATTTATGCGATTGGGGGTGAAAACTGGGTTAAAGGGTTCACACGTGCCAACCATACCTTGGATCAGTCGACCAACACGGTTGGTCGGTCGACCAATACAGACGAATGGTTGACCAGACACCCTGGTCGGTCGACCAACTGGGAGGATCAATTGACTGGCCCTGCCTGGGTCGGTCAATCATTTTTCCCAGAAACGTGTGGGATTTTCCAGCATCTCCCTTAGAGATTTGCTGTTCCACGTGGATTATGGGGTCCACGTGGGGCATCGGTGCGTTGGCAGCCCATTCCGCCGCATGGATTATGGGGTCCATGTGCGAAGCCCTTCATGCCTGCCCACAGCACGGATAGACGTGGGGTTCTGCAATGCCATAAGAAAATACGGTCCGCCTTCGCTACCATCTCGAGCTTTTAGCGCAACAATTGAGGCATGATCATGAAAACTGGTATCAAAGCGAGGTCGCGAGTTCAAATCCCCCAGGTGCCGCTTGGGGGGAGATTGTTGGATTTTCCAACGTCTCTCTTAGGGATTTACTGTTCCATGTGGATTCTGGGGTCCACGTGGGGCATCGGTGCGTTGGCAGCCCATCCTTCCTCTTTTCCCTTTTTATAGAACATGGTATCGAAAAGATGAAAGGGACTGTGAATTAATTTCAGCCATGTGGAATTTGGATATTCCCCAATCATTGGGCTCTCTGGAGTTCTGCCACGTGGGCATGTCTTTTCAGGCCAAAGGGTTCTCTTGATATGATTGGCTCAGTGTCACATAAAATGTATTTAAGTGTAATTCACCCTTGAGCGAATATGTCGATATTAAGAGATCACGTGCCCTGAAAGTGCTTCACTGCCTCGGTGCACCAAACTGTCAGGTTGAGGTAGCATGAAGGTGTATGTGTATCACTGCTTTAGTTCGTGCTCATATGTTTGCCTGCTAAGCGTTTGCTTCTGTCACTTGAGTGTAGCTCCTGTCTATCTTCTGTGTTCATCAGATTGTCAACCTTAGTTGCATTGAGATATTTTCAGCCTCTCTTCTTTTCTGCTATTTCTCAAGCGTAGAAATCCCAGTTGGTTCTTCTTCTCTAATTTTGACATTTCTAATTTTGACTTTTCTAATTTTGACTTTTCTAGTTTTGACTTTTCTAGGCATGAACCACTGAACGCTGGTTCTCATGTGCCTTCACATGCTAATCCTGCTTGAAGGACACCATATAGCTTCAGTTGATTTCCTTGGAGTATGCTTGCATATGGCTGTAGATTGAAATACACTGGAAACAAATGATGCTTTTACTGCATTGACCCGATGCCTATGTACTCAGACTTTTTTGGATACATATAGCTCTACTGCATCAATCTGTAGCTTGAGTGCTCAGATTTCTGGCTTACTACATCGAGGCATCAGCTATGTAGTACCTGATGCGTTGAGGCAATGGTCATGGAGTCTTGAGCTTGTAGACTCTCAGCTGGTCGAACCACCCTCAGTGCATCGAGCTTGTGGCTTGAAGTGTAGATATGCTTCGACCTGAGTAACATATTAAACAACTGCTACACCGACCTTCTTGGCTTGATGCATCGACCTATGCCTTCTGCTTGCCATTGTCCCATTGATGCAGTTATAGGTGCATCGACCTTAAGGACATAGTGGGTGAATGTGCACCGACCTTACATGACACAATGAATATATGTGCACCGACCTTACCTGACAAAGAGAATGTATATTCACCGACCTGATAGCACATGTTATGTATGTAGTGCACCGACCTAATAGAGTAAGACTTCTTCAGTCGCATCGACCTTCTAGACCAAAAGTGAACATGTGCATCAACCTTCTAGACCGAAAGTCATATGTGCATCGACATGTTAGTACAAGGCCGATGGGAGATGCATCGACCTTTCAATGCAACTCTTCTACATAAGCACTAACCTTCTAGACTGGAATACATATAAGCACCGACCTGACACTTCTTAATGCATGAACATGCATCGACTATATAGTGCAATAGCATGAGTATGCTTCGACCTTATTGTGTATAACAATATGAATGTGTTGATCTTGCCTGACTTCATCCTTGCTTTCTTTAGCTCAATATGTTGATTTCTTACTATCATCAGTTCTCCACTATTTGACTATCTTGCCACTATCCTGTACCACACTTTACAGCAAGCTCATGAAAATGCACATGTAGAACAAGACTTTAAACACTTGTCTTTATCAAAACCAAAGACAACAGCATTTGGCATCATCAAACCATAATGAATCAATCTAACATAAACACATATGACATCACGCACATATGTGTCATATTGTTTGGCATCATCAAAATCACAAGGGTACAATAATCTCCACCTTTTTGATGATGGCAACACTATGAGTCATAAAATAACATGCTAACTCATATCTCAAACTATTCTCCCCATTTGACTTCATCAAAAAGTAAGTAATAGTTTGATAAAATCAGTGAAGATAAATGCAAATCATGCATTGATATGATTGAGATAAAAACTATTCTCCCCCTTTCCAAATGAACCAAAACTCCCAGACAATTCAAATCATGTAACCCTACTCCCCCTGAAAATGAGAGGTGATCTCCCCCTAGGACTAATCCGACAGAGCAGAATTGAAGTGAGGATAAGGGTAATACAGTGAGTATCAGGTATGACAATCAAGTTTAAACAGATCATGCTGACTAATAAGATGCTGATGAAGTAATCTCCCCCTTTGATAGTACAGAGGGATTGGAATGGAAGTAAATCATTAGACATACAAAGTTAAATATACACAAGTTCAATGATAGTATCAGCAAAATCATAGGAATAATCATAGATGAGTTCAGGTCATGACAGATTACATCAAGAATAGTGAGCAGAATCTGATATTGAAGTGAATTGCAGTGAAGTACAAGGAGATGACATTAGTAATCTCAATTCAATAGTTTCAATTGAGATAGAAACTAAACACATGACTTTTTGCTGAAGTTCCAAATGATTAGATAATTCAATACGGTTTTCAATGAGATACAAATTTCAGAAATCTAAAAATAAAAATGTTCTAGAGTCTTCCATTTTAAGGGCTTATGAATGAATCTTTATTGAACAGCATGGTTTAAATATGATGTATACATAGTTTGTCCTTAGAGATTTCTGTACTCATATCTGAAATCAAATTTTAATAAAAATGAACCAAGCCCTCATATGACATTCTTGTTTAACCTCCTTCCATCTTACTCATTTAACTATCAATGACTCCTTCATCAATTATAAGAAATAGTATTGAGGTTAAACAGCCCTGAATACATCCTATTTTGTCCAAGATTACACAAATTTTTCTTTTGCAACAATTTCTAGATTTTTCTTTTGTTTAGCAACAATTTTCATGTTCAAAATTTAAGAGCAATTGAGTTTAGTACGCCCTTGTAACTAGAGGATACACGTTGTTTAGACGCTAGTATCCCTAAACACTTGGAATGACTATGTCACGCCCCGACGCGAAAAATCGGCGCGTACAGTCAGATACGAGCTAGCACTAACAATAAATTCTAATCTAAACAATTAGACAAATTATAAAATGAGAAACACTTCCATTAAACAAAATAATTCCAACTTTATTACAATAACCAACATGCTAAGACTCGATCAAACATGTCTTCCAAATGAAATTCTAATACAACACTGACGTAAAATCAAACTGGAAGTAAATAGTAATCTGACTCAATAACTAGGTACAAAAGCACTCAAGGATCACTCTTGACCCTCCCCATCGGTAAGCGCGTCACCTGAAAAGCCTGAAAAAGGGGGGAACACAACTATGAGCTGACGCTCAGTAGGAAATAACGGCATATTTACGTAGTTAACATCTTAATTACCAGTTGTATGCAACAGAGAACAAGGAATTGAATAAAGAGATCAAGAACAATGTAGAAGGTCTTGCAAAGTCAAGAATTGAATAAATTCCAATGATCAATAATATCATGTATAAGAAATTCACTAAGAGCAATTGAAACAATAATAATTGGCCAACAAGCAAGTATTTCAATAATTCATAATCAAGTAAAAGGAATAACAATAGGTCAAATGTCGTAGACACACACTAGTCAAGTACTCGGTGCAATGCCACACCTTGTCATTAACATCTCATGGGCTCACTAATTTTCGGGCGCTCTCCCCAGGACCAGACCGGGCCCTTATGATGCGATGGCATTGATTTTATGGATCGATGATCCCAATTGTCTAGACATTTATTGTATAAATATGGCCAATGAATTTCAAGAAATAAGCTAAAATGTAACAAGTACAGATCTAGCAAAAATCAGAATAACAAGAAAATGAAGGATTAAACTTTGGCATAATGTTTAACGACAATTAAGTCGTGGAATCCAAGAATGAAAGGATAAGTAGGAAAAATACAATCTTTAGAATACATTCAATTCCATAAATTAATATTTTATTCTGTTGGTTTAACAATTTTTATCATACTGGAAATGCCTTAAATTAATTGGATGCAAAAAGCCAAAGAAATGATTTATTTAGTATTATTAGAGTAAATTACTAAAAATTTCACTTAATTCATAGAAATAAATTCTATCATGGTGAAAATCTCCCTAATATTTTTAAGTAACTCCAGCACATGATTCTTCTGGAAAATGATAGTAAATATCCATTTTTGTTACTGGAATGGAATTTTTACACATTAAAAATACCTTTTTAAACACAAAAAAACCCATATTTGGTGTGCTATAAAAAGTTCCTTATGCAATTTTTGGATGGTTTATTAAGAATAAATCATCTTACTGGTTGTTCATTTTTCATGATACCCATAGAATTTTTAGCATACTGAAATTAATTTTTCTACATTATTCTACCATTTATGCTATTTATTGAATGGAAGAAATACATTAAAAATTTGTTTAAGTATAAAAATTCCTCTATAACTTGCTGTTATCATTCTAACATGCTGAAAAATTTTTGTTATGTTGTAATAACTTTTTTCATGCTGTAAGGGTTATTTTTAACAAGTTAATATAATTTTCATGCATTTATTCTCTATTATATGGAGAGAAAATGAATTCTATTTGGTAAAAATATCAAATTTTCACAGAATATTATCTCTCACATGATAATTATATCAGAGCATAATCTTCATGAATTTTCATACCTTTGAGATCTTTTTAACATACCACATATAATTTATACGCATTTTCTTTCATTTTATAGAAGAAATATAGATTTTTATAAGATAAAATATTCTAAATCCACCTAAATCCACAAGAATTTAACTTCTCACATGCTGCTACTATAAGACAAATTTTCCATGCATTTTAGTTATTTAATAATAATTTTTGCATGCTGGACATAATTTCTTATACATTTATATTCTATTAATTATAGGAAAAATAGGTTTATATGCATAAAAAAAATAGATTAAAATACTTTCCAGTAGCAGAAAAATAACTTTTAAATGTCCTGGTAGCAGAAGAATAACTTTTAAATCTCCTGGTAGCAGAAGAATATGTTTTACAGGGATTCAGGGTTTTTAATTATTCATTTAATAACTTCGTATCGCGTTTAGGGCGGAGGTCGGTCACCCGGCCCCTTTTTATTGGGGTCGCGGTCGCCCACAGGACCGCGACCACCTGGTCGCGGTTGGTGGCGCGACCGCGACCAGGATGGCGGTCCTGCCGGGGGCCGCGATCATCAAGGCCGTTTTCTGCTTGTTATGTGTGTGAGATCCAGGGATTAAAAAGCCTATATCTTCCTTAATTCTAAATGGAATTAAGCATATGATATATCAATAGAAAGATAAGACAGAGTACTATCATTTGGTAAGGTCAATTTCAGATTTAGGTTCTGTAATTAAGTTCTGTATTGACAAGAAAAAGAAAAACCCTAATTAGGACAGTGTGTTACTAAAACATCAAATTCTCTACGTATACATGATAACTTTTAGGGCTTTTTATATCACTGGAAAGCTAACAGAGAGGGCTTTCCAACCATGTATCACACATGCTATGAATTTCAACATTTATGTTTCGAATTCATGGATTAATCAGGTTCCAAGTATATGAAATCACCATATGGACAAGTTCATGTTCAAACCTCAAATTCTCTAAATAGAATTGATGGATCAAATGGCTTTTTACGCCAAAGAGAGAT
The DNA here is from genome assembly GCA_022559845.1 of Amorphophallus konjac. Classification (NCBI taxonomy): domain Eukaryota; kingdom Viridiplantae; phylum Streptophyta; class Magnoliopsida; order Alismatales; family Araceae; genus Amorphophallus; species Amorphophallus konjac. The sequence continues at coordinate 130,217,812 of CM040122.1, read as the reverse complement.
AACATGCTAAGCTACAATTTGATATACAATAATTAACATTTGGCCAGTTATAACCTACCTCAATTGAAGACTTAAACCACGAGATAGATTAGACCCATGAACTATAAGAATCCCCTTCAAAGATCTCCTGATTCCTCCCTGAATACCCTATAAAAATAAGGGCTTTTAGCCTCAGATGATAGATCTCGTTGAGCTGATCAAAAACCCCTACTCATATGCCTATTTTGGTTGAGGTACTAACCTGATTTGATGAACCAAAACTTGGAGATATAAAAACGACGGGGAGCACACCACCTTCCACAAAATCGCCAAGATCTCCCCATATCTAACTCCTCTGCCGACACCACAGCAACCAAATGAAACTAGACTCGAAGAGCTTTCTATCTATAGCTCATACACCTTCTGGATCCTTCCAGGAAGGGAGAATTTCGACCTTGAAGAGGCGTGTTGTTTACGCCGCCGAAATAATTGACCTAGACTAAACTCATCTAATCACTCTTATCCTAGTTAATCTTACATGAAATTTGTTGGGGGCTATTAATCTACCAGTCACTAGCTTTCATTTGCCCCTAACCTCATCGCATTTGGTTAAGAAATGGGCTCTAATTTGATGTTTTAAAATGGGATGAATAGTGAACACGAATTTCGGGTTAGGTGGGTTGAAAGTCAGACTTAACCCACTGATTAGGCCTAGATACTGATTTTATTAGGCTTAGTCATAGAAGAAAAAAGTGTTAGTCGATGCATCTATTATTTAATTACTATTTTTATGAATTTTTATATGGTAGACAAAATTTTCACTTCTACTATTCATTTAATAATAAAATATTAAATTCAAAATTCAAATTTCAAATTCTCTCTTTTCATTTCATTTTCATTCCAACCCAATTGCATTTGTGTTTCATTTCACCTAAACCTTATTTTCATTTGGGTTACATTTCATTTTCATTTCATTTCAATTTAATTTAAAATTTTAAAGGTTTATTTCAATTTCTATCCAATTATTAATTCAACTAAATTTAAATAAATTCCTAAAAATTTTAATTTGACAAGGAAAAATTAAATAAAATTATTAATTAAATACGGGGTATTACACCCTCCCCTACTTTAAGGAATTTGGTCCTCCAAATTCACTGCATTACGATGCGAAAATAAAGGATAACAATTTCAAGGGACAACTAGCTCACCTAGAAAATGTCGGGATACCGCTTTCGCATAACATCTTCGGATTCCCAGGTGGCTTCTTCAGCTCCACGCCGACTCCACTGGACCTTGACCATAGGTATAGATCGACCCCGGAGTTGTTGCTGTTTCCGGTCCAAAATCTTTATCGGTCTTTCCTCATAGGTCAAATCCTCCTTCAGTTCGAAGTCCACATGCTGAATAACATAAGTGGGGTCGTACACATACTTCCGCAACATAGAAATATGGAAGACGTTGTGCACGCCAGACAACTACGGCGGTAACGCCAATCGATAAGCCACTTCCCCCACTCTATCTAAAATCTCGAACGGACCAATGTACCTCAGACTCAGCTTGCCATGAATACCAAATCTGCGAATCCCTCTCGTAGGAGAGACCTTTAGAAACACATGATCACCTACTTGGAATTCTAATGCTCTTCTTCTGTTATCAGCATAACTCTTCTGTCTTGACTGAGCCACTTGTAGCCTATCTCGGATAATACAGATATTCTGTGATGATTCCGAGATAAGATCTGGTCCGAGCCATTATTTTTCACCTACCTCATCCCAACATAACGGGGATCGACAGCTTCTCCCATACAACGCTTCAAATGGAGCCATCTGGATACTAGACTGATAGCTGTTATTGTAGGCGAATTCAATTAATGCCAAATACTCATTCCAATTACCACCAAAGTCAATCATACATGCCCTCAGCATATCTTCCACTATCTGGTTGGTTCTCTCTGTCTGCCCATCTTTCTGTGGATGAAATGTCGTGCTGAAATTTAGACGAGTACCCAAAGACTCTTGCAGTCCTTTCCAGAAATGATAAGTGAATCTAGGGTCTCGATCGGATACTATATTCACTGGAATACCATGCAATCTCACCACTTCCTTTATATACAGAGCTGCTAGAACATCAACTGTCCATTTAGATTTAATGGACAAGAAATGGGCTGACTTTGTCAGTCTGTCGACGATCACCCAAATTGCATCGAAACCGCCACGAGTTCTAGGCAGACCCATGATGAAATCCATGCCAATACTCTCCCATTTCCACTGGGGTATATCGAGTGGCTTCAATTTTCCTGCCGGCCTGAAGTGCTCGGCCTTAACTTGCTGACATACCAGGCATCTACTCACAAAATCTGCAACTTCTCTTTTCATATTCGGCCACCAAAAGGATCTTTTCAAATCCTTAAATATTTTAGTGCCTCCAGGATGAATCGTGTATTTAGATCTATGAGCTTCGTCGAGAATCTTGTTCTTGATTTCAGCTACGTCAGGTATACATGTTCGTCTTTGAAATATAAGTCTTCCATCCTGAGAAATCATGAAATCCGGTCTGCTGCTCAAACTTCCCTTGATCTCTACCAGTTCGGGATCATTATCTTGCAAGGACTTGATCTCCATCAATAATTCAGGTTTAAGTTGCATTTGTGCAATAATGACCCGATCATTATTGAAATTCAAATCCAGACTAGCCATCTGCTCCAATAGCTTCCATTCTTGCATCATAAGACTGGATAACTTTGCTATAGGCTTCCGGCTCAATGCATCTGCCACCACATTACCTTTGCCAGGATGATACTCAATAGAGAAGTCGAAGTCCTTCAAATACTCTAGCCATTTGCGCTGCCGCATATTGAGTTCCTTCTAAGAGAATAAATACTTCAAACTCTTGTGATCTGAAAATACCGTGAAAGATTCTCCATACAGGTAATGCCTCCAAATCTTCAAATCAAAGACGACGACTGCCAATTCCAAATCATGAACAGGATAGTTCTCTTCATGCTTCCTCAACTGCCTGGAAGAATAAGCAATTACCTTCCCATGCTGCATAAGCACACAACCTAAGCCAATACCTAATGCATCGGTGTAGACCACAAAGCCTCCTTCACCAGAAGGTAAAGCTAACACGGGTGCTGAAGTTAAGCATTCCTTCAATGTCTGGAAGCTTTTCTGACAAGCATCCGACCATTCAAACTTATTCTCCTTGCGGGTCAATCTGGTAAGGGGTACCGCGATCTTGGAGAAGTCTTGAATGAATCTACGATAATAACCTGCCAGGCCTAAGAAACTTCTGATCTCAGTCACACTGGTGGGCTGTTCCCAATTCTTCACTGCTTCCACCTTCGAAGGATCAACAGAAATACCATCTTTGGTAATAATATGTCCTAGAAAAGACACCTCTTGAAGCCAAAAACCACACTTACTGAACTTGGCGTACAGTTGATGGTCTCTTAATATCTGTAGTGCCAATCTCAGATGTTCGGCATGCTCTACTTCACTCTTAGAATAAATCAAGATATCATCAATGAATACCACCACCCATCGATCAAGATAGGGTCGAAAAACACTATTCATCAACTGCATGAAAGCCGCTGGTGCATTCGTTAAACCAAAAGGCATAACGACATATTCGAAATGACCATACCTACTGCGGAAAGCCGTTTTATGAATATCTTCTTCCTTAATCCGCAACTGATGATATCCAGATCGAAGATCGATCTTAGAAAAGAATTGAGCTCCTGCTATCTGGTCAAATAACTCATCAATCCTCGGCAATGGGTACTTGTTCTTGACAGTTATCTGATTCAGTTGCCGATAATCGATGCACAGTCTCAACGAACTATCCTTCTTCCAGACAAATAGTACAGGGGCTCCCCAAGGGGAAGTACTAGGGCGAATGAAACCCTTCTCAAGTAACTCCATCAATTGCTGCTTTAATTCCCTTAGCTCCGCAGAAGACATACGGTACGGAGCTTTAGAGACAGGAGAAGAACCAGGAATAACATCAGTAGAGAAGATAACTTCCCGCTCAGGCGGAAGTCCCGGTAGATCCTCAAGAAATATATCAAGAAATTCACGGACAACAGGGATGTCCTTAATCTCCACCTGCTGCTCGGGAGTAGCATAGACAAAGGCTAGAAATGTCTCGCAACCTCGCCTCATCAGTTTATCAGCACGAAGGGACGAAATAAGTGAGATAGAGCGATGGTATCTAGCTCCCATAAATGAAAGTTCCGGGTGCCTATTAAAAGACACCGAGCTAGAACTGCAGTGAACATTGGCCTCATACTTGGCCAACCAGTCAGCTCCTAGGATTGCATCATAATCCTTCATGTCCATGCAGACTAAATCAGCAGGTAAATTCTGCTCACGAACCATCACCTTGCTAGAAGGATAATAATGCTGAATTGCCAATCTAGAACCAATAGGTGTAGATATCGCTAACGAAGAACTCATCAAAATAGGTTCCACAGCTAAAGACTTAGTAAATCTCTGAGAAATGAAAGAATGCGTAGCACCAGTATCAAAAAGAACAAAGGCTGGCTTGTCGAGTATAATGAGAGTACCTTCGACGAGTCCACCTTCTCCAGCTGTGTCTGCTTCATCAACCTGAAGTGCCTGGAGCTTGCCTTGCGGCTTCTTGAAGACCTGAGGCTTCGTCGGTGTAGCTTGCTCTGATAATAATGGACAATCTGGGATGCGGTGCTCCCTACTTCCGCAACATAGACAGGCGCCCAACTTGCGCCAGCACTCTTCCATCTTGTGACCAGGACGGTCACAATATCTGCACACGCCCTTAAAGGGTACAACAGGGACAGGCTTCTATTCCTCCTGCTTCGGCATCTTTCCCTTCCATGAGCCTGCTCCGATCCACGAACTTGACCCACTCGCGGGCCTCTTCTTGATAAAGCTAGTTCCGATCTTGCTTTTTTTGAACTCCTTCGGTTGCTCTTTCTTCAAGCCTTTGCCACGGATTCTTTCCGTCATCTCAAGAGCGTCCTCCAGAACTTGCGCCTTCCTTACCATCTCAGAATAAGTTGATATCTCCATAGGTGCCAACTGGTTGATATAATGAAGCTTCAAACCATTAAGAAAGCGCTTCGCCTTCATCTTTTCAGTAGAAATGAGATGAGTAGCATATCGAGATAGTCTGGAGAATTGTGCTTCATACTCTGCTACAGATAAGCTCCGTTGCTTTAGAGTCGCGAACTCAGCTGCCTTCTTCTCTTGAACTCGGTCAGAAAAGTACTTGTTGTTGAAGAATTCCTCGAACTCTTCCCACGTAACCTGCCGGTCACCGAGAGTCGCCTTGATAGAATCCCACCACGTACATGCATCACGTTCTAATTGGAAGGTAGATAAAAGAACACGTTCTTGGTCGGTGCATTGCATGACTCCAAAAATCCTTCCCATATCATCAAGCCAGTGCTCGGCTTCATCAGGGTCGGTCGAACCAGCGAATCTAGGCGGATTCATCTCGCGGAAGTTCCGGTATAAATCACCGGTGCCATGCTGTGGCGCTCCTGCCTGAGCCACTTGCTATAGGGCCTGAGTAAGGCCTTGAACAGTGCGCTGCAGGTTCCTCCATTCAGCACGATCAGCTGCCATTGCAAAAGCCTACACGAGGAACAAGATTACTTAGGTCCAATAAGATAGGTAATATCGCGATTAAGATACGGACTTAACCCAAGTTTCTACCCAATCTCACCAGGTCAGGTCCTAGACTTTTACAAGGTTAAGGTTCTAATGCACCTAGACACGACCAAAAACTCGGTACCTGGCGGAGATAATCGGTCCGAAGACCACTCGCGCAAGTGTGTGACCTTCCCGATAGGCGTAACCTAACGTTCGGACAACACCTTTCGATATACCGGGTTATTGGATGCAATGAGAAACCTAAAACTTAGGGGAACCTAGGAATATGAAACCTAGGGCTCTGATACCAACTAAACTGTCACGCCCCGACGCGGAAAATCGGCGCGTACAGTCAGATACGAGCTAGCACTAATAATAAATTCTAATCTAAACAATTAGACAAATTATAAAGTGAGAAACACTTCCATTAATCAAAATAATTCCAACTTTATTACAATAACCAACATGCTAAGACTCGATCAAACATGTCTTCCAAATGAAATTCTAATACAACACTGACGTAAAATCAAACTGGAAGTAAATAGTAATCTGACTCAATAACTAGGTACAAAAGCACTCAAGGATCACTCTTGACCCTCCCCATCGGTAAGCGCGTCACCTGAAAAGCCTGAAAAAGGGGGGAACACAACTATGAGCTGACGCTCAGTAGGAAATAACGGCATATTTACGTAGTTAACATCTTAATTACCAGTTGTATGCAACAGAGAACAAGGAATTGAATAAAGAGATCAAGAACAATGTAGAAGGTCTTGCAAAGTCAAGAATTGAATAAATTCCAATGATCAATAATATCATGTATAAGAAATTCACTAAGAGAAATTGAAACAATAATAATTGGCCAACAAGCAAGTATTTCAATAATTCATAATCAAGTAAAAGGAATAACAATAGGTCAAATGTCGTAGACACACACTAGTCAAGTACTCGGTGCAATGCCACACCTTGTCATTAACATCCCATGGGCTCACTAATTTTCGGGCGCTCTCCCCAGGACCAGACCGGGCCCTTATGATGCGATGGCATTGGTTTTATGGATCAATGATCCCAATTGTCTAGACATTTCTTGTATAAATATGGCCAATGAATTTTAAGGAATAAGCTAAAATGTAACAAGTACAGATCTAGCAAAAATCAGAATAACAAGAAAATGAAGGATTAAACTTTGGCATAATGTTTAACGATAATTAAGTCGTGGTATCCAAGAATGAAAGGATAAGTAGGAAAAATACAATCTTTAGAATACATTCAATTCCATAAATTAACATTTTATTCTGTTAGTTTAACAAGTTTTATCATACTGGAAATGCCTTAAATTAATTGGATGCAAAAAGCCAAAGAAATGATTTATTTAGTATTATTAGAGTAAATTACTAAAAATTTCACTTAATTCATAGAAATAAATCCTATCATGGTGAAAATCTCCCTAATATTTTTAAGTAACTCCATCACATGATTTTTCTGGAAAATGATAGTAAATATCCATTTTTGTTACTGGAATGGAATTTTTACACATTAAAAATACCTTTTTAAACACAAAAAAACCCATATTTGGTGTGCTATAAAAAGTTCCTTATGAAATTTTTGGATGATTTATTAAGAATAAATCATCTTACTGGTTGTTCATTTTTCATGATACCCATAGTATTTTTAGCATACTGAAATTAATTTTTCTACATTATTCTACCATTTATGCTATTTATTGAATGGAAGAAATACATTAGAAATTTGTTTAGGTATAAAAATTCCTCTATAACTTGCTGTTATCATTCTAACATGCTGGAAAAAATTTGTTATGCTGAAAGAACTTTTTTCATGCTTTAAGGGTTGTTTTTAACAAGTTAATATAATTTTCATGCATTTATTCTCTATTATATGGAGAGTAAATGAATTCTATTTGGTAAAAATATCAAATTTTCACATAAAGTTATCGCTCACATGATAATTATATCAGAGCATAATATTCATGAATTTTCATACCTTTGAGATCTTTTTAACATACCACATATAATTTATAAGCATTTTCTTTCATTTTATAGAATAAATATAGATTTTTATAAGATAAAATATTCTAAATCCACCTAAATCCACAAGAATTTAACTTCTCACATGCTGCTACTATAAGACAAATTTTCCATACATTTTAGTTATTTAATAATAATTTTTGCATGCTGGACATAATTTCTTATATATTTATATTCTATTAATTATAGGAAAAATAGGTTTATATGCATAAAAAAATAGATTAAAATACTTTCCAGTAGCAGAAAAATAACTTTTAAATGTCCTGGTAGCAGAAGAATAACTTTTAAATCTCCTGGTAGCAGAAGAATATGTTTTACAGGGATTCAGGGTTTTTAATTATTCATTTAATAACTTCGTATCGCGTTTAGGGCGGAGGTCGGTCACCCGGCCCCTTTTTATTGGGGTCGCGGTTGCCCACAGGACCGCGAGCACTTGGTCGCGGTTGGTCGCGCGACCGCGACCAGGATGGCGGTCCTGCCGGGGGCCGTGATCATCAAGGCCGTTTTCTGCTTGTTATATGTGTGAGATCCAGGGATTAAAAAGCCTATATCTTCCTCAATTCTTAATGGAATTAAGCATATGATATATCAATAGAAAGATAAGACATAGTACTATCATTTGGTAAGGTCAATTTCAGATTTAGGTTCTGTAATTAAGTTCTGTATTGACAGGAAAAAGAAAAACCCTAATTAGGACAGTGTGTTACTAAAACATCAAATTCTCTATGTATACATGATAACTTTTAGGGCTTTTTATATCACTGGAAAGCTAACAGAGAGGGCTTTCCAACCATGTATAACACATGCTATGAATTTCAACATTTATGTTTCGAATTCATGGATTAATCAGGTTCCAAGTATATGAAATCACCATATGGACAAGTTCATGTTCAAACCTCAAATTCTCTAAATAGAATTGATGGATCAAAGGGCTTTTTACGCCAAAGAGAGATAACATGCTAAGCTTCAATTTGATATACAATAATTAACATTTGGCCAGTTATAACCTATCTCAATTGAAGACTTAAATCACGAGATAGATTAGACCCACGAACTATAAGAATCCCCTTCAAAGATCTCTTGATTCCTCCCTCAATACCCTATAAAAATTAGGGCTTTTAGTCTCAGATGATAGATCTCGTCGAGCTGATCAAAAATCCCTACTCATATGCCTATTTTGGTTGAGGTACTAACCTGATTTTATGAACCAAAACTTGGAGATAGAAAAACGACGGGGAGCAGACCACCTTCCACAAAACCGCCGAAGAGCTTTCTATCTATAGCTCATACACCTTCTGGATCCTTCCAGGAAGGGAGAATTTTGACCTTGAAGAGGCGTGTTGTTTACGCCGCCGAAATAATTGACCTAGACTAAACTCGTCTAATCACTCTTATCCTAATTAATCTTACACGAACTTTGTTAGGGGCTATTAATCTACCAGTTACTAGCTTTCATTTGCCCCTAACCTCATCGCATTTGGTTAAGAAATGGGCTCTAATTTGATGTTTTAAAATGGGATGAATAGTGAACACGAATTTCGGGTTAGGTGGGTTGAAAGTCAGACTTAACCCACTGATTATGCCTAGATACTGATTTTATTAGGCTTAGTCATAGAAGAAAAAAGTGTTAGTCGATGCATCTATTATTTAATTACTATTTTTATGAATTTTTATATGGTAGATAAAATTTTCACTTCTACTATTCATTTAATAATAAAATATTAAATTCGAAATTCAAATTTCAAATTCTCTCTTTTCATTTCATTTTCATTCCAACCCAATTGCATTTGTGTTTCATTTCACCTAAACCTTATTTTCATTTGGGTTACATTTCATTTTCATTTCATTTCAATTTAATTTAAAATTTTAAAGGTTTATTTCAATTTCTATCCAATTATTAATTCAACTAAATTCAAATAAATTCCTAACAATTTTAATTTGACCAGAAAAAATTAAATAAAATTATTAATTAAATACGGGGTATTACAGACTAACTGTCATGCTTCAAATTGAACAGAGATAATAGTAGTATAGCTTTTGACGTGAGACACAACACGTCTTAGGTGAAGTGACCCAGTTACTCACCACACATCAAGTCATTGCTCTGCCATTTTTCACAGATATTTCAAACAACTTTTTAGCAGCGATATCTATGGCACTTCATGACATAGTCTATTTTTAGACATGGTTTCTCGGTGACCAAAGTCATTGCTCTGACTCAATTTACCCTTAGACATTTACAAATTCCCATATGTTTAAAAACAATACACACTTCATGTATCTCAACTAAAGACAGCCAGGATTTCAAAGTTTTTAGATTTCAGAAGGTTTACACTATTCAACATGAAACAGTCGGTTAAGATTTATTAAAAGAATGACTCAGATATTTTCAAGTTATTCAAATCAAACTCAATAATACATTAAACTTAAACCACTCAATCTTTTAAACATTCATAATCTTGTATAATTGAAGATTCCTCATTGACAAAGTTTACAGATTTATGATCAAGGTACACGGATTGAAATCTTCTCAAATCTATGGTCAAAGAGGTTTGAGAGTAGCCAATTATCAATAAAAGAATCAACAAGAACATGCATTATATGTGAGAAATACTTGAAGTTCATGCATGTAGTCAAGGTGGCCAAAAATGTGTTAGGCAATTTTAGATTCTAATGAAATGGCAATGAGAGTTCAAGAGGATTGACAAATATGGACAATTCAGGTTTATTTCTCAAGATGGATTTAAGACAATAGGCTCCCCTCAGCAACTGTAGGAGCAGCAAACAACAGATTTGAAGGCCATAAGAGTGATGAACTTAAAAGATTTCATAATAGATGAGATCGAAAATTAGATGAAGCTTGAGTAAAGAGATGACCCCTCAACGTTAAATAAAGGTAACTGAACTGTAGCTTGAATCAGATGAGAAAACAATGAAGTTGACTAGTTGAAGCACAGAACATCAGTCAGACAGGATCATAGCCAAGAGATCAGCACAGACTGAATCAAAGAGCATCGGTTGACCGAAGTGAACAATTTGGTCGACCGAAATAGACAGTAATGGAATTATAAGGCATAGATCAAATGTTAGTCATGCAATTTCAAAGACATGATTTATGTGCCCTCTAAATGCATGCATGAGCTGGCAATCGATGTATATGTCAGAGTGATGAGCTCCCCCTATCTATATGCTTTGAAATGACAAAATTCTGAGTGCAACATATGCAATGAACATGGTAGGGAGATTGATGACTCATGCTCATGAACATGTTGATCACCAAAAAAAATATGCAAGATTCAAGACACACACTTGACCCATGGTACGAGGCGGAAGACTTGGTCTAAAGACCACCTCACACATGGTTAGAACTTCCAGATAGACCTCGTCTGCCCTTTAGCACTATACCATTTGATATACCATGTGATCATGCATGAAGGTGCATGACAATTTCAGTACAGTCATATATGCAGTGTCAATTTTTCAGACTATGCAAGATAATGCAATTGGATATGCATATGTGAAAATATATACATGAGCATATTAACATTTTATTTTGAAGGATACATTGAAAATAATGCATATGATATATGCAGACATAAGAACCCATGCATTTAAATTTATTTCAACTCCCCCTCAACATGCAACCAGTTGAAAATAATTAAAAGTCAAGACAAATATGCATGCAAATGAAAAATGTATACAATAGATCTCCAGTGAATGTGTAAGATGTGCATTATGATTCATGCAAGTATCAACCATGTGTAATTCAAATTTTTTAGAACTGTGGTCTTTGGATCAAATCCAGACCACTATGCTCATCGAGCTACATTTGCTTTGTTCATTTTTTTTCTGTTGTTCTTTCGTTTCCTTGTTTTCTTCTGAATCTATCTTCAAGCTGTGAGGCAGCGGCGAGGATTGGTTCCTCAGACAGTAAGCTGTGAGGCTCAACAGTAAGAATTGATTCCTTGGGTTAGCAAACTGCAGCAGATGTCTGATGATGTGCCAGATTCAGGGGAAGAAGACAATATATCTCTCTTATATTTGTTTTTGATAATGACAAAGGGGGAGAGTTGATATGAGTCATGAGAAGATTTGATGATATGAGTCATGAGACATTTTGAGAAGTTGAGAAGATGAGCTTTGAGCAAGCTATGTGGTCTGAAGATATTTTTTTTGGACAGGAGCAACATCAAATTTTTTTGTACACACAGTGTGTCTGTCTGCATGTTAAGTCATGGTAGTCATGCATGTAGAACATTGTGTCATTTAGTTACTAGTGTATTAGTTACTAGTGTTGCATTTTTTTTTGGTTTGATGTATGGAAACACTGTGTAAATCTTTGTCTGCAATGAATGAGCTTTTGACTGAATAATTGCTTCTATGGATGAATGGTTGAATGTGTGAATGATTGAATTACTTTTGTCTTGTGTAAACACATACATGACTCATAATTGTCATCATCAAAAAGGGGGAGATTGTTGGAACCCTGGTTTTGATGACGACACACTATGAATCATGTTGAGACAAAAATGCTTAATAATGATTGATTGAGTCATCATCCTTCATAAGTCTGAATGGCATAACTTGTCAAGGCATTTTAGCCACTCAGGTTTTATAAGTCTCTTATCTACTAAGTGTCAGAAATCAAGGTTGATGCACATATAGGCACTTAGTAATATAAGGTCGATGCGCATTCTAGTCTGAAGCGTGTCAAGTCGGTGCAGCTATGTATTTCGTTGGACAGAACGTCGATGCTCATTCACGCTTTCATCCTATCAGGTCAGTGCACATATTTGCATTGAGTCTGTTAGGTCGGTGCACATTGAACCTTGTGTTCAGCAAGGTTGGTGCACATTGGACCTTGTGTTCAGCAATGTCAATGCACATTGGACCTTGTGTTCAGCAAGGTCGGTGCACCTTGTATCTTCTGCTCAGCAAGGTCAGTGCATATACATGCATTTACTCTATCAGGCCAACACTCATGCAAGCGTCATGTCCATCATGTCTTTGCTCATACGTCAGTCATTGGACCCAGGTCAGTATAGTCATATGAGTTGGAATCTTCAGGTCGGTGCATCCTCATGAGATACAGTATTCATGTCTATGCACATGTAGAGTCTAAGGTCGGTGCACATGTAGAATCCAGGTCTACCTGTGTTCTACACAGGTCAGTGCAGTTGCAGTTAACTTACTGCATTCATACTCAGGCATGCTCACACAGGTCAATGTATTGAGTTTTTACATCGAACCATATACATCATTCATATACATGTTTGATCTGAGTAACTGATTTTCTGAAATTGGCTATGTATGCATTCTCCTAAGCAATTATGATGATAAGGTGTTTGATGAGATATTCTATATCTTATCGACAGGGACTTGATCGAACATTTAAAGAGCAGAGAGCATCGAAGACTTAAGTGATCACGTGGTTCAAGATCTGAGTTAGCAAGCACGTGATCCATGGCGAAATGTCCTCAAGATCGATTGGGCATGTGGATTTGCCTCGTCTTCAAGATTTGACATGTGGACTTCTTTAAGTCACTTTTGCTAAATAGTTACTGGCGGGGATCCTCCCTCCACGTGCAGGACTGAACCCATGCGGGGACCACTTGATCCAGTTCACTGGTATAAAAAGGGGATCTCTTAGTCGAAGGGAATTAAGGAGAACACACGAAGTGATAAGAGAATCCAGAGCAGAGTGTAGAAGATCAGAAGAGAGGAGAAGCTGGGAGTGCTACGAAAGAAAAGGAGTTAGTTGAAGAAGAGCGAGTGAGAGGCAAAACAGGGTATCGAAGAAGAGGAGAAGATGTCAGAGAAGAGGTTGCTACTGAAGTCATGATTTCTAGATTAGATCTAGAATCATCTGCTCGTTTGAGCTACATTGTTTTTCATGTTTCATCTGCATAATGTTTTCAATCTTTTGTGGTTTTCTTATATCTCTATTTTTTAAGCTGTTAGGCAGCGAGGCAAGCTGTGATGCTCAGCGGCGAGGATTAGCTCCTCGGACAGCAAGCTGTGGTGCTCAGCGGCAATGAGGTATTCCTCGGACAGCAAGCTGTGAGGCTTAGCGAAGCAAGGTGTGAGATGCAGCGGTATGAGATTTATTCCCCAAAGCTGTGGATCAGTGGTCTATAGGGATTCATCCCTGAAGCTATGGATCAGCGGTTTAAGCTGTGTATCAGCGAAAGCCTCACTCTAGTTTGAGTGAGGGGTGGACGTAGGTCTCAGGCTTGAGACCGAACCACCTAAAAACTCCTGTGTCTTGTGTGATTGTTTATCTACTTACTGATTCGTTAGATGTATGCTTAGGACCGTTCTCAGTTAGCATTAGATTCTTATTGCATTTCTATTTGAAGAAGTTGTGTAAGCCTTCAACCATCAAGTATATAAAAAGGCATGGCAGGAAAGTTAGGTTAGGCCTATCTGGAATGTCATCTCTTGCATGAGGAGATCCTAGATCGAATTTTCGCTTCGTACTTGGTTGTTGGTTGCTCTTCTCATTTGAATGACACATGTTGGAATCTGTATGCATATTGAGTGGCTGATATCAGGTTTAAGGGAAGATATCACTATGTAAGAAAGTGTTGATATCCCTTTAAATCAATCAGTAATGTTTTAAATTTTAATTCTGCAAAGTTTTTTTTAACGGGGATCCATTCACCGCCCCCTCTAGATCTGAGCCGTGCGCTTAACTGCTAGCACCAACTCTCCCAACAATGGGTCCATGTGCGAAGCCCCTCATGCCCGCCCACAGCACAGATAGACATGGGGTTCTGCAATGCCATAAAGAAATACAGTCCGCCTCCACTACCAGCTCGAGCTTTTAGAGCAACGGTTGGGGCATGATCCTAAAAATTGGTATCAGAGCGAGGTCGCAGATTCAAATCCCCCAGGTGTCGCTGGGGGGGAGATTGTTGGATTCTCTAGTGTCTCCCTTAGGGATTTGCTATTCCACGTGAATTATGGGGTCCACGTGGGGCATCAGTGCGTTGGCAGCCCATATCGCCTCTTTTCCCTTTTTATAGAACAGGGTATCAAAAAGATGAAAGGGACTGTGAATTAATTTCAGCCACATAGAATTTGGATATTCCCCAATCATTAGTCTCTCTAGAGTTCTGCCACATCGGCATGTCTTTTCACGCTAAAGGGTTCTCTAGATATGATTGGCTCAGTGTCACATAAAATGTATTTAAGTGTAATACACCCTTGAGCGTATATGTCGATATTAAGAGATCACGTGTCCTGAAAGTGCTTCACTGCCTCAGTGCACCAAACTGTCAGGTCGACGCAGCAAGAAGGTGTATGTGTATCACTACTTTAGTTCGAGCTCATATGTTTGCCTGCTAAGTGTTTGCTTCTGTCACTTGAGTGTAGCTCCTACCTGTCTTCTGTGTTCACCAGATTGTGAACCTTAGCTGCATTGAGATATTCTCAGCCTCTCTTCTTTTCTGCTATTTCTCATGCGTATACACCCTTGAGCGTATATGTCGATATTAAGAGACCACGTGCCCTGAAAGTGCTTCATTGCCTCGGTGCACCAGACAGTCAGGTCGAGGCAGCATGAAGGTGTATGTGTATAACTGCTTTAGTTCGAGCTCATATGTTTGCCTGCTAAGTGTTTGCTTCTGTCACTTGAGTGTAGCTCCTGCCTATCTTCTGTGTTCATCAGATTGTCAACCTTAGATGCATTGAGATATTTTCAGCCTCTCTTCTTTTCTACTATTTCTCATGCATATAAATCCCAGCTGGTTCTTCCTCTTCTCAAATTTCGACTTTTCTAGTTTTGACTTTTCAAGGCATGACCCACTAAACGCTGGCTCTCAAGTGCCTTCACATGCTAATCCTACTTGAAGGACACCATATAGCTTCAGTTGATTTCCTTGGAGTATGCTTGCATATGGCTGTAGACTGAAATATACTGGAAACAAATGATACTTTTAGTGCATTGACCTGATGTGTGTGTACTCAGACTCTTCTGGATACATATAGCTCTACTTCATCAATCTGTAGCTTCAGTGCTCAGCTTTCTGGCTTGCTACATCGAGGCATCAGCAATGTAGTACCTGATGCGTTGAGGCAATGGTCATGGAGACTTGAGCTTGTAGACTCTCAGCTGGTCGAACCACCCTCAGTGCATCGACCTTGTGGCTTGAAGTGTAGATATGCTTCGACCTGAGTAACATATTAGCCAACTGCTGCATCGACCTTCTTGGATTGATGCATCGACCTGTGCCTTTTGCTTGCCATTGTCCCATTGATGCAGTTCTAGGTGCATCGACCTTAACGACATAGTGGGTGAATGTGCACCGACCTTACATGACACAATGAATATATGTGCACTAACCTTACCTGAAAAAGAGAATGTATATGCACTGACCTGATAGCACATGCTATGTATGTAGTGCACCGACCTGATAGAGCAAGACTTCTTCAGTCGCATCAACCTTCTAGACCAAAAGTGCACATGTGCATCGACCTTCTAGACCGAAAGTCATATGTGCATCAACCTATGAGTACAGGGCCGATGGGAGATGCATCGACCTTTCAATGCAACTCTTCTGCTTAAGCACTGACATTCTAGACTGGAATACATATATGCACCGAGCTTACTCTTCTCAATGCATGAGCATGGATTGACCTTATAGTGCAGTAGCATGAATATGCATCGACCTTATTGTGTATAACAATGTGAATGTGTTGATCATGCCTGACTTCATCCTTGCTTTCTTTAGCTCAATATGTTGATTTCTTACTGTCATCAGTTCTCCACTGTCTGACTATCTTGCCACTATCCTGTACCACACTTTACAGCAAGGTCATGAAAATGCACATGTAGAACAAGACATTAAACACTTGTCATTATCAAAACCACAGACAACAGTGTTTGGCATCATCAAACCACAATGAATCAATGCAACATAAATAGATATGACATCATGCACAGATGTGTCATAGTGTTTGGCATCATCAAAACCACAGGGGTAGAACAATGTTCAGAATAGGCCCGTTCGATCGACAGAACCAAGTGGTTCGTCGACCGATTCTAGTCAATCTGCAATGGAAGCCCCACCGTGGGGTCCCATTCCACGCCCCGTTGGCTCCGCAGGAGGGTGAAAACAAGGGGAAACCCTTCCCCAACCTCCAATCCACCATGAAGATTCATTTTAACCCAAAAAAGTCACTTGAATTAGCAAAATCTTTCTCACCCCGAAACATGCTCAAACCTTCCCAAAACATAAACAAAACCTGCTCTCGATCTCACCATGGCCCCACATCACATGAAAATGTGGGAAAAATAAGGGGGGATCATTCCCCATCATCCATTCCATCAATACCAAAAGATTAACTAAGAAACACAACTTAAATCAACGGAAATCACCACTCACCCCAAAATATACATTTTTCCCTTGGCTAGAGGAAAACCCACTCTAACTCGCCCGAATCGGCATGAAACCATGGGAAGTTAATGCATAAGGGTTCATGATCTATCCCCCTACCTTTCACAAAGAAACCATGCGAAACTAGCACCGATCTATGCCTAAAATGCCTCTTTCCAAGGCCGATTCTTCCTAAAAATGTGAAACGCCCTGCCATTGCCGCCACTCTCATTCAATCTCCGATCCTCATCATCATCACCACCGCCGCTCCAATCACCTCGCCCACCACGCTCTCTGTCGACCGTCGAAGTTGTGAGGGAGAGAGAGGGAGAGAAATAAAGGAGAGAGGGAGAGAAACAAGAGAATAAGAGGGGGTGAGGGTTAAGTAATATTTATAGGAAATTTTGGGGGTTTAAAAATTTTAGAAATTAAAAAAAATATCAAAAATTAACCCTCGATCCTCGAAAAATGTGTAACTCGTCTATTGTGCTTTGCAGCCAAAAAACAAATTATTATGTCTGATTTGGGGATCCAAAGATCTAATATTTAGAAAATGCTATTTTATTTATAAAACATGATCCGAGACCCATGGAACCGCTCTGAAACCCAGTGATACTCAATCCGAAAACTTGGGCCATGATAGTTTTGCCTTACCGAGTGCTAAGGCAAATGTTTTGCTTTCTCATAGGTGTTAAGACGAATGCTTCATCTTCTATACGTCCTAAGGTGAATGCTTCACCTTGACAATGGTTTTGTCACTATGTGACGAGACATAAGCATTGGCTAAGGTGAATGCTCCACCCTGTACGTGGTTCCTTTACCTTTTTCTACTGGCCCAAAATTTGCTTCACCTTAATGGGGTGTAAGTTGAATGTTCCGCCTTACGGGACTTTTTGTCGTTTAGCAATGAGGTAGATGCTAAGGCGAATACACGAAGGCAAATACATTGCCTTCTAGATCACTAAGGCAAATGTTCCACCTTATAATTTTTTTGTGTTTTTTTATGAAGGTGAAATTCGAGATTATGTTTCGCCTTTCTATTGTTCCTTTCACCTTTGTATTGAAGACTTCACACTTAGGTGATATTAATTATTATCTAACATATTAGGGGAGAACTATATTTAGGTTAAAATTCTAATATCAATTATTGAGATAATTATTTATTTATTTTATCATAATATAAGATAATAAATTTTATGAAAAAGATATTTTTCAACAATCTCTCCCTTTTTGATTATGACAAAATAAAATGAAATTCATGAAAGATTTGTCTTCAAATTTTTAGAAAGAATTTTAACTCTTCGTGAGTTGACAAATCCGTAAGGGTTTCAAGATGTGTTAATGTCTTTCAATTGCCACTTTGATTTTCCTCCTTTGCAATGTTTTCTACTTTCCCCTAAATATGATATTTATTTCTATCCATGACTCCCCTGGTCCACATCCACATATTAATATGTTACCCTCCCTTTTTGTTAGAGCCAAAAAGATTATTCCTCCTTTTTTGGTAATACTCCATAGACATGAGATGTGAAATGAGAGAATTTTATTGATATTGGAAAGACTATTCATTTTATTCACAATGAACCAAATGATTGAAAGAATTAAAGAATACACGGAGGGAGTACAATGTTTATCGTTGAGGGGGCATAGGACTATCTAGAGGATAAAGCCTCTTACAAACATCACAAGAGACAGATGGCAGAGTGTGTCTAGTGAAGTGCAGAACCCTTTGAAGAGTATCAGTCGGTGTCTCTCTAATTTTTGTTGCTTGACTTCGGTAGGAGTTGATGAATTGCTTGAAGTTTTCATTATTAACTCCCAATTGATCGATGACTCTACATCATTTTGGGCCTTTGTCATGAATTCTAAACCTAGTAGCACCCCTAAAATAGGTTTTCATTTGGGATCGTCAAGCTATTGGAATAGAAGGGTTAAGACAAAGGAGAAGAAGTAGTAACAGTTGGGGTACATGTTTCCTTTGGATAATCTTATGGTTGTTCTGCTTACTTTTTAGCATGAGCCTCCAGGAAAGTAGCTAGGTCTTCTGAGGGTTTGGTTTGTTCAGTTACCAAATCAATAAACTCTTTATAGGTGACGATTGGCCTATTATTCAGAAGGAGATCTGCATAGAACTTTTGGTAACTTGCAAACTCCGAATCTACTTCTTTTTGTATCTGGACTTCAATTCTCCTCAATAATGGGTCCAGATATTCCATCAGGGATCTTTGGTCAAGATGCTTCTTGGTTCGTTCCCTGTTATACAACTTGTATGTTAAGTGCTGCTTTGGGAAGGCCCTGTAATATTGTTCTTCAGAATAAATGTGAACCTTTTCCGAGTGTTCCATGGCCTTCACCCATTTGCCTGCGAGATGAGTTTTCCTTCTCCATTTCTATTTCCCTCATGTGCTTCCTGCACCAATCTCTACGTAACTCTTAAGCCCCTCTGGTTCCACAATCAATACGTCTCCCAGCCATGGAAAGGGTGTGAACCAACTTCTTTCTAAAATTACTTTTGTTCTTGCATCATCTAATTCTGGTTGTTCCGGGGGTAATCTAGCAGCATATGGTTCTGAAATTACTCGAAAATAAGAGATGAATTTCTAACCTTAAAGAATAAATAGGAGAGTTAATTTTAAGAACTCATAATAGGAGGTTGAGGTTGTGAGGATGAAGTTCCCTCCCATTGAGTGTATGTAGATGGTGGAAGAGTAGATATTTCTTCTAAGTCATAGGATGATTATCCTAAGTTTGTCCTTATAGCTATTCTGAATTCATTATCGGTGAGTTTATCCACGAATTCTCTCTGCCCCATGCCAGATTTTCCTCTGTTTGTCAAGACCTTATTGTATTGTTGCCACGTGTCATGGGTCTTTCTCCCAACATCTGTTTTCAACAAGTCTGCAAGTCCGGGAGAAATCCTTTGCTTCTTTGCTCAACCAGATGTCTTGATAGCTCCCTTCCTTTTTCTCATCATGGCTAATTCTAATTTTTCTACAATAGCTTTTTCTTCAACAGCCTTGGATCGAGCTTCTACTCTTCCTGCTCTTTCATCAGTGCTCCTGGGTAGGAGATGTAGTAACTCGGATAAATTATATGAATAAAATTTCTTAAATAAATAAATAAAGCCTAATAAAAAGACAAGGGCCCAAGTCAAACGAAATATAAAGCCCAAAACCTCAACTCAATTGAAGGCCTTAACCCATATATATATAAATGGCCCTTAAATAAACAAAAGTCGTAAACCTTCCCACGTTAACAGATGCATTGGGTATATATATATATATATATTGGGTTGTTTCAACAAAACTCCAAAAGAGGCTCTTAACGGGCGTTACGAACCGGGGCTAGCTTAGGAATAAACACTTTCACATATACATATATATATCTATAAGGCTTTTTGCTTTATCACGTTCGAGGGAGCTGCATGAAAAATTAGGGTTTTGAACCCCAATAAGGATAGCGGCCGTAGTTTTAGATAGAGAGAGATTGCATGGGAAAGTTAAAATCCATTAGGATTGTTTACGTGGGAAGCTTATATTCCCATTAGGATTCAACCCCGTATGATTCCTCACTCCCTATAAATAAAGCCCTCCACCGAACGAGCAAGGGCTACTGTTGCTACTGCGTTCGAAGGAGCCCCTTGCGTCAACGTCATCCTCGTCGTCTCCCTCCTGCTGCAGTGCGAGAAGAAAGAGAATAGTTGCTCTCCTCGTATTGCTACTGCCGCGAAGAAGTATTGCTTCTTCTTCTTCCGTCTTTGCTGCGGGTGCTGCCGAGTTACTGTTGCTGCAGTTGCCAGCTGCTTCTTCCTCTCTTATTCCCTTGCTATTTGAGCTGTTTCCTTCTTCCTGTACCGACTACATATGCGAAGGAAGCTGTAGTTGCTGCCACTGCTGCTCTGTTCGCGTCGCAATTGTTGTTATTCTCTTATCTTCTCATAGTTCGTCCTCGTTTAAACACCCAAAAGGTAGGTTTTCTCAAGAACTGAAGCCCAAGATGTTTAATAATAGGTTGCATGCATGTGATTCATGAAGACCATGATTATATCTCATTTCCTTGGCCATCTATTCTTCAGTTTTACGTAGTTTTCTTGAGTTCCTGTTGTATATGAAAATAGCGACCAAACAGTGGCCACCTATTAATGAATGACTGCGTAGAAGGTCGTAAATTCTGAATTTACGATGGTCTTCTAGTCGTCAATTAATGAGCGATCATACCTCTGTCGTTAATTCTTTTAATGTAATTAATAAATATCACATGTTTAAAAATTAATATCTATCAAACTTGACGTTAAAATTCTTGCATGAGCATGATTCTGGATCCTCCATATTTTTCTCTAGTTACCCATGTCTTTAGTTTTGAAAATTTCCATGTAAATAGCAAAGTGTTACTATTCATGCTAAGTTAAAAGAAATAAACAATATTATGTGTCTGTACACGTTCCTACTCAATACGTAGCAGTAAAAAAATGGGTGACTATTACGCAGTCGCCAATTAATAAATGAATACCCTTGTAAGGTGGCGTTATTTCTTAAAAACTTCAAAAAAATAAAATTAAATGGATACTCATGACTCTGTGACATAATCATAGACGCTATTTAAAGATTGAGCGTTGTTTCATACGGTCGCCAATTATAAAAATATTATATTGATTTTTGGAAATTTTTAGATTTAGTGCCTGTGCACAGTGTCGCTAATTCTTAGTATTTTCGTGAAATTTTGTTAAATATGAGATTGGGCGACTTTTCAGAGAGCCGCTATTTCTGGATATAGCGACTTTTGATTGGACGCAGATTCTTGCTCTCTCAATTTTTATCGATTTTCTAGCCCATATCGCGGGTCTATTGGCACTCTCATCTCACATCCGTAGATGGAGTCTTTGTTTTGTTTCTATCGATTACACACTCAAATCTTGGTGATGATTGGACCCTCCCCAGGATATTCCTTCCTTCGGACTGGTACTTTCTTCATTGAGACCTCCGTAAATCTACGCTAACCTTGGATTCCCTCGTGGCAGCCGAGCAAGTTATACCCTAAAAACCTTTGAACCCCACTTGCCACGTCACTCTGAAGTAACATGATGCTTTAGCCCTCTTAGAGCGTTATTTTGGGCCTCTTTGAGAAGTCCAATTATCTATCTGGAAACAGCGACCGGGACTTGGACGCCAAAAGGAATTGGCGGCCAGTCAGTGGGTGCAGTTTACTGTTCTAGCGACCTTACACTGGATGCTAATTATGAATGGGCGACCACTTGAAGTGTCGTGAATTCTTTGTGCATGTACTATTCACAAGAATGAGCGACCACTACAGTGGACACTGTTTCTATAATTGATGGCGACTGAGTGGACGCCAATTACCTAGTTTCATGATATGTCATGATTTTTCATGTGATTTATCGGTATGTCTTCTTTGTTCAAGTTTTGTCATTGAACTCATAATTCTGTGAAATCTACATTATCATCCTATAATGACTTATTCCTTTGGAACTCTATTGGATATAAATTACAGTGGATGTCTAAAAATATATGCATGACTCAATGCTAGCGCATATAGGGCCCGATCTAGTCTTGAGAGGAGCACCCGAAAGTACTTGTGTCCATGAGAGCTATATTGATCACGGTGTGGCATTACACCGAAGTGCATGACTTGCTTGATTTTGACATTCCAGGCATCTCGTGCTTGACTTGACTTGACATGACTTACGTGGCCCGAAATGGGTATTTACTTGCTTGAAATTAACTAGCCAATTCTCATGGCATGACTTGATATTATATACTTGAAATTCTTGATACTTTACATGATATCTTGAACTTGCTAGTTCCCGTCATTATTCTCTTGTTATTCACTCTCGACATTATCATGCATTCATAACTAGCTTTACTTGCGTTCATGTAACATGTAATTTACTTAAAGTAAGCTTGATCTTGAGATATAATTTCTATTGAGTATTCACTCACCCTAGTTTTTCCCCTATTTTTCAGGTAATTCTGATGATGAAGATCACTGGGATGGGAATGGACACGAGTGAAGAGCGTAGAGCCATTCCAACTATTGGTGATGTTATCCAGTCGTGTCTTTTCATTTTTCTTGAGTCTATCATTGTATTTTTCTCTTTATTGAGTCTAGATTGTCATTAAGTATTCCTTTACTTTGAAGGATTATATATGGAACTAGTTGAAGTTATTAATATAATAAAGGATTTTGTTTATTATCTCTATTTTTACGCGCTCTGTCTTATGTGTCGAATTATCTCGTGCTCTGATTACCATGAATGATATAAACTCGTCATGCATACTGGGTTCCTTCCGCGCTAGGGGCGTGACAATTTTTGTAGTATTAGAGCCTAGGATATTCAATTCTTAGGAAACCAAGTCCAAGGATAGGTTTATACCTTTTACCCGGTGAGATGGGTAGAGCCATGGGTTAAGTTAACTTAGGATTATAAGACCCTTGGTTAATCATATATTAATATAGTTACCTAAATATTGTAGGATCATGGCTGCCGAACGTGCTCAATGGCAGGATATGCAATGTACCCTACAAGGCCTTACTCAGGCGCTACAACAAGTGGAGCAGGGTAGAGCGAATCGTGGAGCAAGAGATCACCACCGAAGCTTTCGCAATATGAATCTACCAAAGTTCACCGGCTCGTCCGACCCCGACGATGCCGAGAATGCGATCAAGGAAATCAAAAGGATATTCCGTGTGATGCAGTCCGCGGACGGAGAGAAGGTGTTATTAGCAACTTTCCAACTAGAGCGGGACACTTGTTTTTGGTGAGAGTTGGTAGAAGCTACCCTAACCCATGAGCAAGTTACGTGTGGCGAGTTCGTAGAATATTTCAACAACAAATATTTCTCGGACCGTATACAAGAGAAGAAAGCCGCGGAGTTTGCCGCGCTCAAACAAAGGACACTATCAGTGGCCGAATATGAGGCCTAATTCTCTAGGTTGTCAAGGTATGCACCACTTCTAGTGTGTACCGCGAAGATGAAGGCTAGGAGATTCTTTAATGGGCTTCGACCGCAATATATTACCCAACTGGCGCCGATGGACATTCAAGTCTACTCAGAGATGATAAGGCGAGCCTAGTTATTAGAAGACACCACGGAGCTATCCGACTGGATTCGTGGGAAAGACAAGAAGGAGCACGTCACAAGCCCTGGCACCTTCAAACCTACTTTTAACAAGAAGAGGTCTAGCAACGGAGGAGATTCCTCCCAAGAGAAGAAGTTTAAGAAGAATAACAAGCCCTTTTCTATTACTACCACACCTTCCAAAGAGGTGTGAAAGCATTGTGACAAGGCCGACCATAAGGCCGAGAAGTGCTGGAGACAATTGGGAGCATGTCTCTGATGCGGGAGCAGTGATCACCGGATTTCCGATTGTCCCTTACTCAATGATCAAGCCAACGATGAGAAGCGGACGGCAAGGAAGCAAGGCCGTCTCAAAGCTCTTCAAGAGGTGGAGCAAGATGAAGGTGGACTAGTGGAAGGTACATTAAAGATTTATTCTAAGTCTGCTCGTGTCTTGTTTAATACCGGAGCGACTCATTCTTTTGTTTCCAAAGAATTTGCTGATCCATTACCTTTGGAACCGGAATGGATAGATTTAATTATTTCCACTCCTCTAGGAAACGAATCTGAGATCGCACACCATTATATAAATTGTGAAGTTATGTTGAAAGGAAAAAAATCTACCTACCGACCTAATATGCCTAGATATGAACGGGTATGATGTCATACTAGGAGCCGATTGGCTATCCACACACAAGGTAGTCATAGATTGCTGAAATGGCAGGGTAACATTTAAGGATTTCCCAGAACTTGTCTACACTAGTCCTCGGAGTCGAAACAAGTCACCCCTTATTTCGGCCCTCCGAGCTAGTAAGCTCTTAAGGAAGGGGTGTGTGGCTTTCATAGTATTTGTGTCTCCCACAAAAGTTAAGGAGTCCAAGATAGAAGACATCCGCGTGATTCGGGAGTTTCCCGATGTGTTTCCGGAAGATTTGCCCAGATTACCCCCACAAAGAGAAGTGGCCTTCACCATCGATCTTGTCCCTGGTGCTGGGCCAGTTTCTAAGGCACATTATAGAACGTCCCCCGCCGATCGAGCTAAAGGAATTAAAGGAACAATTGATTGAACTTTTGAAGAAAGGATTCATCAGGCCGAGTACTCCCCCGCGGGGAGCGCCTATACTATTAGTAAAGAATAAGGATGGATCGATGAGACTCTACATTGACTATCGGTAGTTGAACCATCTTACCATCAAGAACAAGTATCCACTGCCTAGGATCGATGAATTATTTGATCAAATTTCTGGAGCCAAATATTTCTCGAAGATTGATCTCAGGTCAGGATATCACCAATTAAGGATCAAGGATGAGGATATTCACAAAATGACATTCCGAAGAAGGTATGTGTATTACGAATTTACTGTTATGCCTTTTGGACTAACAAATGCCCTTGCAGCCTTTATGCATTTAATGAACAGCATATTTCGGCCTCATCTGGATCAATTTGTTGTGGTCTTCATTAATGATATATTGATCTATTCAAAGACCGAGGAAGATCATGAAGAGCATTTAAGGACCGCCTTACAAGTATTAAGGAAGAATCAACTCTATGCCAAGCTTAGCAAGTGCGATTTCTAACTCAAGGAAGTATCTTTCTTATGACATGTGATCTCAAAGGATGGGATTTCTGTTGATCCGTCAAAAGTCGAGGCTGTAAAGAATTGGGAAAGGCAGACAAATGCAACTGAGAACCGAAGTTTCTTGGGTCTAGCTGGTTATTATCGGCGATTTATAAAGAACTTCTCCAAGATTGTTGTCCCTCTAACTAGGCTGACATGCAAGGAGATTCCTTATAGGTGGAATGAAGATTGTGAGATAAGCTTTCAAGCCTTGAAAGATCATCTGACGACTACTCTAGTCTTGGCATTACCAATCGAAGGAGAGAAATTCGAGGTATATACCGATGTATCTGGCATTGGCCTCGGATGTGTCTTAATGCAACATGGGAAGGTCATTGCTTACTCTTCCCGGTAATTAAAGAAGCATGAGGAGAACTACCCGGTGCACGACTTGGAGCTAACCATGGTAGTATTTGCTTTAAAGTTCTGGAGACACTATCTCTATGGAGAATAATTCACCGTATACTCCGATCACAAGAGTGTCAAATATCTATTCTCAAAAAAAGAATTGAATATGAGACAAAGGCGTTGGAGAGAATATCTCAAGGACTTCAACTTCACAATACAATACCATCCTGGAAAGGGTAACCCCGTAGTAGATACCCTTAGTCGAAAGCCAAGAGCATTATTGGCCAACTGTATGATCCAAGAATGGAAGATGCTCGAGCAATTCTCTAAACTTGATATAAGTGCGGACAAAGAGAAAATGTGTATTACTCTATCACACATGAGGATACAACCGGATATACTTTCCAAAATAAAAGGGCTACAGGATGAAGACCCAGTGCTAGTAGAAATAAAGGACAGGCTAGAAGAACAACTTGATTTCAAGCTAGCAACAGATGGAAGATTATTGTTCCGAGAAAGGACATGTGTACCGGACTGTCCCAAATTAAAGAAGCAGATCTTAGAAGAAGCTTACCGATCAAGGTACACAATTCATCTTGGATCTACTAAGATGTACCAAGACTTGAAACGAACCTTTTGGTGGCCCAACATGAAGAGGGAGGTAGTAGACTTTGTTTCTCGGTGTCTCACATGCCAACAAGTCAAGGCGGAACACTAGAAGCCTGATGGTAAGTTACATCCTCTAGACATTCCCAAGTGGAAGTGGGAAGATATCGACATGGATTTTATCATGGGTTTGTCTAAATGCAAAGGCGGGCATGATGGAATATGGGTCATTATAGATCGATTGACCAAATCAACTCACTTCTTGCCTATAAAGAGCAGATGGTCGGTTGATGTTCTAGCCACCTTGTACATCAAAGAAGTCGTTAAACATCATGGAGTTCCCGTTTCGATCGTGTCTGACCAAGAAAAGTATTTCACTTCTCACTTTTGGAAGGGTCTACAACAGTCCTTGGGGACAAGACACAACTTCAGTACTACTTTTCATCCCCAAACGGATGGTCAGACCAAGAGAATGAATCAAGTTGTGGAAGACATGCTACAAGCTTGTATTATTGATTTTAGTGGAAGCTGGCATGATCATCTACCTCTGGTCGAGTTTGTATATAACAACAGTTACCAGGCAAGTATTCAAATGGCACCCTTCGAGGCACAATATGGAAGGAGTTTCCGCTCACCAATATGCTGGGACAAAGTTGGGGAAAGGCAACTATTAGGTCCGGACAAAGTAAGAGATAGTACCGAGAAGATTCAAATCATTATAGAAAGACTACATATGGCTCAGTCGAGACAAAACACTTGCGCCGATACTAGAAGGAGAGACCTTGAGTTTCAAGTTGGAGATCACGTCTTTCTCAAGGTTTCCCCAGAATGAGGTATTAGAAGATTTAGTGTTAAGGGTAAGCTTATACCAAGGCATATCGGTCCCTATAAAGTGTTGGAAAGAGTTGGCGAGGTTGCCTACCGGATTACCTTGCCACCACAGTTATCCGAAGTCCATATTGTGTTCCATGTGCCTATGCTCAAGAAATATGTTCATGATCCATCCCACATTATAGAACATAATAATCTGATAATAAAAAAGGATCTTACTTATGAACAAAGACCCTTAAAGATCCTTGATCACGAGATTCATGTCCTGAGGAACTAAACTATTTCCATGGTAAAGGTACAATGGAGAAAGTGCTCAGAACAAAAAGCCACATGGAAGACCAAAGAATCTATGAAGAAAAGATTCCCTGACTTATTTCAAAATTGTAAGTGTTTTACACCCTCCATGTCTATATGCAATTGAATTTGGGGACCACATTCTTTTAAGTGGGGGAGGGTGCAACAACTCGGATAAATTATAAGAATAAAATTTCCTAAATAAAAAAATAAATCCAAATAAAAAGACAAGGGCCCAAGTCAAATGAAATATAAAGCCCAAAACCTCAACCCAGTTGAAGGCCTTAACCCATATATATATATATATATAAATGGGCCTTAAATAAACAAAAGCCATAAACCTTCCCACGTTAATAGATGTATAGGGTATATATATATATATATATATATTGGGTTGTTTGAACAAAACTCCAAAAGAGGCTCTTAATAGCCCTTACGAACTGGGGCTAGCTTAGGAATAAACACTTTCACATATACATATATATATCTATAAGGCTTTTTGCTTTATCACGTTCGAGATAGATGCATGAAAAATTAGGGTTTTGAACCCCAATAAGGATAGCGGCTGCAGTTTTAGATAGAGAGAGATTGTATGTGAAAGATAAAACCCATTAGGATGGTTTACGAGGGAAACTTCTATTCCCAATAGGATTCAACCCCGTATGATTCCTCTCTCCCTATAAATAAAGCCCTCCACCGAACGAGTAAGGGCTACTGTTGCTGCTGCGTTCGAAGGAGCCCCTTGCTTTGACATCGTCCTCGTCATCTCCCTCCTACTGCGGTGCGAGAAGAAGGAGGATAGCTGCTCTCCTCGTATTGCTACTACCGTGATGAAGCATTGCTTCTTTTTCTTCTTCCGTCTTTGTTGCGGGTGCTGCCGAGTTACTGTTGCTACAGTTGCCGGCTGCTTCTTCCTCTCTTATTCCCTTGCTGTTCGAGCTGCTGCCGTTTGTGTTTCCTTCTTCCTCTACCGACTGCATACGCGAAGGAAGCTGTAGTTGCTGCCACTGCTGCTCTGTTCGCGTCGCAGTTGCTATTATTCTCTTATCTTCTCCATGTTCGTCCTCGTTTAAACACCCAAAAGATAGGTTTTCTCAAGAACTGAAACCCAAGATGATTAATAATAGGTTGCATGCATGTGATTCAAGAAGATCATGATTATATCTCGTTTTCTTAGCCATCTATTCTTTAGTTTTACGTAGTTTTCTTGAGTTCCTGTTGTATATAAAAATAGTGACCGAACATTGGCCATCTTTTAATGAACGACCGCGTAGGTCGCAAATTCAAAATTAGCGACGGTCTTCTAGTCGTCAATTAATGAGCGACCATACCTCTGTCGCTAATTCTTTTAATGTAATTAATAAATATCACATGTTTAAAAATTAATATCTATCAAACTTGACGTTAAAATTCTTGCATGAGCATGATTCTGGATCCTCCATATTTTTCTCTAGTTATCCATGTCTTTAGTTTTGAAAATTTTCATGTAAATAGCAAAGTGTTACTATTCATGCTAAGTTAAAAGAAATAAACAGCATTATGTGTTTGTACACGTTCCTACCCGATACGTAGCAGTAAAAGAATGGGTGACTGTTACACAGTCGCCAATTAATGAATGAACGCCTCTATAAGGAGGCGTTATTTCTTAAAAACTTTAGAAAAATAAAATTAAATGAAAACTCATGAATCTGCGACATAATCCTAGACGCTATTTAAAAATTGAGTGTCGTTTCATACGGTCGCCAATTATAAATAAACTATATTGATTTCTGGAAATTTATAGAATTAGCGCCCATGCACAGTGTCGCTAATTCTTAGTATTTTCTTGGAATTTTGTTAAATATGAGATTGGGCGACTTTTCAAAGAGCCGCTATTTCTGGATATAGTGACTTCTGATTGGATGCAGATTCTTGCTCTCTCAATTTTTATCGGTTTTCTGGCCCATATCGCGGGTCTATTGACACTCTCATCTCACATCCGTAGATGGAGTCTCTGTTTTATTTCTATCGATTACACACTCAACTCTTAGTGATGATTGGACCCTCTACGGGTTATTCCTTCCTTCGGAGTGGTACTTTCTTCATTAAGACCTCCGTAAGTCTACGCTAGCCTTGGATTCCCTCAAGACAACCGAGCAGGTTGTACCCTAAAAATCTTCGAACCCTCACTTGTCATGTAACTCTGAATAAATGTGATGCTTTAGCCCTCTTAGAGCGCTGTTTCTAGCCTCTTTGAGAAGTCTGATTATCTGTCTGGAAACTGCGACCAAGACTTGGACGCCAAAAGGAATTGGTGGCCAGTCAGCGTGCGCAGTTTACTATTTTAGCGACCTTACGCTGGGCGCTAATTATGAATGAGCGACCACTTGAAGTGTCGCAAATTCTTCGTGCCTATACTGTTCACAGGAATGAGCGACCACTACAGTGGACGCTATTTCTATAATTGATGGCGACTGAGTGGACGCCAATTACCCAATTTCATGATATGCCATGGTTTTTTATGTGATTTATCGGTATGTCTTCTTTGTTCAAGTTTTGTCCTTGAATTCATAATTCCGTGAAATCTACCTTCTCATCCTACAATAGCTTATTACTTTGGAACTCTATTGGCTATAAACTATAGTAGATGTCTAAAAATATATACATGACTCAATGGTAGCGCATATAGGGCCCGATCTTATCCTAGGAGGAGCACCCGAAAGTACTTGTGCCTATGGGAGGTATATTGATCACGGTGTGGCATCGCACCGAAGTGCATGACTTGCTTGATTTTGGCATTCCACGAATCTCGTGCTTGACTTCACTTGGCATGACTTGCGTGGCCTGAAATGGGTATTTACTTGCTTGAAATTAACTGGCCAATTCTCATGACATGACTTGATATAATATACTTGAAATTCTTGATACTTTACATGATATCTTGAACTTGCTAGTTCCTGTCATTATTCTCTTGTTATTCACTCTAGACATTATCATGCGTTCATAATTAGCTTTACTTGCATTCATGTAACATGTAATTTACTTAAAGCAAGCTTGATCTTAAGATATAATTCCTACTTAGCGTTCATTCACCCTAGTTTTTCCCCTATTTTTCAGGTAATTCCGATGATGAAGGTCACTCTGATGGGAATGGACACGAGTGAAGAGCGTAGAGCCGTTTCAACTATTGGAGATGTTATCCAGTCATGTCTTTTCATTTTTCTTGGGTCTATCATTGTATTTTCCTCTTTATTGAGTCTAGTTTGTCATTAAGTATTCCTTTACTTTGAAGGATTATGTATGGAAGTAGTTGAAGTTATTAGTGGAATAAAGGATTTGATTTATTATCTCTATTTTCGTGCGCTCAGTCTTATGTGTCGAATTACCTCGTGCTCTGATTAAAGTGAATGATATAAACTCATCACGCATACTGGGTTCCTTCCGCGCTCGGGACGTGACAGGAGAGGTTGGGACTTGTAGAACTGGTTGTTGTGTTGCATGTGGTGTACACTGAGGAGCAGGTTGTGGTACAGTGCTCCCATTGAGTTTGTCAGCCACCAATGAGGTTAGCTGCACATAATCAATCTCTGGAGGCTACCTATGGAGTATTTCAGTAGTTGTGTCCCACATGTTTGCCAACCTGTAAAGCACACTTTGCTATAGCTCAAAAATTATCCTCTGCACTAAGCTCATCTTATCTATCATTGTGCTCTGCACCACATTCATCATTTCCTCAATGTGTTCCATCCCTTTTGTTGTGTCCGTAGTGATTTTGATAATGTCAAACTATGACTCATTAATGAATCTTTTTATGATTTTGATGATGTCAACCAAGATAGGTTCTTTTACACCAATGATAGCTTTTAAAATAGCATCCTGAGGCAATTAAGACAAGTCAGAACAACAAAAGTAGTGTTAATGAAGTTCAGACCAACAACCTAAAATGATTATGAGAAAGTGGAGTTGACGCAGTGTGAAGCGGAGTCGACGCAACAGCAATGATAGCTTGCGTACATAAGCCAACAAGCCAAGTAGTGGAGACGACGCAGTGTGAAGCGGAGTCGATGCCATAGAAGCAGCCAACCTCAATAGCACTGAAGCCATATGAAAGTGTGTCGACACAACGACGATATGGAGTCGACGCAATCAACAAGATTCTATTCAGAAATAAGAAGGTGTCGACCCACAGAGTCGACCCCAGGGTTCATACATTCTGTCTGGGCATCTACAGCAAAAGTGCGTCGACACAATGAAGGTTATGCGTGGACACAGCCATTTCACAAGCCTGCAGCCCTTCAAGTTGTCATGATTGACCACGTGGATTCGAACTCCAATGATTGGTACGTGATCCTAGGACGTACCTTGGAGTCTAGAAGGATTCTAGAGGAAGAATATTGTGACGACCCAGACTCCGGATATCAGGTAAACCCGATACCACTTGGATTCTGAGAGGCCTCCCAAGAGCGGTAAAGCTCCAAAGGGATAAAAGGAGTGTGTGAAGTACATTGAAATTCCAGATAAAGTAGTAAATAATTAATTACTATGATCAGGATTGCTAAAATAGTAGAATGAAAATTATATTTTTTATCACAATTAAAACTAACAGAGTCTAGTCCAACCAAAGTACAGTACAATAGAAAAGAGAATGTACTCTCAAGTCGGGGGAAGTCCGACACTGGCAACGCTGGCACTAAGAACCATGCAGTGCACCTCCAAGCACGAGGAAGAACAGCTACACCAGAAAAGTCAGAGGTGAGACTCATCTCACTGGCTTAGTGGGGTCCCCGCAGGTCCCCACCACGAAACAAAAGTGGTAAACTATAGTGCTAGCAAAGCAGTAATAGTAGGAGCAGGAACAACAGTAAAAGTAAAGAGGAAAGCCGTACTAAACAGAAACACAGCAGCCGAAGGCACCTCGGCCCACTAAACTACTCCTATCGGTAGAACACCAATTTCCCGTACTCACAGTCGGGAATCACCGAACTGATATAAAAGACTCTGGCTACACAGCCAAGACACATCACGACACCTCAGTCGTACAGGCTCGTCCTTAGAGACAAAAGCCCAACTCAAGACCACACGGCCTAAAGCACCAAGACATGCATGATTTCACCGTCGTGTATGCCACACTGACCTCGGGTGAAGCGGAAGACAAACTACCCGTTGAGTCATGCCAACCATGATGGAATCAAGTCACGAAAGTCACAAGTCATCGTGTCGTGTGACAGGAGCACCTCCTCACTAGAAGAAAAGCCAGATGCGTCCACTGACATCTTACGCTGTGTCTCAAGTGTCTACCACTCGCCTGGAACGACGGTAATTAAGACACTCCACAAGAACCAAGTACCAAGTAACGAGTGACTATTCAGGGTCACCCCCGTCGGCGCTCGTCCAATGCCCCTAACCACGTGTGTACACACAAGGTCAATGTCTTGAGTCAGGGCTCTAGCTAATTTTCCCCTCCCGTAGGACTCTCACAGCAAGACAAAGGGGCCCACGTCAACCAGCCTACAAACCGTCTCAACTGGGAACTCGCCCCGCCACCACTCCCAGGTGGGCAGACACACGGAAAGTGTTCTCAGGGTACGACTAGTGGAGGCTCACTAGACATAGAGACTCTCAAAATAGTAAAGT
Source organism: Amorphophallus konjac (assembly GCA_022559845.1). Taxonomy (NCBI): domain Eukaryota; kingdom Viridiplantae; phylum Streptophyta; class Magnoliopsida; order Alismatales; family Araceae; genus Amorphophallus; species Amorphophallus konjac. The sequence goes on along the minus strand of CM040122.1, from coordinate 130,184,388 downwards.
ACGGACATGTCACAGACGTAACCATCACTAGTACCACAAAGCACAAGGCAGCTCACAGAATTGGCGCCAAACTCAGGATAGACAACTAGACCTGCTGACACAATGATCCTTGAGTCACAAGACTCAGGTCAAGATCGTCACTCATCACGGCAACACGCCGTTAATCAGCCTAATCCCTAAGCCAAATCGCAGTAAAACACATTATGGAAGCGGCACAGAACAGCCAGATCCATAACAGCAATAATGAGTCCTCGGCCACTAGGCCGCTAAACGGACTCACAATTCCGCATAACACGAAACACAGAATGTGAGGGATCACCAAAACCCTCAAACAACATGGACACATAAATCGAGGAAAGACCATACCTCCAAGCGACCAAAACCAAGTCTCGATCCTCACAGGATAGACGAGACACTCACGAGGTCACGTGTCAACCACTAGGTCATAACCGGGTTGACCAGAAACCAAACCTACACGAAAGAGCACTCTGGGAAAGTGGCAGTCACCCCTATGGCCGCTACTAGAAATGGCAGTCATAGAATGGCCGCTACTACTCAGCCCAGCAAATAGCGGTCTCAACCTTGGCCACTAAAAGAAAGTGGCAGTCACCTCTATGGCCGCTACCCGGAAATGGCGGTCATAGACTTGGCCGCTACTCTCAGAATAGAATAGGCAGGAAACGGTCTGCATAGGGCGGCCTCTTGGAATTGATGATCCTCCTATGGCTGTCTCTCGAAGGTAGCAGTCGTGACCAGACCGCTATCTCCAAATCACCTTGAAAACATGAAAAGCCATCCTGGTGGCGGTCCTTTGCCTGACCATCACTTCATAAGGCGGTCAACCGCAAGGCCGTCACTGGGAACCGACTTAAAAAAATAACGGTCTCCTTGCGACCATTTCCAGGAATTAGCGGACCCCTAGGGCCGCCAATCCAACTTGCGGTCGGGAGTAAGACCGCTACCCCGAACTGACTTAAAACCGAATAACCGACTCAAAACAACAAATAGCAGTCACCCAAGGGCCGCTACTTCAGAGTTGTGGTCGGTCGCGAGACCGCAACTAGAAACCGACAATGGAACTCCAAATAACGGTCTCTTGAGGGATTCCTTTACAAATTGCGGTCCCTGGTAAGACCGCTACTTTGTTCCGACGTGAAAATCATAGGACCATTAAAACTCGGTCTTCCACGCCCCAATCGCTCCTAAACAACAGGGAAACATCCCTAGAGTCGATATCTACCTTCCACAAGCCGGAAGGGATTAAACCATCCATAAAATGGCAAGAAACGGGTGATTCCCACGAATTGACCCAAAACGAGTCACATGGATAAATGTGCTCATATCGGCCCCAATTCACAACCAAACAAACTGGAAGAGATCGAATCCCAACATGCTAGAGGTTCAAATTTTACCATTTAATGTGAAAACCATCGCTTGGAACAGCGAACACGGCACACACCCCCGAAACATGCTTTTTCCCTTAAAGTAGGAAAACCCGCTCAAACTCACACTGTTCGGCTCCAAACCACGAGGGAATGTAGGAAAAGAGTAGGGTATCCATCCCCCTACCTCCACCAAAGATCTCACGTGTCGAAACGACCAAACCATGCCGAAAATAATCACACGGACAACCCACACCAGCTTCGAATCGACGAATGGGATCGCGCCAACGCCACACTCCGATACTCGTGCCATCACGCCTCAGGTCAGCTCCACGCCGTCACCACCTCGCCCATCTTCGCCACGGTCGTACGCCCGGGGGAGAGGAGAAGAGAGGAGAGAGAATAGAGGTAGGGAAAGTGAGAGGTCGTGAGGGAGGAGAGAGGAGAGAGAGGGTTAAAAGGAAAAGAAAATAGGAAATTAGCAATTTTCCTAAAATCTGATTTTTTGGCCCGAAATTTCATAAATTCAAAAAAATATAAAAAATAATCTCCGTGATCCTCGGAATGAGCACAATGCACCTGTAGCGTCTCGGAGTCTTAAAACTCAACTGTTCACTCTCCACGGGGTTCCGGAAGTTATACAAGGGAAAAACTCGAGTGGGTTGTAAAACACATTTCAAGACCCACGAAAGGGCTCCGAAAGCTCTCCGATTTTGATCTGAAAAATCCAGGGTATTACAGCCTCCCCTCCTTAAAAAATTTTGTCCTCGAAATTTATTCCATACTAGATCTGACCAACTGCCCATCCTACCTCCTCTACGTTCTTGACAGCCCATCTTTGTCTCAGTAGAGTCTTTCAGTGGCATGTTTGGAGCTAACAAGGGAAAAGGGAAGAACAACTGAAATGCTGGCTACGCTCTCCAAGCACAAGTCGGACCTAGAATGCACAAAACACGATAGCACAATTCTTGAAAAACATAATTTCGAGGAACATTGCCAGACCACAATGATAGGCACACGCTCCGAATCTCAACGCACACCGATCCACAGAATGAGCATGGCACACAAAGGAACATAAGTCCGGCACCTCCGAAACAGGGCATCATCGCTATCATCTCACAGAGGAAGGAGACCCGACCCATGCCATGAAACAGCCACCGATAAAACACATGCCTTGGCTGAAAAACACAAGCATCAGCTCTCACGAGGAAAATAATCATCTCAGTTGACTGCTCCACCCATCGGCTTCCACGCCATAACAACGAAACTGGCACGCTGAACTCCAATGACAGCACTAGACCACAAACATAATCGAGTTAGTCCTCACTAAAACATTACATCTGATTCGAGTTACATGCCAACTCTATCATGGCAGAAGAGTATAGCAAAATCAACCAACAAGATCTCGGTCCACACAATGCCAAACTCAGACTCACAGAGAACTCCTCCCAAGCTGAACACAAGCACAAACCAACACACAACCTCAAACAATACCTACAGAATCCCCGGCTCTGTTCTCAACATAGAACCATGAGACACAACTTCAAGCTGGGTCACATCAAGGTAAAATTACATCTGAACACATGACTAAAATGTACAAGCCGCTCACAGCTTACCAACAAGGACCCACAATAAACCTCGGAGAATGCATCTCAAGGAGCACGATCACGTCCCGAGAGCACAACATCCAAGAAATGTAGAAGAAGAAAGGGTACTCAACCAGCATATTCACTGACATATTTCTCCAATTCTCAAACCTGCCAGTGCCAACAACGACAATGCCTCAAGCAACGGCACGACAACCAACAACATCAAGGCACACATAGCCAATATGATGTCACACCGAGGAAACAATCCTCTCGGCTGGTCAGAATCTTTCAACCAAACGATCCTCGACCAGTGAGTTATAAGCCCACACGCTTTCGCTACGCACTCAACACAACACACACAGGCATCAGAAATAACTCACCATCCACATCCTATCATACCTCTTGGTGCCATCGAAATTCACAAAACTGCAATGTACCGTGCCTCGAGCACCGATCCTGCTAACAGCCGATCACGAGTTGCCATAATGCAAACCATCGTGCCAAGAGCCACAACACAAGCCGCAAATAACGGTAGTCTCAGCTTATCCTCTAGTCCCGAAACAATCACTGAACCTTCACAACACAACAGCCGCCAACATGGCACACCGAACACGGTGCATAATGACCCCCAATTCACAAACTTGGTTCAAAACCAGGCCACCACTGAAACAAGAGCAGATTATGTTCAAAACTAACACAGTCTACACATAAGTAGACATAGGACTAAGGCTTCACGGAATAGCACTTCCAGGCTTACCTTGAAACAATGCCACCAACAGGATGAGACAGATCAAGCTTGACTAACAGCAGCTCACCAGGAAGGAAATCCTAGGTTCGCCTGAGCACTCTCTCAACCAAGGCATCCAACAACCACCTCAACACAACCTTAACACCTCAGGGGCTGAACAAACCTCAAGCTGGGATAGCCAAAACAACATTAATCTCCGCAGGAGAACATGCATGGCCATCACAATTCCCATCAGCCACCAGATCATGCCACAGAAAATCTCGAACACTGCACCGCAGACTCACGCCTACCGAAAAACTCTTCCCAGCGCAGCACAAACGAGACCACCACCATAACGAAAGAAGGGTGCTCTATCAGATCCTGACGAGAGCAAAACCATCTCGCATAGCGCAAACACAGCGCGCACAAGATCTCACGCAAGAAGGAAAGCAACAATAGAGCACAAAACCTATGCCAGTTGTCGACTGAACTGGACCTTATGGACTCTGGGCATTACGATATCTCAAATTCCCATGTACTTTCACAAACACATGCTCTGATACCAACTGTGATGACCCAGACTCTGGATTCCAGGTAAACCAGATACCACTTGGATTCTGAGAGGCCTCCAAAGAGCGGTAAAGCTCTGAAGGGATAAAAGAGTGTGCGAAGTACATTGAACTTCCAGATAAAGTAGTAAACAATTAGTTACTATGATCATGATTGCTAAAATAGCAGAATTAAAACTACATTTTTTTATCATAATTAAACTAATAGAGTCCATTCCAATCAAAGTACAGTACAATAGGAAAGGGAACGTACTCTCAAGTCGGGAGAAGCCCGACACTAGCAACGCTGGCAACTAAGAACCACGCACTATACCTCCAAGCATGAGGAAGAACAGCTACACCTGAAAAGGCAGGGGTGAGCCTCATCTCACTGGCTTAGTAGGGGTCCCGCAGATCCCCACCATGAAATAAAAGCGGTAAACAACAGTGCTAAACAACTATAGCAAAGCAGTAACAGCAGGAGTATGAACAACAGTAAAAGTAAAGAGGAAAGCCATACTAAACAGAAACACGGCAGCCGAAGGAACCTCGGCCCACTAAAATACTCCTATCGGTAGAACACCAATTTCCCGTACTCACAGTCGGGAATCACCGAACCGATATAAAAGACTCTGGCTACATTGCCAGAACACATCACGACACCTCAGTCGTGCAGGCTCATCCTCAGAGACAAAATCCCAACTCAAGACCACACGGTCTAAAGCCCCAAGACATACACGATCTCACCGTCGCGTACTCTACACTGACCTCAGGTGAAGCTGAACACAGACTACCCGTCGAGTCATGCCAACCATGACGTAAACAAGTCACGAAAGTCACAAGTCATCGTGTTGTGTGACAGAAGCACCTCCTCACTTGAAGAAAAGCCAGATGCATCCACTGACGTCTTACACTGTGCCTCAAGCGTCTCCCACTGGTCTGGAATGGTGGTAACTGAGACACTCAACAAGAACCAAGTACCAAGTAATGAGTGACTAGTCAGGGTCATGCCCGTCAGTGCTCGTCCAATGACCCTAACCACATGTGCACACACAAGCTCAATATTTTGAGCCAGGCCTCTAGCTAGTTTTCCCCTACCGTAGGACTCTCACGGCAAGACAAAGGGACCCACGGTAACCAGCCTACAAACCATCTCAACCAGGAACTCACCCCGCCACCACTCCCACGTGGGCCGACAAACAGAAAGTGTCATCAAGCTACGACTAGTGGAGGCTCACTAGACACAAACATTCCCATCATAAGTACCACGAAGCACAAGGCAGCACACAGAACTGTCGCCAGACTTAGGACGGACAACTAGACCTGCTAACACAACGATCCTTGAGTCACAAGACTTAGGTCAAGATCGTCGCTCATCACGGTAACACGCCGTTAATCAGCCTAGTCCCTAAGCCAAATCACGATAAAACACATTATGGAAGCTACACAGAACAACCAGATCCATAACATCAACAATGAGTCCTTGGCCCTTTGGCCGCTCAACGGACTTACAATTCCGCATAACACGAAACACAGAACGTGAGGGATCACCAAAACCTTCAAACCATATGGACATGTAAATCGAGGTAAGACAATATCTCCAAGCGTCTAAAACCAAGTCTTGAACCTCACAGGATAGACGAGACACTCACGAGGTCACGTGTCAACCACTGGGTCATAACCGGGTTGACCGGAAACCAAACCAATGCGAAAGAGCACTCTGGGAAAGTGGCGGTCACCCTTATGGCCGCTACTAGAAATGGCGGTCATAGCATGGCGCTACTACTCATCCCAGCAAATAGTAGTCTCAACGCTTGCCGCTAAAAGAAAGTGGCGGTCACCTCTATGGCCACTACCGGGAAATGGCGGTCATAGACTTGGCCACTACTCTCAGAACAGAATAGGTAGGAAACGATCTGCATAGGGCCGTCTCTTGGAATTTATGGTCATCATATGGCCGTCTCTCGAAGTTAGCGGTCGTGACCAGACCGCTATCTCCTAACCGCCTCGAAAACACGAAAAGCCATCCTGGTGGCGGTCCTTTGCCTGACTGTCAATTCATAAGGTGGTCCACCACAAGGCCATCGCTAGGAACTGACTTAAACAAATAACGGTCTCCTTGGGATCATTTCCAGGAATTAGCAGTCCTCCTAGGGCTGCCAATCCAACTTGCGGTCGGGAGCTAGACCATTACCCCGAACCGACTTAAAATCGAATAACCGACTCAAAATGCCAAATAGCGATCACCCAAGGGCCGCTACTTCAGAGTTGTGGTCGGTCGTGAGACAGCGACTAGAAACCGACAATGGAACTCAAAATAACGGTCTCTAGAGGGCCGCCTTTACAAATGGCGGTCCCTGGTAAGACCGCTGATTCATTCCGACGTGAAAACCGTAGGACCACCTACAATTGGGTCTTCGGTGCCCCAATCGCTCCTAAACGATGGGGAAACTATTGTGCCCTTGTGATTTTGATGATAGCGAACACTATGAGTCAGCATTGCATATCATGGACATCTATGTCTGAATGATTGTTCTGCTTTGTTCATACAGCATTGCATTCTGTCAAATATCAAGTCTATACATTGCATATGTTTGTGCATCAGTGCATTAACAGTCTATACATCATCAGGTTACTTGCACGTAGAGTCTATACATTCGTTAGAGCTCAGTGCGTGACAAAATCTGTACATTGCATCGCATGCTCACACACTCGCAAGTCTATACATTGGCTGCTGCATGCTCACATAGTCCATGCATTCATTCATTGATCAAGTCTATACAGCCAAAGCCAATGCATTTCACGTCTCACTTAGCGTCTCATGCTATACTGCTAAGTCTGTACAGAGTCTTATTGCATCGTTCATCAAGTCTATACATCGTTGTGGCTTGTGCATGCATCATCTATTAAGTCTACACATTGTTGCATGCAAAGTCTGTAAATTGGCAAAGTCTGTACATCGTTGGCTTGTGCATGCATCGTCTTTCAAAGTCTATACATTCATCGTCTCACTCAGCGTCTCACTCAAAGTCTATACATTACAGCCTGTTCGTGTTCAAGCTTTCAAAGTCTATACATTGTCTGCCCTGCACACACAAGTCTATACATTGTCCTGTAGCACACACACGTAGTCTGTACAGCCTTTGTGTTGCACGAACACAAGTCTATACATTGTCTCATGCATACATAAGTCTGTACAATTTGTGTGGCTTGTTCATGCATGTGCTGTGTTGTCAGTAGGTCAGTTAAGCAAGTCTATACAGACTTGTTCCATGCGTAAGCCTAGCAAGTCTGTACATTGGTGTCCTCTGCACACATGTCATAGCAAGTCTGTACATTGGTGGCAAGTCTGTACATTACCCTGCTTCAGGCACGCTAAGTCTCTACATCATCTTGGCACTAGTGAAGACTGTGCAGAGTCTGCCTAGGCTGCTGCATTCAAAGTCTATACATCGCCGCATGTCATCAAGTCTATACAGGATGCATTCATGCATAAACACTAAGGCAAAGTCTATACATTCCTTATCTTTACCTACGTTAGAACACTAAGTCTATACATTCCTTGTGCATGCAACGTTTCTCAAAGTCTGTACAGCCCATGGTCGCAAGACCAAGTCTGTACATCGTCTAGTTTATGCATCTCTTCTTTAGCAAGTATATACATCCGTGTTCATTGTGCACAGTTCGTGCATCAAGTCTATACCTGCTCTGCTCGTGGCTTAGTCTGTTCAATCCATGTTCATTGTGCATATGTGCATCTCCTTCAAGATAAAGTATGTACATTCTTTATTTCTAAGTCTATACATTCTATTGCATATGCATCTTTCATACTAAGTCTGCACACAGCGGTCTTGAGTTACCCAGCAAGTCTGTACATCTCTCTAATATTCTCTTATGACTATTTGACAGGTATATCCTTCGAGAAGAAAGATGTCTGGGTATGTGATCCGAGGTTGGCACCTGGCACGTGATCCGAGGTTATCTCTGGATAAATAGGGCACAAGCCCTGCACATGCCCTAGCTACTGCTGCTATAAATACGAAGCTTCTTCCTCAGAAGAAGACTGATCGAGCAAGAGAGATCGTGATAAAAGGAGCAGAGAGTGATCGAAGAAGCAGACAGAAGCAGAAAGAGCTAGCAGAAGAAGAAAAAGAGAGAACAAAAGAGAAATAGGAGAAAGAGAGAAGAATAAGAAGAAAGAGAGAGATCCTTTGAGAGTGAGATCGAGAGTGAAGAAGAAGAAGAATAGTGTGAGCTTGATACTGAGAAGAGAGAGAGAGAGAGTTCGTGGAGAAGAAGAAAGAAGACTTTATTGAAGATCTGTCTACTAGACTGTAGATCAAATTCAGGCCAGTCAGCTCCTACGAGAGTCACATTGTGATTTCATTTTCAACTTTCTGATTGCTGTATTTTCGTTTATTATTTTTGTTTTACACTTCCTTGGCTTTGTACTTTCGATTCTCTGGTTGGAGATCGGGGTTCCTCCTGTTGATTTAGGAGAAGGGAGACTTGGAGTCTCCGGTTGCTAGTGACTGGTGTCGCTAGCGGTTTCCCTCTGGGTTTCAGAGGAAGAGAGACTTGGGTCTCTAGGTTCCCTTCCGGTTTGGAGGAAGGGAGGATTGGCCCTCCGGTTGCAAGTGGCTGGGTGTCACTTGTGGGTTCCCTCTGGTCTGGAGGAAGAGAGACTTCGGTCTCTGGTTGCTAGTGACTAGGGTCGCTAGTGGTTTCCCTCCTGGGCAGAGTAAGAGAGGAGTGTGTTCCTCTGGTCAAGCTATTTGGCAGCGTTTGTTTGCAGACTGAGTCTGCGGTTCTAGCTTGTGCAAGTGGAAGCCTCACTCCAGTTTGGAGTGAGGGGTGGACGTAGGTCTGTGGACCGAACCACCTAAAAAATCTTCTGTGCAGTGGGTTGATTACTTTCCTTTGCTTTCGCTAGATGAATGCATAGGCGCGCTCCAAGTGCATGCTTACAGGTTCAATAGAAGATTTGATTAGCTTTTCAGTTTGCTTAAATTTGTGAAGTGAGCGAAATTTTAAGATAGCGGAATTTTAATTTGGGCAATTTCGAAGAGGGATACATTCACCCCCCCTCTGTATCCGGGCCTTGCACCCTATCAATTGGTATCAGAGCATGTCTCTGACTTTCCAGATCCAACGATCTGTAGAGGATCCTGCTAGCTTTTGGTGCATCACTGTCTTCTGCATACAATTTTGAAATTGCTTGATTGATTTGCCTTCATGGCTCATCCACCGATTTTCGAAGGTACGGATTTTAATGTGTGGTTTAAAAACTTGCATATGTTTGTTACGACTATCAATCCCACTGTGGAAACTAATTTCACAAGGTCCTCATAGATTACCAAAGAAAGAGTTCAAATGGACTGACAGTCACAGATCAAGGCATGAAGAGAATCAGACTGTTATGAATCTAATGAAAGTAGCTACTGACAAGGCCTTACATTCTTGCTTTCATGACTACAGTTCTGCTAAGGATATTATGGATATGCTGAGGCTAGCACACAGAAGAAATGAGGACAGCTGCATGATGGCTAACAGAAGTAATCAAAGTGGACAGCAAGAAGAAAATGAAGAAGAAGAAGAAGATGAGGTATCTTCTAAATTTGAAAATTATGATATGGATGATTGGATTGAAGCATATAGTGATTTGCTTGGTTCTTATGAAAAAGTGAAAAAATGAAATAAATCTCTAAAAAGGAAGTTGAATGATCATGTGAATGCTAATACAGGAGGTGAGGACATGGAACTCCTGAAAATAGAAAATGACATATTTAGAAGACAGTTAAAAGATTTTGATTCTATTAGTTCAGATTTAGATCATTTAAAATTTGAAAAACAAACTCTTATGAAACAAATTGGTTTACACAAAAAGGAGAATCAAGTGCTTGTTTGTGAAATTGCTAAACTAAAGGCAAGACTTAGCTTAATTGATGATGATCAGGCTCATAACAATGATGTTGTTCAAAATTAAAAATTGGTGAGAAATTTAGAGCTTGTCAGTTCTGAATTGGAAGATATAAAATCTGAAAATGAAAAACTCAAAAACCAGTCCAAGGAATTTGAACACAAATTAATGAGTCTTGAAAAAGAAAACAGATTGATTTCTGAAAAATTGGAGGCTGATAGAGTAATAAATTTAGCGCTTCAGAAAAATCTCGACAAACTTCAGTCTGAAAAATAGCAAGAAATGTTTTATGAATGCCAATCTTGATCAGATGATTGGGTCCTTGATGATGAACTCACAGAGTAAAATAATAAATTGAGAAAGGAAAATGAGGAATTGAAACAGTTGAATACTGTTATGAAAGACTTCTTATCTTAGAAAAAGGAAAATCTGTTGTTGATGAAAATCAAAATGAGCTCTAACTGAAACAAGAAATTGAAACCCTTAAAAATTTGAATGATGTGATGCATCAAAAAATTCTGGTCTGTGAAGAAGATATAGCCAACTATGAACATCAGATCTCTTCCCTTCAATCTGAAATAAATGATCTGAATAATTCCCTATCAAAATTTGTGGAGGGAAAAGGTAACCTGGACAAGCTGTTGGGAATGAAAGTAAACTTTCAGAAAGAGGGGCTGGGTTTTAATCTTGTTAATAAAAAGAGTTTTGACAGTAAGCTTCACACTTCATTTGTGCATAGTTCTGAGTCAACCAGCACATCTAGTGTACCTATCTTCCGATTCAGTGCTCAGAAAAACCAAAAATCCACTGTCAGTCCCAAAACTGAAGAACAAACTCAAAAATTGAAAAAGAATGAAAATTCACAGAAAAAGGACAAAGATGCTCCTGTTGGTACAAAGATTGCTGCACGCAAGTCACATGATCTCTCACACACTCATACTAAAAAGGGGTCATGTTATTATTGTGGGAAATTTGGTCATGAGATGGCTGAGTGTTTTGTGATGAAGAAGGATGATCTAAAATTTAACAGAAGTCATGCTAGGAATTCTCAGGTTAAGAAATCTTCTTTAGCTCAGAATAAAAAGAAAAGAAACAATTTGAATGCTAAAAAATTTCAAGCAAATCCATCTGCTGTTAAAAAGAATGTCAAATGTTTTTACTGTCACAGACTACGTCATCTTATGCATGAATGCAACTTAATGAGAACTGATGACCTAAATGCTGTTAAACAAAAAACTCATGCTAGAAATTATGCTTCTAGGAAAAAGAATTTGAATTGCCTTCGTTGTAGGAAGTTTGGACACACTGCTGCTCAGTGCTGGAATGCACAAGGTTTAAATGGCAACTGTAAATCAGGCCATTATGTTACTGAGAGAAATAAAGTTGTTTTTAAAGAAAAGATTCTTACATGTTTTGAATGTGGAAAACCTGGCCACCGAGCTTCTGAATGCTGGTGGGCAGGTAATGGTAAATCAAAATTTCATACAAGCAACAGAAATTCTTTTGCCAACTTACATAGATTCCATGATTATAAGAATGTCCACAAAAAGAATTCAAAGGCTGTTACATCATGTAGATATTGTAGGAAGTTTGGTCACTCTATGAATAATTGCTACCTGATGGATTATAATGATAATGTTGCTAAAAGATCATCCAGAACACATGTCAGAGTTAACTCGAGACCCAAGACTGTTTGGGTCCCTGCAGGATCAAGTTGATTAACATGCTACAGGTGTGCCTTGGTATGAAAAAGAGGGGTAAATAAACCAGGTCACTCAACAGGAAGACCCCAGGATCCTGCTCTTAAGGTTTATTCTGACCATCCAGTTTAAATTCTATTATATGAAATTGTGAACTTGAAATGACTGCATATCATGTTGATCTGTTGGTGCTAAACTGAAGTTTTCTGAAATATGAATTGCACAATCATGCTTATGGTAATTCTCTTCTGTCTAATTTTCATGAATCATATCTGAATATAAAATTTGATATCATGTGATGTGCTTTCAATACATTTCATGCATATAGTCAGGGGGAGTCCAACTATTTTTGATCAATCATATTGCTGCTTATGTTTTATCCTTCACATGATGCATCTAGACAGGGGGAGCATTTAAATTGGGGTTTAGTTTGTCACACTCTGAACACCTCTTGTCTAGGAATTGAATAACTCTAATCTGATTTCATACTCTCTCTCTTGATAATGGATTCTACCTTCTATTCATTAAGTTTTTCGAAGAAGAGCTTCTCTCAACTATCTTCATGGCACTCCTGTCAGCTGATCTATCTGTATTCCAGACTCAGCTATTGATTCTGTCTGCTATGAGTTCAATTGCTAGCTTGTTCCTATCATTCACATTTCTTCATATCTTGTCAAGACTGGTCCAAGCTAATCTGACTGGATTTTAGTCTTTAGTACTGGCTTCTGAACTGCACTTGTTCTTGGTATCAGAATGATTTGCTACACTGTTCTCTCAATAAAAATGTTTTGTTGATTCATCTGAATGAGGGAAGACTTTTTGCTTGTGTACCCTAGTCATAAATCAGACATATTCTGAAAAGAAGAATATTCTATTATACTGGCTTAAGAATGTCTGATGAATCAAATTGATTTAAGACTAACGTATTTATTAGCTTTTGATGTAAAAGATTTGAAAATATCTGAATCATTATTTTAATAAATCTTAACCAATTGTCTCATGCAACTTCATGCAAAACCTTCTGAAATCTGAAATTTTAAAAGACATGGCTATATTTGGTTAAGATACATGTAGAGTGTATTGTTCTTAAACATTTTAGTGTACTGAGCATTGTTTGAAAAATCTGAAAATATGAGAAAGAAAAGAATGCAAGAGCAATGACTTTGGTCACAGAGAAACTAGGTTCTCTATCAAAGAAATAGAGCAAGCCCATGTCATGAAGTCCCATAGTTACCTCTCTTATAAAAATGATTGAAAATCTGACAGAGCAATGGCATGGTTGTGTTGAGTAACTGGGGATTCTGGTCTCTAATCAAGGTGTCTCCTTATGTAAAAAGACACTCCACATTGCTAACTCTGCTCTCCTTGAGAGGCAATATGGTTGTCACACTGAGTAACTGGGTCACTTTACCTAAGACGTATTGTGCCTCACGTAAAAAGGTGTTGACTGAACCAAACTTGCTCAGGAAAAATAAGTGCTGATCAATAGAAAATTCTGAAAAACTAAAGACAAGTTCAGACACATTTATCCCTGTTTAATCTCAATATTATCTTGTGTAACTTCCATAGGAGTCATTGAATTTAAATGAGTAAGATGGAAGGGGTTAAACATGAATATCAGATGTGTTTTTGGTTCATTTCTATTAAAAGGTGTTTCAGATATGAGTATTGAATTTTCTTGATAAACTTTGAATACATCACTCTTAAATCATGAAAGTTTGTTTTAACTCATTCATAATCTATTATAATTGAAGAGTCTGAAATTTGGTTATCAAGATTTATGAATTTGGTGTACTAACGAAAATCTTGCTTCCTCATTTATTCATTATGCTTACAGATTGTGATAATCCTTGAGTGCCCATGTATTTTTACTGATAGATGCTTATCACCTCTTCCACTCCAACTCCTCTGCTTTGTCAGACAGGGAAATAGTCACATCAGCATGTTTTTGGCTTTAAGGGGGAGATTGACCTGCTTATCACTTCTTGGCTATCCTTCACCATACCCTATTCTTATTTCTTCTCACCTCAGTTTCTCAGGGGGAGTAGGGTCACATGTTGTGCATGATCTTATCTGGCTCGTATAGGAGAGCATACAGCTGCAACATAGACTTGATTTGTGCTTCATTGTTTAACTGCCTCTGTGTCTTTCATGTCTAAATGACTGAGTCAAAGGGGGAGTATTTGATTTATTCATGTCATGTATGTTTGTATTTCTCATCTCAAACTATTTTCTTTTTGATGAAGTCAAAGGGGGAGAATAGTTTGACATGAGTCAGTGTGACTCATAGTGTTGCCATCATCAAAAAGGGGGAGATTGTTGTGCCCCTGTGATTTTGATGATAGCAAACACTATTGTTGACACCCGTTTTATGCCTACAAGTTGAGTCCTTTTCTTATCCCCTTGATAATGTCCCGAGTTATCCATTACTTTGAGGTATTTCCTTGATGGTGTTTTGAGTATATCTATTCATTACCAAGCTTCTTACTCCCTGGACGGGGTTTGTTTGGAGTCAGTTTTCCCTTGGCGTGCATCCTGATTATAGCGGTTCTCTCTAGACCGCTATCACCTGGTAGCGGTCTGATGAGGACCGCTTCTATCCTATGACCCATTCCTTTGGGGCTGACCTGGTCAAATCGTATCCTTGCGCATTGTAGCGTTTTTAACCCGACCGTTTCTATTGGTAGCAGTCGTGCGATAGACCGCGTTCGTCACCCAGGCCCAGTTCCGTCCGAAGCTCTGTTTTCTTCGCCCCGGGGGTATCTTAGGACTCTATCTTCGAGAGAGTTACGGCCCCGGACGGGGGGTGGACTCTCTTGGACAATTATTCTTCGATTTTTCATGAGTTTATCCTTTGGGAAAACTCTGGAATTCGCCCCGGGGAACCCCAACTCGACCTAGGGTTTCTAAGGGATCGATATATAAGGGTTGGCTTCTTCCTCACTTTGGGGGGGACTTTGGGGGGATTCACGCCAAAACTCTGCCGGTCCGAGGAGCGATCTTCGGCCAAGGGACCATGCTGTTTACGTTCTAAGCATCCTCCGGTCCAGGGAGTATCTAGACCCTAGTGTTCAAACCCTCCTTCGTTCATTCCTTTTCTTCACATTGCGTCACTATTCTTGCATTGTCTCGTGTTGTTCTATCACATTCTAGTCATTCGTTGCATGTTTAAACATCCCTCCCACTGTTTGTCACGCCCCACAGGGGTTAAAAATCACCAACCCTAGGTACTTGCCCCCCTTGTTATGCATTTTAATTATTATAGTTTGATAGATATTGCACTACTTGTAGATCTAATTAGGTTTGTTTTCTTTGTGTCTTCATCCTTCCTTGCAGGTTTACAGTACATTCAGCACGAGGCCCCTCTCTCTTGGTCGGCTGAGAGAGAGGGAGGATCGAACCCACAGCCCGTGTTTCTGGGTGATGTTAGCAGTCTGGGGCGAACCACCTTCATCAGGTAGCGGACGGGCGACCAACCGCCTTCACCTTTTAGCATCCCGCTTGCGAGTGCCGCTATCCTTCTCCTTTCCAAGGCTTGTAGCTCGGTCTTCCTGAGGTATTAGTCTTGGTGGCGATCACGGTCAGTTCTCTACTCCTCGTCCCCCTCTTTGTTTCATGCAAGTTCATGTCTATCGGCATGCTTACATTATTTAGTTAGGGGACGTCGCTAGCTAGAAACATTTATATATCTACACCCTTTTTTTGGCGATCACGGTGGGACACCACTGCCAATCATGCTGTGTACTGTATCACCTGCTTTTTTACTATTTCTTGCCGTTGTTGAGAACCTCTGTGGGGTTTCCCGTTCCTGTTCTGGGTGCTTTCTGTGCTCTGGCGTAGAAGCGGTCTGCTGACAGCCGCTTACGTGTTGTAGCGGTCATCAGAGGACCGCTACAGGTTACTCAGGTGCGCACTCCAAAACCTTCTGCCATAGATCATTATGTGTTACGTTCTGGAGTGTTATTTTATGCTGTCCGTGCATCTGCACGTTGTCCTCATTATGGTTATGGTTATTTCCTCTGACATATGGTTTACTGCTCGGGCCTCCCTCGGGGGTTTCTGCTCCTGTTTGGCCACTTTCTGCTTCCTAACATAACGCAGTCCTGCGCCGACCGCTTACAGGTGTTAGCGGTCATCACAGGACCGCTACTGTTCATCCAGATACGCACCCGAGGTCCTTCTCTGCAGCCCATTGTTTCACTCCATTTAAGGGCCCTGAGTGCTGTTTGTTCCCCTTTCTGTTGAAGTAACTGTTTATGTTATTGTTTTCATCTTGATTACTAGTCTTTTAGGTCAGAATTTGCATGCACTCCGGTGCGCATAGGGGCATCCATCTGTTTCCATAGTAGTTGCATTCCTACCGAAGTAGGGTTTCATCTCGTCTCCATATTCCTTGGAGCCGACTAGGGACCTTGCTGAGGGCCTCCGTAAGCCCCCGTGAGCCGTGGATTCCCACGCGGACGCCGGGCAGGTTGTACCATTGTCATCCCCAGTCTAGGGTCCGCATTCATGAGAGAGAGAGTCCTTTAGAGTCTGTCAGTTCTCCATTCTCACCCTGTTTAGGTACCTTGTGTTGAGTGAATTCACATTTTAATTAATCCGCTAAGGTCCTAAAAGGGAACTTATAAAAATTCTCGCGCATCATCTGAAACTTGATTGGATAATTGGCTAATTCTTTTCTCATCTCTCCCCTCCTTTGTATGTTGCGGTATTCTCATTTGCATTATTTTGGCAGATTAGGTCCATCTGGTCTAATTCACCCCGGTCTGTCTCCATCTAGTCGCATCCGTCCTAGGCCCATGTCCCTCCTTGTATTTATTTGAAATTCACTGTATAAAGTCTCCATCCCCATGGAGCATTTCTCCCCCATGCCTTATTCCTATACTTCTCCACCCTTTTACCCCCGTGTGGACTCCTCTTCCCATGCTGGCCCATCTCCTTATTCCCCCGTTGGACCCTATTCTTCTAACGGGCATTCTTGCCCCGCCCGTGCTACTGTTGGCCCAATCGGTTCCCATCCCCACCTTCATAATCCTTCCAGGCCCATGTATTCCTCCATGCCCGGAGCGGGCTTTCCTCATTCTCAGGCCGGATCACCTTATCCGGCCCATCAATATTGTCGTGGTCTAAATTCATCATCTCCTACTCAGGTTGGCCCACATCCTCCCCGGACTCTTCCTACCGAGGAGATGTTCGCTCAGGCCCAACGCCAGCTTGATGAATTGCAATGCCGAATTAATCCTCAAACTTCTTCGGATATTCCGCTTGCATTCCGAGGTCTTCAGCTTCCCCCACGTCAACAGATTCCGGCTTATCGTCGCTATGGTGGAATCGGTGACCCCTACGTGCATTTGAAGGAGTTCTTATATGAGTCGGCCCAGTTCCAGCATAATCAACGCTTGATGGCCTATTTGTTTGGCCTATCTTTGGAGGGTCCGGCCAAGGATTGGTTCTTCACGTTACCGCAAGAGCAGATGGTGAATTTTCAAGCCGTTCAAGCAAGATTCATTTAGCAGTATCAGGATCAGGTTGGGCCCAGACATTCTTTGGTTGATTTGGCCCAAGAGAAGATGACGCCCGACGAGGAATTCTCCACGTTTGCCGACCGCTGGCATTGCCTAGCCGCGCAAGTCCCGGGGCATATTCCGGAGGGCGAGCAGATCAAGATGGTCATTTCTAATGCAACGCCCAAGCTCAGATGCATCTTAGCCCTGAATGATATCACCTCCTGGCAGCAGCTTTACAGCCGAGCCCGCTTTATTAGCCAACAACTCCCAAGTTTCCTTGACCCCGAATTCCCTCCACTTTCCGTGCCCACTTCCGATCCGTCACCCTCAGTAAGTCAGCCCTCTACTACATATCCTTTCATGAATCGGCTTGCGACTCCCTCGCACCCGTGTGTCTCCATATATCCCTACCCCTCCATTTACCGACCCTCCACAAGTCAGCCTTGCGCCTCCTCATACCCGCATGAACCCCCACCTCCGGTCAAGGAAACACCACATCCCGAGCAGGTGGATGCCGTCTGTATACCCCCTCCTTCTGCTCCGTATATGCCTTCATTGAATCCCTCCCTTAGCCATGCGCCATTACCTGCACAACCTCCGCTTCCACCCCCGCAACCTTCTCTATCACCTTCCCATATCCCTCGACACCCACCGTACCCGAAGCGGGCTCCTTCTCCGCCGTTGCTAGAATCTTTCACAAACATTTTCAGGGCTTTGATGGCCACCCATGTGTTGCAGCTCCCTCCGGTTGTGCCTTGCCGGCCCACAGTCGGGAATTTGCTCCAGTTCTGTGAATTCCACCGTCAGCAGGGGCATTTGATTGAGGACTGTTTCGAGTTCCGGGAGGTTATTTACAGCTTGGAAGACAAGAGGATGATTGATTGGGCTGTCATACGCCAAGTTATTTTGGATCTCAGCAGCAAGCAGCAGCAGCAGCAGCAGCAAGCCGTGCCACCTAGGCAACCGTCCCCACTTCAAGACCAGGGGCACCCTGGTGTTTCTTTAGTTAATAAGATACTTGCTCCGTTACCTACTTCTTCCTCCATCCCATCTCCTCCACAACCTTTACTTACCCCAGCTTTCGCTTGGGCAACCTCTCTTTCACCCTCTGTTTCCACCACCACACCTATCCCCAACGCCTTTCGACGAGTCGTGAAGATACGTCGAAGAGCGCCACCACCTGCCTCTTCCCCCACTATGCCACTACCTTCCTCTCCTCTTTCTTCCCCACCCTTACCTTCACCTCCATCCCCTTCACCTTCACCGTCTTCATCAACCACATCACTCCCTTTGCCACCCTCATCACCTTTGCCACCGCCGCCACCACTTCCTTCACTCCCCCTTTCGCCATCATCCTCTGAGCCCGAGCAGGCTGAGCCCAAACCCACACCTCCACTTTTGCCTTTACCTCCACCCATGCCCGTCATCATCATTATTCCCCCATCACTTGCACTATCGCCACCCGCGCCCTTCAAACCCCCTCCTTCTAACCTTCCTCTACCACTTCCCACTTCGTAGAGCGGGTACACGCTACCTTTGGTGCCCCTTGGGTCTGGTCCCCAGGGAGATAATGAGCCGAGCCAGGTTTCGATTGTGCATTTCAAGACTCAAGTTGTCATTTACCGCATGCCAATCTGGGTCCCGGTCCCTGGCTATTTTTGGGATAATGAGCCTGCATTTTCAGAAATGGTTGCAAAGAAGAGTTCACTCGCACTAGTGCCAGTTTCTTCACGAGCGAGCCTGATGGCAATCTCATCGCTCGCCGGGGGATTCACTATCGATGCTGTTATTTCTGCTCGCACGATTGATGTTCAGTTCACTGGCCGAGAGGGGTTCTCTACTCGGATTATGCTAACCCATACGGCCGCCCGGAGCCTAATGGATTCTCTATTCAAGGGGCAATTGGCTGCATCTTTTGCACTTTCCAAGGACATTCTGCACTTGCTATGCAACATCCCTCAATTTATTAGCATGCCGGCCACGTCAACGCCGCGTATTGATCTCTCTCAGCTTTATCCTGCTCTTCTAGTACGGGAGTTATGCTTCGAGCCGGATTGCCGAGTGGAGTTGCCGAACCTCTATATTCTAGTGCCAAGAAACAAAACTCCGTGGCTCCATGATATTCATTCAGTTGAGAAGTTGTTTGCCCAAGAATGTCTGCATCTTGTTAGCACTGGGGGTCTAGGGGCAGCCGCCCCAATGAAGCTGCATATTCATGACCGAGCCAGGCCATCTGCCAGGTGGGCCCGCTACTTGAGAAGACATTACAGATTGAGGAGCCTGGGAAGCCGAGCCCGTGCCAGGCGGCGTTGTTTCAAGAAGATTGCGGCTAAGAAGAGGCGGCGACGTAAGTTCAAGGGCCGTCAGTTGGGCACTCAGGGGTCCACTGCCTCATCTCCTTCTTCCGTCCATTTATCTTTTCTGTTGCTCAGTTCTTATCCGTGGGTGGTGTACCTTCCACCAACTGACCATATTTCCACCATCTTTTCCTATCCTCACCATTTTAGGCCTCGGCCTATGTCTTCCTCTTCCCCTGAGTCAGGGGCATCTTCCAGTTTTTCTTCCCGGACACGTCCGGATTTCATGGCTCGTCTCTTTCCCCCGACCTTGTTAGGAATCCCTTGCGCTCGTTCCCCGACCTTGTCGGGTGAATTTTCTGATCCTTCCCCGATTTTGTCGGGTGGTTTCCATTTCTTTTCCCCGACCTTGTCGGGTGTTCATACATTCTCTTCCCCGCCTCTGTCGAGTGATCGCTATTCCTCTTCTCTGACCACGTCGGATGATCATTATCCTTCTTTCTTGTCTTCACAGTTATCTTTTCGACGTCTTTCTGTTCTTTCTGTCTCACCCTTTCAAGGTCATTACCCTTTTTCTTGCTGTTCTCGAGGCTTTAGCCCACCTTGATCTCAGTTAATCCCTGTTTATTCTGTATCGGGTTCCTTGTTATCAAGGCCTCAATGCCTTAACGAGGGAGTTCTAGCCCTCGTCTCTCTTCCTTTTTATCCCTTCTTCGTCCAGTATGATGTCTGCCACTCCTCTATTTTGAGGAATCTAATCATTTACTCTCCTTTCATCCTTTATCCTGGCAAGCAAGGGATACAAAGCTACTCGCGCTCCTTAAAGCTTGATGGTCGAGATCGCTTAAGGATGTCGGTTTCCACGCCATGAATTTGCAAAGGTATCTTTATTTTGTGCAAAGAAACATGCTTTCGTTTCCATTATTTCTATTTTTTTTGCACATGGTTATAATATTAATTCCTTAACATGATTGAGTGGCTTTAGGAGTCTTTGTGTCAAATAAAAAAGGTTACCCTCTGCAGCACCCTTAGGCTGGTGATAGCTCTGCGCTGGGAGTCTAGTTTCATTCCCCGATTGTTGAGGGTGACCTTTGAGTAGGGTTTTTTTTCACACACTACACGGCAAGCCATAGCCAATTCCTCTTAGGCACACCGTTGCTGCTTTGGCCATACTTTGGGTATGCACAAAGGTCTTTTCTTTTCTCTGCTCGGCCAAGTGTAGGGACAAGAGATGGATGGATAAGATGACCAACTTAGGCGCTCCCCAATATGAGAGAGGTCTCAAATAGGGGCAGTCTTGACCCTCAAAAGTGAGCTTTCATACTATATCTGGCCACTAAGGGCTACCAAAATGAGAAAATGAATCAAAGGCATGACAAGAGTGGCAGTATAGTTCCCCGCGGGACGTCATGAGCCCGGTCGCACGCGTGCCTGATAAATATGGGTCTAAAAATCAAAGACACAAGCCCCGGCGCAATAGACCTACTCTTTGAGGGGTAATGCCCTTGAAGGAATTCGAGCCTTGATATCTCCCATCCTGCACGAAGCTTGTCTCCAATTTGTCTTCTGCTTCTCCCTCTTAGGTTGGGCTGTATCCCGGGTATGGCCTTAGTAGGGGCACCGTTCTTTAGAAGCAGTTGGTTGTGGTAAGCCACCCTCACACGCACACCCTGCTTAAGGGAAGCCTTTAGTGAAAGGGGTAGGAACGTCGATCCTTGGCTAGTAGTTTGAGCCCGTCTTTAGGTGCTGCGGATTGCTATGTCAAATATTTCAAAAAAAATCTAAAAAATTAAATATTTTCAAAAATCCAAAAAAATTAAATACTTCAAATTTTCAAAAAAAAATCAAATATTTCAAAAACCTAAAAAAATCAAATATTTCAAAAAAATCAAAAAAAAAAAGAAATACTGTTGAAAATCTAAAAAGATCAAAAACATTACAAAAATTCAAAAAATGTGTCTTTTTCATACATTTGCATTTGTTTTAAGGACAGATACGTAATCCGTTTGCTAAGTGTGCAGGTTGCAAGTACCCAGCCACTCCTCGCTATATCTTTTTGCTCCATCTCCTATCCACATCTCTGGCCTCTTTTTCTCATTCAACTCATGTCTCTCAATCTGTTCTGAAGCTTATGTCCTCCTCGAATTCTTGCTTCCTCTGATCACATCTACATGAGATGGCTTCACCTCACGATCATGAACCTGGCGGTTCCGCTTCATGCTGATCTTAAGCTTCGATTGAGGAGTGTATTTGCCACATCTTTGTCCTGCATGAGTTATTTTGTCCCATGAATATGTTGGTCGTGCATGTGCCCCTGTTGTATAACGTTGCGTCTGCCTTGGTTGAGGCTACTTACGTTCTTCAGGACGCGGTTGGGCGCACAACCGCTACCTTTTGTCGCGGTTGTCATGGAACCGCGACTGTTTTGGCTGAGCCTGCATACTACTTCCCCCTTTTAGTCGTGTCTCGTCCTCGCACCACTTTCTCTCTTCTTCTTGAGTCGATTGTGTAAAGCATTTATAGATTGGTAGAACGAACATTCACATTCATTTAAAACAAAACTCATGGCATTATATATATGTGTCATTTCTCCATGTACATGTGTGGTGCAAACAAAATCAAAAGAGAAACAACAAGGCATAATCAAGCCTGGCCCTCGCCAGGTCCCTCACTCTCACGCCCGCCCTCTCGCCTCTTCTCCGGAGGACCCATGGCTGTGCTACCCTCCTCTCGGCGTCGGCGCCTCTCCTCGTCCTCATTCCTCCGATGGCCGGAGGAACCCGTGAAGTAGTCCCGGACAGAACCACTGTGTGCGCCACCCTGGGACGTCCTCCGCTCAGGGCCTCGCCCCATCA
Organism: Amorphophallus konjac; assembly: GCA_022559845.1. Classification (NCBI taxonomy): domain Eukaryota; kingdom Viridiplantae; phylum Streptophyta; class Magnoliopsida; order Alismatales; family Araceae; genus Amorphophallus; species Amorphophallus konjac. Next base: position 130,161,863 of record CM040122.1, on the reverse strand, counting down.
TTTGAAATGCCCGGTCCAGGGCCCGTAGCTCGATCTTGAGGTCGTGGACCTGCTGCCGGGACTTCTCTGCCTCCTCGCGGTAACGGCCCGCTGCCGTCGCCTCCTCCCATAGCCGGGCCATCTCCTGCATCGCTGCCTCCAGCTCTCTGGCCTGCATTATAATTTCATTAGTGAATAGCCAATCCATAGACAAGATCATTGAAAGAAGGTTGTGTCACTCACCCTCTCGGCAAGTGCGGTCTCGGCCTCCTCAGCCCGTGCAGTCGCCCTGGCGAACTCAGCATCCCTCTGGGCCCGATCTGCTGGTGTCTGTGCGAGGGAAGAAGGGGCATCTGAGCCATGGCGCTGGGCTCCCTCGACGCGCTGCACATTCAATCTCATAAGTCTCATAGCATGATTGTATTTTCTAAGTCTAGAAAGCAGTAAAGGCTCACCAGGAGATCCAGGGAGCGCTGAAGCTCATCCCGCTGCTGCACAGTCGAGTGGAGCAAACCCTGGAGCTCTGCAATGCGTCCCTCAGGGTCAAGCTGCATTCAGAAGCATTAACATGTCAGCATGTCGGCATAATGGATAAAACACTAGGTCCAGAGATTCTTACCGGTCGTCGAGTGCCGCAAAAGACCTGATCCCCGTAGCGTCGTGCATAGGCCTTTAGGTAGGCCTCGTCCGTGTCAGCTCTGGCCCGTACCTCGCATCCATGGCGCGCCCAGTCCAGGATCTGCTCCTCCGCTCGAGCAATCCAGTCCACCGAGCCGACCAGTCCGCGTGAGTGTCACCCCACACGCTCCTCCTCGGCGCTCTCCCAGGTCGGGAATGCCACGTCCGGCTGGTGCACTCCCCAGGTCCTCATGATCAGGCGGTAGTGGAGTGGCTCCACCATGTTCATGCAGTGTAGCCAGATATCTCGGCCTGAGTAAGCCAGCGCCACCTCCACCCAAGGCTGGCCCTCGAATCCCTCGTCTCAGTAACGTGTCCAACGAACTTGTAGAAGAAGTCATGGTCAGCATGCATTTCAACATTTGCATCTTAACTTTAAAGTTCAAAACTCACCGATGCATAGGGAAGAGAATCGATGTCATCTTGAATCACCTGCACCTGGCATTTGAGCGATCCCGTGTCCCGCCTAGTCACCCATCGCCTCGCGATAGGTAGACGGTCTGCATGAGCCTCTAGCCCTCTACTGAGGTGAGGCAAGTAGAGATAGGCCCACACCTGCATTCCACACATGCATTAGTCAGATAATCATATAAGCATAAGCATTCAAATTTAGGGCATTCACATTGAGATCATACCTGGAGAAATGGAGCGAAGCCGCCAAGCATCGTCTGGCGGGTAGTAGTGCCGAGGGAGTCGAACAGAAAAGCTAGCACGGCCGCGCCCCAGGCGTATGATCCCACACCCTCGAGATCCTCCAGTAGTGGTAGCAACCGGCAGCTCACCGCATCCCCTCTCGTGGCAAAAAGCAGCCACCCGAACAGAAACACCAAGAACCTCCTCAGTACCCTATCTGCCTCGGCTCCTGGCTCGGTAGACACTCTCCCCCTCGCTCGGTCCCTCAGTCTCTCCAGGTGCTGCTCGGGTCGCTCCCTGACTGAGATCCCGGCGCCTCTCAGGCCTAGGCTGTCCTGCAGTCTGCCTCGTGGCAGTAGGGACGACGGCCGTCCCGGTCTATCCAGCTCCAGCCCTAGCAGCTGCTGTGCCTGCTCCCGGTAGTCTGAGTGGGTGAAGCCGCTCACTGGTGCCCCGTGCACTCGGAGTCCCGTAATCCGTGCTATATCCTCGAGTGTAGGGATCATGTGTCCCCACGGGAACAGGAAGGCCTTGCTGATCGGATCCCATCTATCCTGTAGTTCTAGCAGCAGCGCGGCATCAGTCCGGAGTACCTCCACGCTCAAGAACTCCGCAAACCCCATCGTCGCCAGCCTGTCCCTCTGAAACTCAGGCAAGGCAAGGTACACCGCTCTGACCTGCAACCACGAGATCCTGGTCCGTCTCTTCCCCTGCAAAGGCATTTCACCATTTGAGGATCAGCATAATTCACATAAACATTTCTAGATAAAAGAAACTGAAATTTTGAAATCAAACGGGGGTCTGGGATGGTCGCGGTCCTTCTAGAACTGCTACTGTTGGTAGCGGCTACTGGTCGACCGCGACCTTCTCGCCATGGCGGGCCGAGCCATCCCCGTTTCAAGCTTCGTCCATGTGGCCTTTTTAGCCCTACACTCTATCACCTTGGGTTCCTCGACCCCGTTCTAACCACATGCAACGAGAAAAATTTAAATCAAAAGGGCGAAAGGAAGGGTTTGGGGCCGCGGGCTTACCTTGGACGGCGGCGCTCCCGGTCCCTTTTCCCCTTCGCCGTCTCCGTCGTACTCCTCGACAGCGGTCTCATCCGGCGCCCCAGTGACTTCGGGGGCAGCGGCGGTCGGTTCTTCTCCGGCGGGCGATGGGGGCCGCTCATCTCCCGGCGAGGGCTCTGTGGGGGACGTGGCGCCCACGTCCGTCTCCATGATCCTCTGGAGGAAGCGGCGGGTGAGGAGCTTCCTAGGCATCCTTCCGAGTAGAGAGAGAGGGGAGATTGGGAGGAGAATGGGGAGGAACGGGGGGGTTTGGGGTCGGTGTTTGCGAAATAGAAAAGGAGGGAATGAAGGGGCCGCCGAAGGGGCGGCCGTTATTTTTCAAAAATACGGCTACATAGTCGCGGTCTGTCGAAGACCGCTACTATATGGTAGTGGCTTTGTGAAGACCGCCTTCTGTGTATAAGGCCCTTATGCTTGTTTATTCACTTGCCTGGTCTCTGCTTGGTCATATGGCTTCTCTTCGGTGATGTTTGTTCTTTCATGATCGCACATATGCTTTGTTTGTTTCGTCATTATAGTGAAGTTGGTTCGTTACATTATATATTGTTTGCCTTTGGCATTATGTTCTACTCTGTTCATGTTTATTTGCTTGTGATTTTCTCATCTTGAAAAAGCCATAAAAATTCAAATATGTGAAAAGACAAAAAAATGCCATTCCGCTTGACAGGTAAGTCAGGTATGGCTTTCTATCCCTCCTCTTTGTTGCATTACTATATGGTATTATATTATATTATCTCAAGGACCAGTTGGTTTCCCACGTGTTCCAGGATCTGATGTTCCCCTTCAACAAAAACAATGATGATCTAGGTTCACGCGTTTAACCTCCGGATAGGCCGCTAGGTTGGGAAAACTAGGGGAGGATGGTTCCATCCTGCACGCCGTGGTTGTAGATGGTATCTTGACCTTGGTTATCCCCAGGCTAGCAATATTATCCTTGAGTATTGACTATTTTATGTTTTCTTTGCATTTATTTTAACGATTTCTTTATTTTAGCCAAGCATGCATCATGTCATCTTTTGAGCATTCACGCCTCGTGATCCGTTCAAGGGTTTCTCCTCTGTAATGGTTAATTGCACTTCAATTCACTTGGATAAGAGAATCTCATTCCACTCTGAATTTGAACAATTTCTCTGATCTTTTTGCTTGGTCTGGTTGGCCAGTGTGATTCCTGTCTGGATTTTATCTCAGCTATACTTTTCCTACTTTTTACGTTATGTTCCTTTCCGACCCCCTTATCGTCTGTGGATTGTGTCCCCGATGGGCCTGGTCGTGCTTCCTTTTTTCCTGTTAGTTTAGTTATCCAGACATGTCTCATCCGCGTCATCCAGCCCTGGTGGTTAGTTCGGCGTTTTCAGGGAGAGTTCCTGTCGCTTGTTGGTTATAACGGGCATCTTTTACCTTGCTGCCACCTTATCAGCTCTCTCTGCTTCATCTCCACGTCATCTCCGTTTCACGTCACTGTTACCTTCGCTCCATCTCCTTTCCACTTCGCCTCCATGTCGCCTCCGCTTGCTCCCTTGCAAAGCGGACACCAAGGAGGGGCATCTGTTGACACCCGTTTTATGCCTACAAGTTGAGTCCTTTTCTTATCCCCTTGATAATGTCCCGAGTTATCCATTACTTTGAGGTATTTCCTTGATGGTGTTTTGAGTATATCTATTCATTACCAGGCTTCTTACTCCCTGGACGGGGTTTGTTTGGAGTCAGTTTTCCCTTGGCGTGCATCCTGATTATAGCGGTTCTCTCTAGACCGCTATCACCTGGTAGCGGTCTGATGAGGACCGCTTCTATCCTATGACCCATTCCTTTGGGGCTGACCCGGTCAAACCGTATCCTCGCGCATTGTAGCGGTTTTAACCCGACCGTTTCTATTGGTAGCGGTCGTGCGATAGACCGCGTTCGTCACCCAGGCCCAGTTCCGTCCGAAGCTCCTTTTTCTTCGCCCCGGGGGTATCTTAGGACTCTATCTTCGAGAGAGTTACGGCCCCGGACGGGGGGTGGACTCTCTTGGATGATTATTCTTCGATTTTTCATGAGTTTATCCTTTGGGAAAACTCTAGAATTCGCCCCGGGGAACCCCAACTTGACCTAGGGTTTCTAAGGGATTGATATATACGGGTTGGCTTCTTCCTCACTTTGGGGGGGACTTTGGGGGGATTCACGCCAAAACTCTGCCCGTCCGGGGAGCGATCTTCTGCCAAGGGACCATGCTGTTCACGTTCTAAGCATCCTCCGGTCCAGGGAGTATCTAGACCCTAGTGTTCAAACCCTCCTTCATTCATTTCTTTTCTTCACATTGCGTCACTATTCTTGCATTGTCTCGTGTTGTTCTATCACGTTCTAGTCATTCGTTGCATGTTTAAACATCCCTCCCACTGTTTGTCACGCCCCACAGGGGTTAAAAATCACCAACCCCCAGGTACTTGCCCCCCTTGTTATACGTTTTAATTATTATAGTTTGATAGATATTGCACTACTTGTAGATCTAATTAGGTTTGTTTTCTTTGTGTCTTCATCCTTCCTTGCAGGTTTACAGTACATTCAGCACGAGGCCCCTCTCTCTTGGCCGGCTGAGAGAGAGGGAGGATCGAACCCACAGCCCGCGTTTCTGGGTGATGTTAGCGGTCTGGGGCGAACCGCCTTCATCAGGTAGCGGACGGGCGACCAACCGCCTTCACCTTTCAGCATCCCGCTTGCGAGTGCCGCTATCCTTCTCCTTTCCAAGGCTTGTAGCTCGGTCTTCCTGAGGTATTAGTCTTGGTGGCGATCACGGTCAGTTCTCTACTCCTCGTCCCCCTCTTTGTTTCATGCAAGTTCATGTCTATCGGCATGCTTACATTATTTAGTTAGGGGACGTCGCTAGCTAGAAACATTTATATATCTACAACTATGAGTCAGCATTGCATATCATGAACATCTATGTCTGAATGATAGTTCTGCTTTGTTCATACAGCATTGCATTCTGTCAAATATCAACTCTATACATTGCATATGTTTGTGCATCAGTGCATTAACAGAGTCTATACATCGTCAGGTTGCTTGCACGTAAAGTCTATACATTCGTTAGAGCTCAGTGCGTTGCAAAATCTATACATTACATCGCATGCTCACACACTTGCAAGTCTATACATTGGCTACTGCATGCTCACATAGTCCATGCGTTCATTCATTGATCAAATCTATACAGCCAAAGCCAATGCATTTCACGTCTCACTTAGCGTCTCATGCTATACTGCTAAGTCTGTACATTGGCCAAGTCTGTACAGAGTCTTATTGCATCGTTCATCAAGTCTATACATCGTTGTGGCTTGTGCATGCATCATCTATTAAGTCTACACATTGTTGCATGCAAAGTCTATACATTGGCAAAGTCTGTACATCATTGGCTTGTGCGTGCATCATCTTTCAAAGTCTATACATCCATCGTCTCACTCAGCATCTCACTCAAAGTCTATACATTGCAGCCTGTTCGTGTTCAAGCTTTCAAAGTCTATACATTGTCTGCCCTGCACACACAAGTCTATACATTGTCCTATAGCACACACACGTAGTCTGTACAGCCTTTGTGTTGTACGAACACAAGTCTATACATTGTCTCATGCATACATAAGTCTGTACAATTTGTGTGGCTTGTTCATGCATGTGATGTGTTGTTAGTGGGTCAGTTAAGCAAGTCTATACAGACTTGTTCCATGCGTAAGCCTAGCAAGTCTGTACATTGGTGTCCTCTGCACACATGTCATAGCAAGTCTGTACATTGGTGGCAAGTCTGTACATTGCCCTATTTCAGGCACCTTAAGTCTCTACATCATCTTGGCACTAGTGAAGACTGTACAGAGTCTGCCTAGGCTGCTGCATTCAAAGTCTATACATCACCGCATGTCATCAAGTCTATACGGGATGCATTCATGCATAAACACTAAGGTAAAGTCTATACATTCCTTATCTTTACCTACGTTCAGAACACTAAGTCTATACATTCCTTGTGCATGTAACGTTTCTCAAAGTCTATATAGCCCGTAGTCGCAAGACCAAGTCTGTACATCCTCTAGTTCATGCATATCTTCTTTAGAAAGTTTATAAATCCGTGTTCATTGTGCACAGTTCGTGCATCAAGTCTATACATGCTCTGCTTGTGGCTTAGTCTGTTCAATCCATGTTCATTGTGCATATGTGCATCTCCTTCAAGATAAAGTATGTACATTCTTTATTTCTAAGTCTATCCATTCTATTGCATATGCATCTTTCATACTAAGTCTGCACACGACGGTCTTGAGTTACCCATCAAGTCTGTATGTCTCTCTAATATTCTCTTATGACTGTTTGACAGGTATATCCTTCGAGAAGAAAGATGTCTGGGCACGTGATCCGAGGTTGGCACCTGGCACGTGATCCGAGGTTATCTCTGGACAAATAGGCCACAAGCCCTGCACATGCCCTAGCTACTATTGCTATAAATACGAAGCTTCTTCCTCAGAAGAAGACTGATCGAGCAAGAGAGATCGTGATAAAAGGAGCAGAGAGTGATCGAAGAAGCAGACAGAAGCATAAAGAGCTAGTAGAAGAAGAAAAAGAGAGAACAGAAGAGAAAGAGGAGAAAGAGAGAAGAAGAAGAAGAAAGACATAGAGATCCTTTGAGAGTGAGATCGAGAGTGAAGAAGAAGAAGAATAGTGTGAGCCTGATACTGAGAAGAGAGAGAGAGAGAGAGTTCGTGGAGAAGAAGAAAGAAGACTTTATTGAAGATCTGTCTACTGGACCGTGGATCAAATCCAGGCCAGTCAGCTCCTACGAGAGCCACATTGTGATTTCATTTCCAACTTTCTGATTACTGTATTTTCGTTTATTATTTTTCTTTTACACTTCCTTGGCTTTGTTCTTCCGATTCTCTGGTTAGAGATCGGGGTTGTTGCATCCCATAGTTTGTACTTGGTTTCAATGATATAAAAACGATTGTGTTTGTGTGTGTATGTGTTTCATTGAGCAACATGTTTTATATCTTGATTTGATGAGTTGAAAGATGAAGTCAATGTTTACTCTTGAAAGCCATGTGAACCCTTGGAGTTTAAGGAACTAATGTTATATTTATATTGGTTTGTAGGAACACAACTTCATGGCTCATGCTTGGAATCTTAAGGAGTCCATCAATGAAGCTCTTCTTCTTAAAGAGAGTTAACTCTGTTCATGTTTGAAAGTTATATGAATGATTTGTATTTAAGGATCTCATGCCTTGAATATTTTGATTTACAGGATCAAAATCCATGATTCATGCTTGGAATTCAAAGGAGTGCATCAATGAAGATCTTATTGAAAAAGGGAGTTGACTCACTCATTGCATTGCATTGATTCTTCTACATTTTATTCATTTCATCTAATAGCTTTTCAAAGTCTTTGTTAGATATTTTCATGCATTTTCTTCATAAGATTTTTGGGCTTGAAATATCCTCAACCTTGTAACTTGAAATTTGATGGACGTGATTTTAATGATGCTTGCTCGTTTCTTGGACTCATGGTAATTTAATTTGGGAAGTCTATATCAATGCTCCTCTTGAGATAATGCTTCATGGATGTTGGTTTTTAATCAACAAGAATGCCATTTGAATGAATGTGATTCCATGATATTATACATGCTTTACATTTGGCATAATTGTTAACATTTGTATAATGAAGCATTTTGATGATTGAAGATTTGGTTGATTCAAGAAAGTGATTGAATGGTTGAGCCTTCATGTCTTTGTATTTGATTAAGTGAGAGATTCATGTTCATCATATCAAAACCTTATCAAATGGTGAATATGTTTTTGATGGTTGAATTGAGAAGTCAATTACTTGATTGAATGTGTTTAGGATGTATTTTTATGTTAACTAGTTCAAAGAGTTGATGCTTGGTTCATGAGTTTTGATTATCATCTAACTTCTTGGTTTATCATATTTCTACAGGTTAAAGGATGACTTTTAAACCCTCCCATGTCAAGTGGATGATGGTAACGTCTAACCATAGCTATGCTAAGTTTCGGGTCGTTTTCATGAACATCTTTCATGAGGTTGCATTGTATTAGAAGTGTTTTATGCATCCTTAAAATGAGATTTTTGAGCCTTTACAATGTGCTTAATGTTTTCTCATAAATCTTGTTTAAATGTGGTTTAAATGGTCTTAATACTTTGTTGAACTCATGGTAATTATTTCTTGATTTTTGGGAACTTTTCCGGCAGTTTTACGGGGCTAAAATCGCATTTTGTTGACCTCTGCTAAAGGGGTCGACCACCCCTGGGCTGGATGCCCAGCCAGTGCATGGGTCGACCCATGGGGTCGACCCACTGCCAAGGGTTGACCCCAAGGGTCGACCCCTGCAGGCTGCTTCTGTTTTTTGGCCCCGGCAGAATCTGGTTGCCCGAGGGTCGACCCAGGGGTCGACCCCTTCCGGAATGTGATTTTCGAAAGTGTTTAAAACTCTATGAAAACCCTTCTAAACCTTATTATAATACCCCCCCAATGATTCCTAATCATGTTAGGGTGTTTAAACTCATTTTAGAAGGGGTATATGGGTCATTTGGTCAGTCTCCTATATATATTAATGTGTGCTCCGAATTTGAGAAGAGATTAACCCTAATGCTCATTTGTTCATTCGTGTAGGTGAAGAAAAAGGGAAAAACGTGGTGGAGCTCTTCCAAGGAGGAGATCATCGACTTCCGTGAAGATCTGGAGATCATGGAAGAAGAAGAAAAGGTGCAGATCGAAGAGAGGATCAAGAGGACGTAAGAATCGTCTTCATCCGGCTTCCCTCCAACTCGTGGTTCAAGGAACATCATCAACCGGCCTTGGAAAACAAAGGGGGACTACTTCTATGTCTTCTATCAGTTCTTTGTGATGTGTTCTATGATCTATATTTTGGGTTTGAGCATGCTTGAATATTTGTGTTTATTTTCTGAACACTAGAGATATTTGTGTGTGTGACCGTTTGTGTATACGGTCGTGTTTGATCGCCTGCGTGCGATCGTGTTTGTGTCATTGTGCTACGGTTGTTGCAGCGTGTGTGTGTGTGTGTTGTGATCCGGTCGTCGGATCGTGTGTGTGTTGTGATCCAATCGTCGGATCGTGTATGTGTTTGTGATCCAGTAGTCGGATCGTGTGGGAGACTTCGTCTCCGTCTGTGTGTGTGTTGGGGCATGTCCCCGTGTGTGTGCGGGCGTCATCCCGTGTGTGTTTGGAGCGTCATCTCCGTTTGGGGATTTATCCCCGAGTGAAGCCTCACCGGGTTTGGTGAGTGGTGGACGTAGGGAACCCGTCGTGGTCCCGAACCACCTTAAAAATTCTGTGTCTTGTGGTTTGCTTTTGTGGATGCGTGCTTAAGTGTTTATATTGGTTGAATGTTCGTGTGTGAACGGTGAGATCAAGAGAACCTAGTTATCGTGTTTAGCTAATTCCTCAAGCTTATCAATCTTGTTAATTCCGCTGTGCGCTAGTTTGTGTTTTTAATTTGTCATAGCTTTTAGTAGAAGGATCTATTCACCCCCCCTCTAGATCCGTGTTCTTGCACTTCGGGACCCAACAATTGGTATCAGAGCGAGGCTCTGCTGTTCCCAGATCTCACGATCTACAGAGTGATCCTAGTGCATTCTACAATCATGAATTTTTCTGTTGAGCACATGTCGATGAATTGCCTTCCTATTCTTAATGGTTCTAATATTACTTCATGGATAGGTAAAATGTGTGGACTGATCAATTCAATTAATCCTAATCTTTGGAAGTTGATTTATGATGGTCCTCACATATTGCCTCTAGATGAGACCAAGTGGTCTAGTCAAGATAAATTGAAGAACCATGAAAATGTCATTGTCTTAAGTTTATTGAAAAGTGCTATTGATACTCACATGTTTCCATTTGTTTCTTCTTGTAGAACGGCAAAGGAGATTATGGATCTGTTGATCAAAGCTTGAAAGATGGAAGGACAAAATTGTCTCATGGCCGACAATGATGATCAACTCAATGAAGAAAATTATGATGAGGTAAATTCTGAATCCGAAGAACTCTCTATTGAGGAATGGCAAATGGCATATGCTACGCTGTATGATAAATGCCAGAAACTCAGATCTGAAAATAAAACCTTGAAAAGGAAGATTAATGAGAATGGGCATGCTAATTCCTCCTGTGAGAACTGTAAAATCTTGGAGTCAAAAATTGAACATCTGCAAGAACAAAATAAAGCTCTTGAATCAAAAGTTGAATTATTTTCAGAAGAGATTTCCTGTTTGAATGAAGATGTTGAAATGACTAGAAAACTTAACACATCTTTTCAAATTGAAAATGAGTGTGATGAACTGCGTGAGCAAAATACATTCCTCATGTCTAAAATCTCCATGCTTGAGAAAAATGAAGAATATCTTAAGAACAAGCTAGCTTCTTTGTCTGATGATGATAAAATGTTTGAAAAGCTGCTTGATTCTGAAATTGATAGCAAAAGCATCATGAATGAAAATGAAGATCTTAAAAAGAAAAATGGTGTCATGTTAATTCAGAATTCCTTACTTGAGGGAAGATTGAAATGCTTTGATAAGCTTGAACAAGAAAATTCCTTGTTGAAATCTAAGAATGAACGATTGCTTGTTAAGATTTCAAAGTTTGTTGAAACTGAGAAAGTTCTTGAAAACTTAACTGAAAAACTCTATGCCATGAATGATGAAAATAAGGAAATCTTGAAAGAGAATGAAAACTTGGAATCTGTGAATTACCTGCTTAATGAGAAAATCCTTGCATGTGAAAAAGAGATCAACAACTTGAAGCTTGATTTGTCTAGATTTGTCAAAGGGAAGGAGAACTTAGACACATTGCTAGGTGTTAAAGTGAACTTTCAAAAAGAGGGTCTTGGTTACATCCCGGTCAACAAAAAATCTTTTGAATCAAAAATGAAAACCTCTTTTGTTCATGTCTCCGACATTCCTAGCACCTCCAAAACACCTCCTCCCGTTGCTCAAGTGAAAATCTCTGGAAATGGTTTTGATAAAAAGAAAAATCTTAACAAAAGTCTTCCATGTCAAATAGATCTCAAAAATCAAAGTTGAATGTTGAATGCTTCTATTATGGCATGTTTGGTCATGTGATGGATGATTGTGTTATCATGAAAGAGGATGATAAACTTACATGTAAAAAGAAAAATGCATCATGCTTTTATTGTCACAAACTTGGCCATGTCATGAATGATTACTTTGTCAAATAAAATGATGATTATCGTGTCATGAATGCTAAGTTGAACTTTCAAAGAAAATTCAGAACTGAACATGCTTCCAATGCTCAAGGGTCTTCATCCTATAAGAGAAACTTATTCATAAACACTCATGCAAACAATGGAAAGTCATTCTGTAGACCCACATCTCCTTGTTGCTTTCATTGTGGGAAGTACGGGCATGTTATGAAAGAGTGTTGGTTTTTGAAATTAGAAAATTTTCATGCTTCTAGAATGCATGCTAGGTCTAATTTTATTTAATCTAGACCTTTTGAAAATAGAAGATGGAATAGATTTGAAATTTCCTTTACTCCAAAAAGAAAATCTTTTGGTAAAACTGCTTCTCCTCAATGCCTTTATTGTGGAAACTGTGGACATGTTATTGAGAATTGCAGGATCATGAAGAATGATGATGTTGTAGCAATGAAAAGGAAGAAAGTATTTGGTGGCAATGCTACCAACCTCTAGGGACCCAAAAAGGCTTGGGTGCCCAAATCTGTTGAATGAATTATTTTGGATGCAAGTGTGCCTTGAGGTAAATAAAGAATGAAAGGGGTTCTAGTAAAATGGAACAAGGCACACTCATATGGTAAAACCCCAACTTTGCTCCTTCATTGTCAAACTTGGTGGCCTTGATGTTTTGGAATGAGATTTTGGTATGTTCTCTTGGTATGCTCTAAACTCTTCACAAGCCACATATGTCTTCAATGGATGAATATTTAGTATATCAAATAGTGGTTAGAGAAGGTTGGACTACGTTCAACTGGATACTTCCACTAAGTGTGATGGTGGTCTTCGGACCTGTGTTCTCCGCCTAGTACCAAAATTTAGAAATTGAATTATTTGGCTTATAAGGAACCATGTGTTTTGAATGAAATCAACTTGTCTTTGATTTGCATGTGCTTTCAAATTGAATTTTAAAAACCTTCTTGTTTCAAAAGGGCAAAATTTTTGAACTGTGGAATTGATTGATCAAATGCAACAATTGGTATTGAATGTTGACCATGGCTTATTTTAAAGCTCATTAACCATGTGTGATTGATTTGCTAAATTGATAAGTTGTTTGACATGTTTAGAAATCTGCTCTTGTCAATAGATGTTCAAACACTTATCTTACTCATTTGCCAAATTTTGTGTGAAATCTGTTGGACACTTGGTTATTTGCATATTCACACATACAGGGCGTATCATGTTCAAAGTGAAGCTTATGTCTCATGAAATATTATCTTTGAATGATCATGGTTGAACATTTGGGTTCTAAGGGATATGACTTTTCATGATGAAATCTGAAATAAAATGCTCATGATTCAGTGTAAAATTTATTGAAAATCTATCTCATGCATTCACCTGCTTCATGCTTTTCTTAAATGCTCAAGTCATTACAAAAACTTAAAACTTGCATAAAAAGAGTGCATTGAAATTTTTGCATATAAATACTATGCATATAAAATGACAAAAAGATGTATATTGCATATTCATGCATATAGAGCATATGCATATATTTCATGATAATCGCATATCTTGACTCATGAATGCTTGCATGAATGTTTCATGAATCCTTGCATGCTTGTAAGTATTTACAATATGAAACCATTTCTTGATCTTTCTAAGACCTCACCTCCTTGATAAATAACATTGCAGTGATTTTATTCATATGTGATACATGTCATATATTAAGGGGGAGATTTATTTCGACCGTGCATACATTTAGGGGGTCATAGCTATGTCTTGTCGAATTCATTTTATTCATGCAAAACAAAAATTTACCCCCACACTCTTACACATAATAAATTCAATGACTTTCATTGATAAAGATTTAAGAAATTCTTTCCAACACTCTAAAGGGAACTTGAATCTCTACATGGACATTAAAGAGTAATCGTGAGGAAAAAGCTGCCTACCCCACAAAAAATTCAATAAGTGGTATGTGGATCCGAGTAACTGGGAATCCCCCCTGAAACAAAGGAGGAAACTCATGTCAAAAGGAGAAATAAAAATCCATATGTGTGACGAATCCAAGTAGCCGGAAATCCCCATTGAGACATATGAGGAAACTCACTCCGAAAGGTGAAGTCTTTGAAAAGAAACAAAATCGGGGTTGTGCAAAGCTACCGAAAGTCGAGAATCTAAAGTGAAAGTGTAGAGAGGAGATTACCTTCTAGTGTTCATTAGAAAATCTAGAAATTCATATGCTTTGAAGCTCATGAGTCATTGCCTCACATTTCACATGCGCATTTTTGTGATGTATGTCTTTTATGAATTTGCCTACACTCATGGTTTATGTAGTACTCCTAGTTGTGTATGCACAAATCTCTTAGTTATGCTTCATGCCTTACATTCTTGAATTTGAATCACATGCTCTTTTCTTAACCCGTGCCTCATTTAGGGGGAGTTACTATATGTAATATTTGTGTGCATGACGATTGTGCTTGTGTGCTTGCATGTTCATGCATTCCCCTTGAGTCTAATTCTGAGCATAAATCTTACATTTGAAGGATAGAAGTCATCATGGGCATAGCTTCATAACTTGCATGATTAGCATTCACATAGTGCATATTCAGTGTTAATTTACATATTTGCATATTTGACATTTTAAGCATGCATATAGGTCATTCATGATATCATCTTGATCAACTCCATACTTTTCAACAATTGGCACAGTTCATTTTGAAATGCATATTCTGAACACTTCATGTTACATAAATGCCAAAATGAGTTCAACTAACAAATGGTATCATGATCAACAAATGCTATCTTTGAGGTTCTCTCTCTTCGAGAATTGAAATTGCCTATGTTTGTGCCTCTATCTTGATCAACATTTGGTATTACATCTTTGAGCCCCTACATAGCATCCATTGGTCTTTAAATTGGAATCATATCCTTTGGCCTAACATGTTCATATCATGTCACATAACCCCCTGTCTTTTTATAGATGACAAAAAGGGGGAGAATGTTTGGTGTGTGCTCAATGCTTTATGAATGATGATATCTTGGGGAGAATGAGAGAATTGGTGTATGCTCAATGTTTGCACATGTTTGCAAAATCTGTATTATCACACACATCGTTTTGTCATCATCAAAAAGGGGGAGATTGTTACATCCCATAGTTCGTGCTTGGTTTCAATGATATCAAAATGATTGTGTTTGTGTGTGTATGTGTTTCATTGAGCAACATGTTTTATATCTTGATTTGATGAGTTGAAAGATGGAGTCAATGTTTACTCTTGAAAGCCATGTGAACCCTTGGTGTTTAAGGAACTAATGTTATATTTATGTTGGTTTGTAGGAACACAACTTCATGGCTCATGCTTGGAATCTTAAGGAGTCCATCAATGAAGCTCTTCTTCTTAAAGGGAGTTAACTCTGTTCATGTTTGAAAGTTATATGAATGATTTGTATTTAAGGATCTCATGCCTTGAATATTTTGATTTGCAGGATCAAAATCCATGATTCATGCTTAGAATTCAAAGGAGTGCATCAATGAAGATCTTATTGAAAAAGGGAGTTGACTCACTCATTGCATTGCATTGATTCTTCTACATTTCATTCATTTCATCTAATAGCTTTTCAAAGTCTTGGTTGGATATTTTCATGCGTTTTCTTCATAAGATTTTTGGGCTTGAAATATCCTCAACCTTGTAACTTGAAATTTGATGGACGTGATTTTAATGATGCTTGCTCGTTTCTTGGACTCATGGTAATTTAATTTGGGAAGTCTATATCAATGCTCCTCTTGAGATAATGCTTCATGGATGTTGGTTTTTAATCAACAAGAATGCCATTTGAATGAATGTGATTCCATGATATTATGCATGCTTTACATTTGGCATAATTGTTAACATTTGTGTAATGAACATTTTGATGATTGAAGATTTGGTTGATTCAAGAAAGTGATTGAATGGTTGAGCCTTCATGTCTTTGTATTTGATTAAGTGAGAGATTCATGTTCATCATATCAAAATCTTGTCAAATGGTGAATATGTTTTTGATGGTTGAATTGAGAAGTCAATTACTTGATTGAATGTGTTTATGATGTATTTTTATGTTAACTAGTTCAAAGAGTTGATGCTTGGTTCATGAGTTTTGATTATCATCTAACTTCTTGGTTTATCATATTTCTACAGGTTAAAGGATGACTTTTAAACCCTCCCATGTCAAGTGGATGATGGTAACATCTAACCATTGCTATGCTAAGTTCCGAGTCGTTTTTATGAACATCTTTCATGAGGTTGCATTGCATTGGAAGTGTTTTATGCATCCTTAAAATGAGATTTTTGAGCCTTTACAATGTGCTTAATGTTTTCTCATAAATCTTGTTTGAATGTTGTTTAAATGGTCTTAATACTTTGTTGAACTCATGGTAATTATTTCTTGACCTTTGGGAATTTTTTCGGCACTTTTACGGGGCTAAAATCACATTTTGTTGACCTCTGCTGAAGGGGTTGACCCCTGGGGTCGACCCCCCCTGGGCTGGATGCCCAGCCAATGCATGGGTCAACCCCTAGGGTCGACCCACTGCCAAGGGTCAACCCCAAGGGTCGACCCCTATAGGCTACTTCTATTTTTTGGCCCCGGCAGAATCTGGTTCCTCGAGGGTTGACCCAAGGGTCGACCCCTTCCGGAACGTGATTTTCGAAAGTGTTTAAAACTCTTTGAAAACCCTTCTAAACCTTATTATAATACCCCCCAATGATTCCTAATCATGTTAGGGTGTTTTAAACTCATTTTAGAAGGGGTATATGGGTCATTTGGTCAGTCTCCTATATATATTAATTTGTGCTCCGAATTTGAGAAGAGATTAACCCTAATACTCATTTGTTCATTCGTGTAGGTGAAGAAAAAAGGAAAAACGTGGTGGAGCTCTTCCAAGGAGGATATCATCTACTTCCGTGAAGATCTGGAGATCGTGGAAGAAGAATAAAAGGTCCGGATTGAAGAGAGGATCAAGAGGATGTAAGAATCGTCTTCATCCGGCTTCCCTCCGACTCGTGGTTCAAGGAACATCATCAACCAGCCTTGGAAAACAAAGGGGGACTACTTCTATGTTATCTATCAGTTCTTTGTGATGTGTTCTATGATCTATATTTTGGGTTTGATCATGCTTGAATATTTGTGTTTATTTTCTGAACACTAGAGATATTTGTGTGTGCGACCGTTTGTGTATACGGTCGTGTTTGATCGCTTACGTGCGATCGTGTTTGTGTCATTGTGCTGCGGTTGTTGCAGCATGTGTGTGCGTGTGTTGTGATCTGGTCGTCGGACCGTGTGTGTGTGTGTTGTGATCCGGTCGTCGGATCGTGTGTGTGTTGTGATCCAGTCATCGAATCATGTGTGTGTTGTGATCCGGTCGTCGGATCGTGTGTGTGTTGTGATCCGGTCGTCGGATCGTGTATGTGTTTGTGATCCGATCGTTGGATCATGTGGGAGACTTCGTCTCCGTCTGTGTGTGTGTTGGGGCGTGTCCCCGTGTGTATGCGGGCGTCGTCCCGTGTGTGTTTGGAGCATCATCTCCGTTTGGGGATTTATCCCCGAGTGAAGCCTCACCGGGTTTGGTGAGGGGTGGATGTAGGGAACCCGTCGTGGTCCCGAACCACCTTAAAAATTCTGTGTCTTGTGGTTTGCTTTTGTGGATGCGTGCTTAAGTGTTTATGTTGGTTGAATGTTTGTGTGTGAACGGTGAGATCGAGAGAACCTAGTTATCGTGTTTAGCTAATTCCTCAATCTTATCAATCTTGTTAATTCCGCTGTGCGCTAGTTTGTGTTTTTAATTGGTCATAGCTTTTAGTAGAAGGATCTATTCACCCCCCCTCTAGATCCGTGCTCTTGCACTTCGGGACCCAACAGGGGTTCCTCCTGTTGATTCAGAAGAAGGGAGACTTGGAGTCTCCAGTTGCTAGTGACTGGCGTCGCCAGCGGTAACCCTCTGGGTTTCAGAGGAAGAGAGACTTGGGTCTCTGGGTTCCCCTTCGGTTTGGAGGAAGGGAGGATTGGTCCTCCGGTTGCAAGTGGCTGGGTGTCACTTGTGGGTTCCCTCTGGTCTGGAGGAAAAGGGACTTCGATCTCTGGTTGCTAGTGACTAGGGTCGCTAGTGGTTTCCCTCCTGGGCAGAGGAAGAGAGGAGTGTTTTCCTCTGGTCAAGCTGTTTGGCAGCGTTTGTTTGCAGACTGAGTCTACGGTTCTAGCTTGTGCTAGTGGAAGCCTCACTCCGGTTTGGAGTGAGGGGTGGACGTAGGTCTGTGGACTGAACCACCTAAAAAATCTTCTGTGCAGTGGGTTGATTGCTTTCCTTTGCTTCCGCTAGATGAATGCATAGGCGCGCTCCAAGTGCTTGTTTATAGGTTCAATAGAAGATTTGATTAGCTTTTCAGTTTGCTTAAATTTGTGAAGTGAGCAAAATTTTAAGAGAGCAAAATTTTAATTTGGGCAATTTCGAAGAGGGATACATTCACCCCCCCTCTGTATCTGGGCCTTGCACCCTATCAGAAACATCCCTAGAGTCGATATCAACCTTCCACAAGCCGGAAGGGATCAAAGCATCCATAAAACGGCATGAAACGAGCGATTCTCACCAATCAACCCAAAATGAGTCACATGGACAAACGGGCTCATACCGGCCCCAATTCACAACCAAACTGAGTTAAACTGGTGGGGATCAAAACCCAACAAGCTAGGGGTTCAAATTTTACCATTTAATGTGAAAACCATTGCCTGGAATGGCGAATACGGCTCACACCCTCAAAACATGCTTTCACCTTTAAAGCAAGAAAACCCGCTCAAACTCACGCCATTCGGCTCCAAACCTTGAGAGAATGTAGGAAAAGAGTAGGGAATCCATCCCCCTACCTCCACTGACCATCTCGCGCACCGAAACTGCCAAACCACGCCGAAAATAATCACACAAACAACCCACGTCGGCTTTGAATCCACGAATGGGATCGCACCAACGCCACTCTCCGATACTCACGCCATCACGCCTCAGGTCAGCTCCATACCGTCACCACCTCGCCCATCTCCACCACGGTCGCGCGCCCGGGGGAGAGGAGAAGAGAGGAGAAAGACTGGAGGGAGAGAAAGTGGGAGATCGTGAGGGAGGAGAGAGGAGAGAGAGAGAGGGTTGAAAGGAAAAGAAAATAGGAAATTAGTAGTTTTCCAAAAATCTGATTTTTTGGCCCAAAATTTCACAAGTTCAGAAAAATATGGAAAAATAAGCTCCGTGATCCTCGGAACAAGCACAATGCACCTGTAACGTCCCGGAGTCTAAAAACTCAACGGTTCACTCCCCATGGGATTCCGCAAGTTATACAAGGGAAAAGCCCGAGTGGATCGTAAAACACGTTTCAAGACCCAAGAAAGCGCTCCGAAAGCTCCCCGATTCCGATACGAAGAATCCATGGTATTATAAATATTCTGCTGGGATAGATGAATCAATGACGGAATTATTGTGAGGATAAGATTAATCAGAAATTTGCCCATTTCTGTTCTATAAATCACGTCGTTCTTCCTTGAGAAGGAGAGGGCTGAAAGCAAGAGGCTACATGGGGAAAAGAAGGGGGCCGTCCTTTCAGAGAGAAACCTGAGTAGTGTCTTCGAAGGAGAGAAGAGAAAATCTGAGAGATGAAGAAGAAAGAAAAGAGAGATTGACAGCCCATTTCAGAAGTTGGCAGACCCAGTTTGTGAGAAGCAAATCTGAGTGCTGTCAGGAGTTCTCTTGAAGATCTGATCGAGGTTCTAGCTTGTGGATCAAATCTAAAGCTTGTGTGCTCCTCGGAGTTACATTTTCAGTGTTTTCTTTTTGGTTCATCATTTTTATTTTTCCCTTTTTAGTTGGTTCTTCCGATACCTTATTTTGGGTATGGGTTTAAGCTGTTTGTCAGCGGAGGATTTGTTCCTCGTGAGGATTGGTTCCTCATCAAGCTATTAGTCAGCTGAAGCTATGAATCATCAGCTTGTAAGGGATTGGTTCCCTGAAGCTGTGAATCACCGTTCTTCAAGTTCTTAGTCAATGAAATCCTCACTCAGTTGAGTGGGGGGTGGATGTAGGTTTGCTGGTTGCAGACTGAACCACCGAAAAATCATTGTGCAAGTGTGGTTTGATTTGTGTGATTATTTCTCTTTCCTTCGATCTTGATTTATAGGATGGTACGTTTCTGAGAAAGTAACTCTAACTAGTATATCGAAAGGTGTGCTCAAACACTCCTTGCGTGAGGAGGGTTTTTGGACCCAAACCTCTGTCTAGTACCAGTTTATCTGACTAACCATATGTGGAAGTTGGTTGATGCATGTTATTAGATTAAGCTTAGATTAATTTTAGTTCAGCGCTGTCTGCCAAGTGTTCGATACTGCTTCTGTAAGAACCATTAGCAGTTGGTTTCTATTTAATCTTTTCAGTTAGATATCTGTTGATCAGTCTGTGCCCTTGCAAGTTCTGCATGTCATCCTTGAGTTGATATATTCAGCATTGTAGCTTCTCTTTAGTTTTGGGTATTTCTGTAAGCATGTTTATCTTATGTAATCCACATTTTACCTTTAGTTCAGTGAAAAGATGTCTAAAATCTTAATTCCTATCCAGATAGATTCAGTTGTTTTTATTTGGGCATGATTTGTGTAAGAGGATCTATTCACCCCCCCTCTAGATCCTACTGTGCACCCAACAAGTGGTATCACAATAGGTTCCCCTACAATGTGGTCCAACGACCTGGGGAGATCCAATGAGGTGCTTCCTCGTAGCTTTCTAGCCGAGGGATATTCTATTAACAGACCGCCCTTCTTTGATGGCAGTAACTATTCTTATTGGAAGAATAGGATGCATGTATTTATGCGTGCTCAGAGCCATGAAATGTGGAGAGTATTGAATGAGGTCCCTATGTACTCCCAGAAAATGAAGATAATTGGACCAGAGAGTAGATTCGCCAGTCTACCCTCAACTGGAGTACACTAAATGCGATGTAGTGCGCCATCTACCCTACGGTGTTCTCATGGGTGTCAAGTTGCACATCTGCTAAAGAGATGTGGGACCGGCTTGAGGTGATATACGAAGGTACATCTGAGATAAGGGGCACTAAGGCCAACATGTTAGTTTCAGAATATGAAATGTTCAAGATGAAATCTAGTAAAACATTTTCTGAAATGTATGCTGGATTTTCTAAGTTAACCAATGTATGCTGGTTTGAAATCGCTTGGCAAAGAATATTTTGCCAGTGAACTGGTCAGAAAAATTTTGAGGTCTCTTCCACCTAAGTGGCATACTAAGGCCATAGTCATTGAAGATTCAAAGAATCTATCTACTATAATAGTAGACGAGTTATTGGGTCATTGATGACCTATGAGCTTAATTTGAGAAGAAGTGAGGAGGATCATAAGAAGGTGAAAACTGTGGCTCTCAAGGTTTCTGAGAGCAGTGAAAATATGCTGAGGACTCCGAGGACCTCTCTATGTGTGATCAGGCCTTTCTCACCAAGCAATTCAAAAAGTTTCTAAGAAGGAAAGGTAAGAATTTGAATAAGAAAAGATTCAAACAGGTAAGTGGAGTTTCAGATATTAGATATGACAAAAATAAGAAAGTTAACAAAATTGTCTGTTATTATTGTAGAAAACAAGGGCACATTCGTGATGAATGCCCTGAGCTGTTGAAGAAAGATACCAAGGCAAAGGAAAAGAAGCCTAAAGCCAAGGTATGCACTTGGAGGAACGAAGATGAAGAGAGTGCTGATGAGGAAGATAGCGAGAAGATCGGTTTAATGGCTCTTAGTGATGAAGATGAGGAGTTTGGCAAAGAGACTTGGAATTGGCATATCACAATTCATGAAAAGAAGGAGCTGCAAGATGCATGTCTAATGGCCAACAAGAGTAATCATGCAAGCGAAGAATCAGAACAAGTAAACTATGACTCTGAAACTGATGAAATTTCCTTTGAAGATTTGACAGAGCTTTATAGTGAATTGTTAGAAAGACATAAGAAGTTTAAATCTGAGAATAAAACACTGAAAAAGAAATTAAATGCTACCATTAACAGTGGCTAAGAAAATGAAAATTTAGAATATCTGAAAACTGAAAACAAAAAACTTAGAATAAAATTGGAAGGTTCTGACATTGCCAATTCAGAATAGATAAACTGAAATCTAAAAATGAAAATTTCAGAAAACAAATTGAAGAAGTTGAAGAAAAGCTTAAAAATCTTGAGAAACAAAACAAATTGAATTCTGAAAAACTTGAGGCTATTAGGGCAGTAAATATGGAACTTCAGAAAAATTTAGAAAAGTCTGAAACTAAGCACAAATAGGAAGCCACAACTGATGATCGGATCCTAATCAATGAAGTGATACAGAATGATAAACTCAAAGAGAAAAATGAAGACTGATAAAAGAAGTTGAGAAACTGAAGCAGTTGAACACTACTATGTCAGAAAGACTGCTGGCTCTTGAAAAAGGAAAAACAATTCTGGATGTTGATAAGTCTAAAAAACTGCATGATTTGGAAAAAGAAATAGAAAACTATAAAACAGTCAACAAAATGATGGATGAGAAAGTAATTTGCTAAGAAGAAGAAATGGCCAATTATGAACTCAATATCTCATCCCTCCAATTTGAGATTGATGATCTGAAAAACTCATTGTCTAGATTCGTTAGTGGAAAAGAAAATTTAGACAAACTTTTTGGGAGCAAAGTGAATTTCTAAAGAGAGGCTAGGCTACAATCCAGTAAACAAAAAGATTTTTGAAAACAAATTGTGTACATCATTTGTGCGTATCTCAAGCACGGCCAGCACCTCAAAATCACCCACTAAATAGTTCGTTGTCTAGAAAACTCCAAAACAGAATGAAAATCTGAAAAATAAAAATAATTTGCATCAAAAATCCAAAAACTTTGCTGCTACCACTATGCATGTTGAACATGAGTCTGATACACACTCACATGCACACACAAAGAGAATTTCATGCTATTATTGTGGTAGAATTGGTCATATAATGCACGATTGTTTTTTGATGAAATCTGATGAATTAAATGCATGCAAGATAATGAATGGTTTTAAAAAGTCAAGAAAGTTTTCAAACAGAAAAAGAACATATGAAAACTCATGCTCAGGCAAGGAAATTTTTCATGAAACTTGATGATTTGAATGCTTTGAAATCATGGAAAGCACTTGCCAAGGTTGCTGCTAATCTGTTAGGACCTAAGAATTCTTCGATACCTAAAGACAAAAAATGAGATTTTATTTTTGCAGGTGTGCCTTGGAGCAATAGAAGAATAAAAAGGGGGTTCAATAAAACAAGGCACCCATGGTGGGTAAAATCCTCAGTTTCTGTCTTTATTGTTATATTTGTTGATTTTCAGTCATTCTCTTCTTGATAGGTACATATCATGTCTTGATCTGGTCAATTAGAATTCATGCATTGATCACCATGATTTGATTGCTTTAGTTGTGTGTTCTTAGGTTAGCTGTATAGCTGGCCTAGTGGTATATGAACTGGTGTTGGTGGACAGACAGATCATGTCTGTCTAAAAACCTCTACTATGCGTGAGTGTTTGTAACTCCGCCAGGTACCAGGGAACTGCTTGTACAACTAACTTGGACTCCTTAGTTTGAATAATTAAGGGGGAGTTTGGATACTTTGATCAGCAATGTAAGTTTTTTTTAATTTGAAAGTTTGATGTATATGTCTTCTTGCATTGTCATGGATAGCTTGCAAAATTTGTTGTTAATACTGGAATGCATTGCACTTTCTCCATGACTAGTTTAATCTTTCAGTGCAATTAGATAGGTGATGTACACACATTAGTCTAC
Source organism: Amorphophallus konjac (assembly GCA_022559845.1). Lineage (NCBI taxonomy): Eukaryota > Viridiplantae > Streptophyta > Magnoliopsida > Alismatales > Araceae > Amorphophallus > Amorphophallus konjac. The sequence goes on along the minus strand of CM040122.1, from coordinate 130,138,503 downwards.
TCATATGCATAATGGTCTTTAAGAATTAATTGCATATCATTCGTGTCAGAAAATTCAAAAAAGTCTTGAATTACATTTTCTCAGGGGGAGACTGTGTTATATGTTAATCAGTCTTAGCTGCCATTTACCATGAGAATTGATCTCTTCGAACATCCACATTTCTGCTATCTGCCTCAATGTTTTTGAACACTCTAAACTTATCCCTACTTGCTGCTCGGTTGGCTACACATGCCAATATCCATGAGTCATCTGCAATATAGAAGGATTCCAATTTGTATACCATGATCATAAATCTGAAAACACTCTAAATTAGGAATATTCTATTATACAGTCTTGTGATTGTCCACAATAATTACCCAGTTTAAGCTTAATGAATTCATTGAGTTTAAAAATAAATGTCTTGAAAAATCTCTATGTTCAGATCTAATAGACTTTAACCAGCCTTTTCATGTTGTGTCATGGATGACATTCTAAAATCTAAAAATTTTATAAGTCATGGTAACTTTGGTTGAGATACTCAAATTGAGTATTGTTTTTAAACATTAGGATAATCTAAAAAAATCCTAAGGGAAAGTAATGTCAGAGCAATGACAATGGTCCATTGAGAAACCAGGCCTCTTGATCTTTGAAGTTTAGTGGACTGTGTGATGAGGTGCCACTGTTAACTCTGCATAAAATGTTCATGAAAACCAAGGTAGAACAATGGCAAGCTCACTGAGAAATGTATCTCACTCATCTGAGGCATTTCACGAGGTGACATTGTTACCTCTGTTCAAATTGAAGCATGATGGTTAGTCATACTGAGCACCTAGGGATACTGGTATCTAAACAACGTGTATCCTCAAGATACAAAGTGTGTGCTGGACTTAAATGCTCTTAAAAATCTGTTGAGCATAAGAAAATCAGTGTGTGGTAGCAAAAAGACAAAAGAAAAAGAAAATGGTTGAAACCCAAGAATTAAATCAAGAAAATCATGAATGTTTAACCTCAATACTAATATTGGTAACTCACAAAGAAGTCATTGAATTTGAATGAGTAAGATAAATGTGATAGAAATAGAGAGATAGATCTAGAAGGGGGGATGAATAGATCTATACCACAAATGACCAAATTAAAAACCCAAGTACAACACTATGATTTAGCGCTAAAATCTGAAGCCATTCAAACACAAGTACTGGATCGGATGAAGGATCGACAAGCTGATGTGCAGAGGATAATGAAGTGAATAATTAAGGTACGTGCAATCACAAATATCAATAATGTGAGCTCACCACGTAGCAAATCAACATGCAACCAACAATTGCGATCAGTACGAGGTGGAGGGTTGATCCAAGGATCTCCTCACGCAAGGGGCAATGTTCCGGATAAGCCTGACCTATCTTTCCAGCTACGTCTTTCGATATACTGCTTAGTTGTTACAAATCGTGAAGGATATCAAGAGAAACAAACCACAAATCAGATGAGAGATTTTTTAGGTGGTTCATTTGCGACCCGCAATCTATGTCCACCCCTCACTATGTTAGAGTGAGGCTTCCTTGCACAGTGCAAAACAACACGCGGACTCAGTCTACAACAATGGCTGATTCCACAGCTTAAACCCCGAGGAACACACTCCTCGCTTCTTCTGAATTATCAGAAGGAAACGTGAGCAACACCTAGTTGCCCACAACCAGAGGACTCAGTCCTCTCTTCCTCTAAAGCACAGATGGTACCTCGAAGAACAAGGTCTCCCTACTTCTGAAGTTTCAGAAGGAACAGAAACAAAAGACTTCGAACAGAATTTGAGAATAACAAAAATTGAAAATACAAGTAATCGAGAAATCAATTCGAGCTGTAGCTTCAATTCGAAGCACTCTCCACCAGAGATGGACAGGCTGCGCTCTAGAACACTCTTCTCCTTCCAAGACGAGGGGGATCTCTCTTTTTCTATTGAAGGAGCTTTCTCTTTTCGAATTTTGAATTCAACAGCTTCACCCTTCCTTTTTTTTATCTTCGAGTGACTGAGATATATAGCAGACAATTCGTGCTTCACTTAAAATTTGATCCATACCCAGATTAATCCATTGGTCCAAGTGGCAAAGAGAATATTCTATCACTATGAATCTTCCAGAACTCAGCCACGTGGATTGAAATTTATGCACCAAAGTATTAAGTTCGCTGGCACGTGATCCATTTAAGTTCTCACGAGCTTAGGTGGAATCAAGTTGTGTCGACATGCCCCCTTGTTGCATCGATGCAGTGTACTTGAAGAACTTTTAAACAAAAGGCTTCGAGTGCTGACATTTGGTGCGTCGATGCAGTTCCCTGATGCTTTGACGTGGTGGCATTCATTTTCTGATTCTAGGCTTAGTGCGTCAAGGCAGTTTACTGATGCTTCGACATGGTCACGTTTGTGCTTAGTGCGTCGATGCAATACACTGTCACATCGATGCACCAATGAAGATAGAACCCTGGATATTGATTTTGTGGGCATGACTGTGTCGAGGCAGTGGTTGTCCTGCTACGACGTCCTGATGATAGACAGAATACATGTTCTCTTGACTTCTCTTCTGGAAATTCCACCTTGTTTCTAAGTAAATTGATCTGTCATCCTTGCAATTTGGTTAGATAGTCTTTTAGTCAATCTGAACTACACAAAATGAACATATGCATTTAAAACTTATTCACTTAAATAAGGAACCATATTATACTGACATCATCAAAATACACAGAATGTAACATTCTCCCCCTTTTTGATGATAGCAACAATATGTGTTATCAAGTCTTATTAGTGCACAAGAAGAATTCATCTTCTTTGAGGAATAGTTGGACAATTAGAGATCTGAAGGAAGAAGATAGAACAATAGAATAAACTGACACCAACTCCTTTCTCTTAATGATGCCAAACTAACAGACATAACACCAATCAGACAAACAAGATGACTCCTACCTTGCAATTTTCTAGCAGTCAACATTCCAATTTTCTAGCAGTCAACTTTCTAACACTCCAACTTTCTCTTTCTCTCCCCTACGTCAACTTTCTACATTATCTCCCCCTTTGACATCATAAAAAAATGGGGACAGAGAGGAACAAAAGTTATTAAAAGAGATCAGATACAGTAAGTTCACAGATTTTGAAAGTATCATAAGGCTGTTACCATCTCTTAAGGTGTTAAGTATGATAACCGAAATTAGTTGAGATGTTTCAGACTGATGATCCATAAAGACATAAGAATAGAAGACCTTGAAAGTTATTTCCATATAAGAATAAGTAGAGTGAGCATGGTGTTATATAAATGCCTTAAATGTGCTATCTGTAAGCTATACTAGGCAAATTTTCAGAGACTTCTCAATAAAATATTCCAGAAGTATTGAAGACAAACAATTCACACATAGTTTGCATTAGGGATTGACATTTGTGTTAGTTGCTTTCAACACATTTTCTTTATGAGCTTCATTTTTCCCATTTGAGCAATATGGTTGAATCCACACCTTTTTGCATGAGGAGACACATTGGTTAGATGTAGGAATCCCCAGTTACTCAGTGTGGTAACCTTTTTGCCTCTCTAATGAGAATAGAGTTAGTAGTAGAGGTGTCTTTTGATGTGAGGCAGAACACGTCTTAGGTGAAGTGACCTAGTTACTCAACACTCTATGCCATTGCTCTGCCAGAGTTTTGGTGGCAATGCCTTTTTGATCAGAGTTAATTTGGCACTTCATGAGACAACTTTACTTCACTTCATGGTGATGGAGTTGGTTTCTCAGTGAACCAAACCATTACTCTGAAGAGATTTGTACCCCTTTGATTTTAATGAAGTAGAGTGTTTGAAGACAATACTAAATGTAAAGATTTTGCTAGAGTTGTCTCCTTATTTTTAAGATTCAAACTTTTAGCAGATTTCAGGGCTTGATATTCCACCAATGTTCTTTTCTCATCAAGTATGTAGGAAAATATCTTTCATAATCTTTATCTTAGTCTATACAGGAGTATGAAGCTTCAACTTCTTGGCTAAGATTTCAGTTATGCAGACTTAAAAAAAACTTTAAGAGAGCTCTGAGATTTAAGATCTGTGAAAGGACTGTATAAGAGTCTCAAAGATTATTTCTATGTGATCTAACTGACTTCAGATGTGAAGAACCTCCCCCTATGAAATGGACTTCATGGACTCAAAAGACACTTAACTAGACCTAAGAAGGCCGGGTATCTCCCCCTGACTACATAAATCACTTTGCCTTGGTACTTGGCGGAGAACGTAGGTCAAGGATGACCTCACACGTAGTGCAAGTTTCCAAGTAGACATAATATGTCCTTCTTCATAACACCATTTTATATACCAAGGGTGGTTGATCATGAGTAGACAAGGATAAAGAACACTGAATTACATAGATGAGTCGACCTGGGATAGGTGGTGCATCGACTCAGGGACTTTTCACAAGATTGTAGATATGAGGAATTTGAATAGACAGGTCGAGGTGGTGACTTCAATGCATCGAGTCAGGCTACAGACTCATAGAAGTCACAGACTGAAATGAGATGGGATCCAGAAAACAACAGAGAATTCAAGATGATCTGAAGATACCCAACTCTCTTCTCAAGGTAGAGAACTTTTCATTATCCAAAGACTTAGTAAATATGTCTGCAATTTGCTGTGCAGTGCCTACATGGATTAATCCAAAGTTTTTCTTAGAAACTTCATCTCTTTTAAAATGATGTCTGATGTCTATATGCTTGGTTCGTGAGGGCAGAACAAGAATCTTAGACAAGTTTATTGCACTACTGTTATCACAGTAAATAGGTGTGCAACCAAGGTCTACATTGTAGTCCTGGAGCTGATGTTTTATCCAAATGACCTGTGTACCCCAACTCCCTACAGCTATGTATTCAGCCTCTACAGTAGAGAGGGCAATAGAATGTTGTTTCATGGAAGCCCAAGAAACTAAATATCCACCTAAGAATTGACAAAATCCACTTGTGCTTTTCCTATCTAACTTGCAGCCATCATAGTCTACATTAGTGTAAGAAATTAAATCTAATGTGTGTGATGCAGGAAATGAAAGTCCTAGATAGTGTGTGCCTGCAATGTATCAAAATATCTTCTTAACAGTAGCAAGATGAGATTTTTTAGGTCTAGATTGGAATCTAGTACACATACACACACTAAATTGGATGTCAGGTCTTGAGGCAGTAAGGTATAGCAAAGAGCCAATCATACCTCAGTAGAGTTTTGCATTTACTACTTTACTTGATTCATCAACATCCAAAGATGCATTAGTACCCATTGGTGTGGCTATGTGCTTCACTTTGTCCATTCCGAATCTTTTCAGGATTTCCAGTGTATACTTTGTCTAACTGATGAAACAACCATCTTTCTTCTGCTGAACCTGCAAACCAATAAAATATTTCAACTCACCAACCAAACTCATTTCAAATTCATTTGACATCAGATTTGAAAATTCATCACATAATTCAGTACACATTGAACCAAAAACAATATCATCTACGTATACTTGAACTATGATGAGTTGGTGATTCAGATTTTTCATGATCGTGGGGCTTCTGCAACTTGGCTCTGGTCGTCTTCCGGAGACAGACTGCGCAGATCGCCGGATATCGCTCCTCCTAGAAGCTCCGAGGTTGTATGAAGGTGGGTGAGCACTCGATGCGAAGCTGGCTTAGAGACGAAGCTGCCGGTGTAGGGATGGTCGCCTGGAACCTCACAGACCGGTCGGGGGGTGATGCTGTAATCCAGTGGATGAAACTGGGGTTGTGGTTGCTCCTTGGATGAGAGGAGATCAGGAAGGTGGCGAACCTAGCTAGGGAAGGAGGGGAGAGGGGTTGGGGTCGGTGCTAGCAGGGGGAGGGGTGAGGGGTGGGTCTGTCCAAGGTGGGGAGAGTGAGAGGGGACGTGGGGCACAAGTGGCTGGGAGGGAATTTCTGGTTTGAATTTTCTTTGATGGGCATTCAATGGAGGGGCTTGGGGATATGGAAGGGTGTCTTGGATGGTGAAGGGGTGCTTGGGGGAAGTGAGATTCCACCTTGGGAGAGGGAGGAATCCCTTGGGGGCTGGTGAGGGTTCATGTGAGAATTAATGGAGGGTGGGAATATGAGGGGTTGGGATGATGTAGCAGCTTAGGTGGCAGTTGAGGTGGCAAGTGGGGGATGAGGTGGCAAGTGATGTAGAGGGGAGAGAGAAGAGAGAGAATGGAGTGCACCCCCTAGAGAGAGAGAGAGAGGGGGGGAGAGAGAGTGAGAGGGAAGGTGGAGAGTCACACTCCACTAAGTGGGGGAGATAATTTTCTCAAGGGAAAATATTCTTTCATTCATCCAAAACTTGTTCACAATGGAGGGGGTTGGGGGCTATTTATAGGCACCCAACTTTTACATGACCAAATTGACCCTGACAACCAAACAAATGACCAAACAAGTCTAAGGGAGGGGCGCCCCTGGGCCAGCCCACTTAATTGGGTGTAATTGACTAATTAAGCTATCCTATTGACCCAATAATCGAGTTAACTGACTCAATTAAAGGAAAATTAAATAGATAAGACTCAAATAAAGAAAAAAATACATGATATGATTAGAAAAAATATGGAGCAGCACGTGATGTCCTCATCACGGAGGCTGTTCCGACATTGGGTTTTGTGCGTCGGATTAGCCCACGCCGATTTCATAGCGTGGAGAGATGGGAGAGGGCAAGGCGGTGATGGGGAGCAGATTCGGCGTGGCAATTTGCACGCCAGATGGGATCATGCCAGTTTAACGCTATGCCGGATAAAGGATTGCGCCAGGGTGACTAATGCTCGGTTAGGGGAGACAAATGGAAGCATAGGGGTGACAAAGGTAGCCTTAGTGGTGACAAATGAATTGTTGGGGGTGAAAAATAAGTGGAAGGCAACGGCTGCGGGAGAGAAGGGATGAGGTGAAGGTTTTAGCAACCTCGTTTTAGGGGAAAGGGTTTTCAGACTTCAAGCAAATTTGTTTTAAGGCCGAGTCTAAATCTGGGCCTTCGTTTATGAAGATTTTATGATTTATTCAAATTTCAAACATCAAATTCATTAGAGCAGAGGTTGATCAACCCAATTTCGTGTGAGGTTCATACTCAAGCATAATTTTATTCCAGTTCAAGGCGGGCACAACTGCACTACATCGTACGATTATTAACAAAGTCATTCCACGTTTGTTAACTATTTTAGGTAACTTAATCACTTATTAGCATCATCGCTACTAACAGAACGATCACATGAGCTGACAAATTGATGGTAAATTTTGGCAGCATCTCCCCTTATCCCAGAAGGTCATGGGGGAAAAGCGGAGACTCACCAACGGGGTTCCCGGGGCAAGTTCCTAACTTCCGAGAGGCCAAACATGGCGACCAACAGACTCGAATGGACGGAGACACCGAGGGCTAGCCTGCGAAGGGTACCGATTATCCATGGGTCATCAACACAAATTTGACCCAACAACCTGAATGGGACGAAGACCCCGAGGGATAGCCTGAGAGGGGTTCCATGGGCCCTCGGGTTGCCACAGTCCCAATCGGGAAATGTGGATTTAATTTCTATCGGATAAAAAGATCCATTTGTATTTACTCTTAGTGACTCACTGGGCTCCATGTTATAAGAGAACGGGTCCCTATGGTCCTTGAGCGATTCGGAAGGAAACGAATTGATGGGCTCATCTGATAGGGAATGTTCCCCCTCCCCGGCCGATAAATTAATATTCACGTCGGTAAGAAAACGTAATAATCAAGGAAAATTTCCATGTTATCCGAGCGAAAAGGAGGGCAGTGAATCATGCTAACGAACTCATACCCTCCCCTTTCGGGGATGAAGAAAGTTGAGGATCCATAGATTGACCTTCATTGGGAGATTAACAGCAAATGGAAAACACATGAGATTAAACTCCCACTGCCTAGGCTAGTTATGAAGACGCACAGACTAAATGAGATGGGCCACTAGGTTCACAGTGGGGGAAATAAGTGAAACTCTCTTGAACAATTGGCCAAACACTTAAAGGGGAAGAATGCATATGCAGCATGGTTTATAACATCTAGCGGGGTAGAGCACGACTGGGATGGCCGCCATCATTATGAGGTTGAACCAAAGAAATGACATCCTGGCTGTGTGAATTGGCCATACCCAATCTGACTCATGACTATGGGTGAAGGGGCAGTAGTAGATCCCATTCTAGATGCTAGTAGAAAGTGTATGTATTCTTGACGAGGAGGGGAATGAGCATCACACATAGTGTAACTCAAGCGCGATCAATTCATCAAAGAGACCCCAGGGAGGGGGATAAAATTAATGTAGCCCTTGGGGACGGACCACGGTACGTTCTGTAACGACGATGCGAACATAACAAAAGCAACGGAATGACTGGGAAGAACATTGAAAGCACAGTGGGGGGGCATAACAGATGTGAATGGAAATATTGAGGGGTAGGGAAGGATGCACTACCATAAGTAAATGCAAAGAACAAATGAACATTCAGATCCATTTTCATTACATAGAAGAGGCATTTGAGGCCCCCATCGTATTCGCAACGGAGGATCAATTTCTTCATGCTCCATAAAGCTTTTATAGGCGCAAACAACTACCTCCTTAGGAAAAGCGTAGAAATCAGAGGGAGAAATTATTCGCAAAGGGGCGGAGCAAGATTCATATCCAGATACAAACATATTGCCGGAGAACGGCCAAGACATCATATATACAAACATGGCTAGGCATCTGTCGCCCTGAAACTCACTACATTTCATTACCACATCGACATGATAGGGCATACAAAGAGCAAATGCTAGCATAAAGATATGAAACAGGGTAGGGAAATCATGGGGCTCATATCATCGCCCGTTTACATATTCAAAGCCGAAAGAGAATCAAGAAGGAAAGAACAAGGAAACGATCAAAGTCTTGAGACTCAGTCACGACGAGAACCCACCTCTACTCACTGCTCATGAAAACAGAGTATCAAAAACTGACTCCCCTCTCCTCGCATTCGAGCTCCCCTCTGGAGAAAACGGGATGGCAGCTACTCATGAGATTTTTCTCCTCTAGAATCCCTTTTTTTCTCCAATATCCTTCATTATCGAATTGGGCGTCTTTTATGGAGGGCTCAAGCCTCCTCCCTTAATCCGGTGCGGGCAGTTGCACGCTGTTTCTACCACTGCCATTCTTCTTCTTATGCAGGAGGTTTTGCATGCCATTTTCATGCTCAACATAACAGCTTCTTGTGCGTCGGTTTAAGCGACGCTATTTCAGCATCTGCCATGGCAGTTTAAGCGTTTGCACGCCAGTTTGAGCGGCACCATTTTAGCATCAACCACACCATTTCAGCACCTCTTCTGGTTGTTTGTTCGGGCCAAGTTCGTTTGTGGGCCTCAGACTGACTCTAGGGACTATTTTGAATCCCATACTCTTCTGGCCATACTGGATCATCATGAGAGGTATCTTGGAGGCCATTAAACTTCTGACTAACAACATCCGGCACAAGCCATGCTTTAATTCGGCCACTCATGTTTTCCTACTGATACGGCCTTCAAAAACCTGTATGGTGGGACTAGAGACGTCTCTTCACCTTGAAAGGTGTTTTCTTTAGGTGGTGGGCCACCAGGGGTAGTCTTGTCCTCGTGGACGGGGTTTATTTGGTATGACTGAGTCGATACCGGCTTGTTGGCCTTGGCTTGCCGTTCGACATTACTGGACTTAGAGAGATAAGTTGTGGGACCCCTCCATTGGGTGTCTTAAGGCTTCAGCAGTTCGAGTGAATGTTCTATGTTGATCTTCTTCGGCCCTCGTGCATCGACAAGCCACATGCTTTCATTGTTTAGGCACAATTGCCATCTAGTTATATTTTGGGTGCCAACAGTAGCGTGAGGACCTTGTCCTCGTGAGGACCTTGCTCCTCATGGAAGCTGTGAATCAGCGTATGTGTGTGGGGTTTGTCCCGGTAGGGCTTGTCCCCGTAAGCTGTGTATTAGCGTATGTGTGTGTGTGGGGTTCGTCCTCGTTGTTGCATTTGTAGCATGGTAAAAGTCTCACCAGATTTGGGGAGGGGTGGATGTAGGTCTGCGTGTTTGCAGGCTAAACCACCTTAAAAACCTCTGTACAGTGAGTTGTGGTTTGTGTGATTGTTCCTTATCCTCTATTCCCATTCACAGGCACTTGGTTGTTTCAGATTTGCATATTCTCTATCTTAGTTATGCACTGTACACACCGTCTCCAGCTAACTCAGTCCCCATTCGGATTCAAACACCTACATGTTGTCCTACACAAGGACAATCATCGTGCTTTATAGTTTCCAGTGCTGTGATCACATATATAGGTTGGCATGAGCCATTCTCCACACGAAGTGCTGTGATCACTCTTTCTAAAGATCTGTTTTATTTTAGCTCAGCATAGGCTGTTAGGAACTTTGGTATTCACATTGGGGGTTCGATTTAAGCTCCGGATGCGCTATCTTCTGGTTTAGCAAAGTTCGGTCCGAGCACTCTAGTGTCCCTTCGTTCTGTGTTGCTTAAGTGATCAGATTAAGTTTTTAATTGGGAAAAGTTTTTAAGGGATCTATTCACTCCCCTCTAGATCCTTTTGGCGCACCCAACATGCTTAACCATTTAGTAAATTGGTGGGCCAATTTATCAGAGGCTTTTACCTATTAATCCATTAATTAACCCATTAAGTCTTTAAGCCTATTAAATGCGTAGATAGTCCCATTTAATTTTTGAAAAATTCTAATGTTTTACTTATAGTTAAACAACTATGGGAATCGAATAAGACAAAAGCTGGATGTGAATAGGTTAGAGTAGTACCTTCAACCACATTACCATCCCTTGTAGGTTCATCACCCATGACAGCATTGAGACGACCTTCTCGCCTATGTCCTCCATTATTCTTCGAGGGTTGTTCTTTTATGAGCAGACAATCTGGCATTCTATGCTCCCGACTGCAACAACGTAAGCATGCGCCGAGACACTTCCAGCATTCTTCGGTAGTGTGTCCGAACTTCTCACAAAATTTGCAAGCCTCCATGACTTGCTTTTCTTCTTCCTTTATCATTTTTTTTCCATTGCCATTTCTATTGTGTGGTCTCTTCTTGTTAGCCTGGGAGTTATGAGTTCCCGTGATGCTAAATTTATCTCCCTTCTCCTCTCGCCTGTCATATTTTCGGCTAGGTTCCTAATCTTTTCCCTTGAATTTCTCTACCTTTTCAAGGGTTCTCTCACATAAATGTGCCCTATGCACCATCTCCAAATAAGTTCGGATATTTTGTGGGCCTAGTTACTTGACAAATACCGGCCTCAATCCATCCATGAATCTATTGGCCTTTAACAACTCTGTACCGACAAGATGTGGGGCATATGGTGCTAGCCTTGAAAATTGTAGCTCATACTCGGCTACTGACATCATTCCTTCCCTTAGCATGGCAAATTCGGCTCCCTTCCTCTCTTGGACATGCTCTGAGAAATACTTCTCATGGAAGAGCTCGATGAACTCTTCCCAGCTGAGTTGTGCATTCGGTGGATGAGCCGATGTGACTTTCCACCATGTACGAGCATCTTTGTTTAGTTGAAAGATAGCAAGCAGGACCTTCTCCTTATCCGTGCATTGCATAACATGAAAAATACGGTCCATCTCATCTATCCAAATTTCTGCCTCACCCGGATTGGACGATCCAGAGAACCGGGGAGGGTTCATGCTCCTGAAGTTATGGTGGAGATCTCTGGCGCCAACTCGCGCGCCTGCCTGTGCAACCGTCTGTAGGGCCTGGGTGAGTCCCTGGACTATTTGTTACATGGCTTTCTAGTTACCCCTATTTCCTGCCATTGGGAAGATAAGGTGCCTGAGAAAACAACCAATTTGTCATTTTCTTGGAATTCATGAGCTTTCAATCGTTCTTATGCCTAGAGGTTAATTCTTAGTAAAGAGCTATCTTTATCCGGGCTCTACCCAATCTCACATAGGTTGGGAGAATAAATCTTTCCTAGTTCATAGGTTAGGAATTCCTAGAACCTTGGACTTAATTTTAGGACTTGACATTTTCCCTGGACTTAATAAGCCTAGGCTATGATACAACCTTAATTGTCATGCCCTGAGATATATATACAGCGGAAACAACTCAGGAACATGAACAGTCAGCAAAGTAAGCCTCGAGATAGCAAGACAATCAGAGCACTACATACATTCAACATAGTGATGTACACAATATCATATGCCAAAATCCTTCAACTTCATTAATAATAATCAAAGTTACAATTGGACAATTGACTCTCTTGACACACGACACACTAGACTCAAGAAAATAGAAAATTACATAACATGATCAACTTCACCATTTATTACAGAGAATGATTCTAAATTTGACATAACAGACTTAATGTAGACAACTCTCTAAGGCTTCTCTCAATCTTCAATTACTCTTGGAATCGCCACTTGAATAATCTGACTCCGATCTACTAGAGTTTCCTGAAAAGAGTTGGAAAAGTAGGGAATGAGTGCACTCACCCAGTAGATATCTTTGTGTCAACATAACGGCATCGTTTAAATCATTAATGAGATAATGAGAATGCATTCAAACATGCGATAAAAATCATAGTAACAACAAGTAGCAAGACATGAATGTAAGGGTATGGTATTGCAAAAATTTATGATCATGATCTTGCAAGAATATCAGTTGGTCTTTTGATCAAGCATGTAATATCACGAGAATGTACTTTCATAACCTTAGAAGGCTATGCACAAGAATGTCATGTAACGAGAATGTACTTTCAAGCAAGCATGTAAATTTCATGAATTCCCCTCGTGGATTTCACTAGTTTATAAAAAAAGTACTCCCAGCGCAATGTGACGGCAGTAATTATTATACCCCATGGTTAATAGTATATTTCCGGCCATCTACCGAGGGGGCTAGATAAGAGCCCTTGGACACCATCCGTGCCCGCCCTTGCATCTTCAAGTTATAAATCAAGCTACTTCCACCAAAAATATCAATACAGTTGGCCAATAATGTAATTTCAATAATTGCCATGGAGGCGAATGTAAACAAGGTAGGAACGTACCAAATACTTTGGAAAAAGGTCAATGAAAGAATTAAAGGAACTTTGTGCCACGGAAGAAATCTGACAACATAACGACATCTTTCTTACTTTCATAGTTTTTTAATGACTTATTAGACATAGTTTCAGATTCCAGATAATCAGAAGGTCATCTAGAACTATAAACAGAGCATAATCAACCCTTCTAGTCAAACCTCAGGTTGGACAATTTTTGATAGAACGCGGTTGTCATGGGAGCGCAATAAGAAGAACACGGTTAAGTGGCAATCCGTGATCAGGAAGTGCGTCGACTCAGGACAGAATTGGGTCGACTCAAAAATTGGGTTTCTGAACATGAAATCGGACGACTGAAATCTGGACTTCGATCGACTGAACAAGAATGCGATTATGGGACCAACCGTGACCATCCGAACGTGGTTGAGTAACAGGCTACGACCATAAGAACGTGGTTATTTGCTAGGCTACGGTCAAGACAGAGTGCATGAAACATGAAGTCCTCATCTAGACTTTGGGCTTTTAGGGTACAACCAGCTCGTCATCCTAGTGGGAATCTCAGGCTCGCGGAGACTTACGAAGGCCTTGAAACAAGATAACCTAGTCCGACAGAAGGAATATCCTACGGAGAGGCGCTCAAGTTCAAGAAAGTGTTCCTATCAAGTGCAAGTGACTAATAGCAACGTACCGGAGTACGGGCTATGAACAAGTGACTAGGAAAAGAAAAAGATCAATAGTGAACGTGGCAAAATAAAGATCGATGTGCAAAAGCTCCATCAAATGAATTTGAAGTTCTTTAGTACAAAACTATAGAGGTTTATGATGAAATTAGCATAGGATGAAAATAACCTTGTAAACACGATATGGCATAACACATGAACCTGTTGAAACCTGATATAGCAGGGTGCTTAAATAGCATGACATTCGGTAAAAATACTACTATACATAATAGAAAAATGTGAAGCTTGATCTAATCCCTGTTTGGGATAAACAGAAGTCAGATCACGGTTTTTCGTACGACCTCCATCTTGAAAATTACTGTTGATCGGGCGACCGCTACATGAAGTTGCGGTTCCTATGAGAGCACGGTTACTCTATCATCAGATAGAAGCAACTCCGGCCTTGCAGGGGCTTTTTCTATGACAAATAAGGATATAAATTCTAGGAAACTGAAAGAGAAAGCAGGCTAGCATGTAACTAATGCATGAAAAGGCATGAAATCATCCAAAGTTGTTGTCTTTTTTATTAAGGTTCCATGGACAGCCTGAACTAGAAGGCCTATTACGAAGTCATGATAAAGCTTGAAAGACTCCGTGCATGATGCATGAAAACGAGAGATAGGAGAGGGCTTTTGTTCCTATTATAAAGTTTATGCCAATCACGAGCCAACCTACCTCTAGGATAGTCCCTAGACTTCAGATTTCTCACTGGAAGAGAGCCCATGTTCCTGCGCATCCTGTGTGGATCCAGCAACTTCCGCGCTCTCTAACTCCTTGACTGCTTGACCTACTAACACGAAATCAAAGGGTTGTTAGAAGATACTAAGGGCAATAAATAACTCTAAAGAAATAACTTGGAATGACGAAGTCATACCCTTGCTACACATGATCCAAAACTAGGGTTCGCGTAGGTCGATATGGGTTGTATTTATAGGGAACAACCTAGGGTTTGGGTTTTGGTTCAGATTATGAGTCCTATGGGGTGTCAAGTCGATCCCCTAAGAGTCCTGGATAGGTTTCCTCGCCAGATCACATCGAATCATGGCGATTTCATGGATAAAAATCTGAGCTTTCTGATAGGGTGCAAGGCCTTGATATAGAGGGGGGGGGGTGAATGTATCCTGCTCCAAATATCGCCAATTAAAACTCTAATGCTCAAGTATGCGGAATTAAGAGAAGTTAATGAAAAGTGCTGAAAATACTTAGAAGGAACCCAACAAGACAACATAAATCTATTAGCCCTCACACGTTCCTAAGCAAGCATCTAATGAGCGCAGCAGAGAAAATAACATATAAGGAAAAACAAACCACAAGTGAACACCAAGATTTTTAGGTGGTTCGGTCCAAAGACCTACATCCACCCCTCACTCCAAACCGGAGTGAGGCTTCCACTAGCTAGGCTAGAAACTGCAGACTCAGTCTGCAACAAATTGCTGCCACACAGCTTGACCAAGGGAA
Organism: Amorphophallus konjac; assembly: GCA_022559845.1. Classification (NCBI taxonomy): domain Eukaryota; kingdom Viridiplantae; phylum Streptophyta; class Magnoliopsida; order Alismatales; family Araceae; genus Amorphophallus; species Amorphophallus konjac. The sequence goes on along the minus strand of CM040122.1, from coordinate 130,123,304 downwards.
CAACCTCCCCTCTTCCTCCCAACCGGAGGGACACTCCAAGTGACTCCCAGCCACTTGGAAACCAGAGACGCAAGTCTCTCTTCCTCTAGACCGGGAGGGAACACCTAGTCTTGCAACCCACAAGACCAGAACCGGAGGACCAGTCCTCCCTTCCTCCAAACCAGAGGGGAACCTAGAGACCTAAGTCTCTCTTCCTCTGAAACCCAGAGGGGAGCACAGGTGACACCAAATCACCTGCAAACTAGAGGTCTCGGACCTCTCTTCCGCCCAACCGGAGGGAACCCGACCTCACACAAGAGAATCGGAAGAACAACTGGTGAATGGTTAAAAAGAAAAACAAAACCGTAGCAACAGAAGGCTGGAAAAATAAAATCAAACTGTGACTCTCGCAGGAGCTGGTAGGCCTGGATTTGATCCACGATCCAGCAGAAACTGATCTTCAGTTGAAGCTTCCTTTGCTCTAGCTCTCTCTTCTTCTCACTCTTCTTTTTCTTCTCTTTCGCAGGCTCTCTCTCTGTCTCTTCTTTCTTCTTTCTTCTTCTCCTTTCTTCTTATTCTGCTCATTGCCTTTTTGCAGCTCTATCTTCTATCTCGATCACTCTCTTCCTCTTTCTTATCTGATCTCTTTTTCTTATCTTATCTGCCTTCTCTAGATGGATGCGGCTGAGTATTTATAGCTGCAGCATTTAGGGCGTTATCCTCGGATCACGTGCCAGGTGCCAACCTCGGATCACGTGCACTTCATAGTCTTTACGAACAGTACCTGTCACACAGACATAAGAAGATATCAGTTGGATGTATATACTTGGTTCAGGCTGTTAACAAAGTGTGTACAGGCAAGATGCAGCTTGAGTGTATAGACTTAAAGGTTAACAAACGAGTGTACAGACTTCTTGTGAAGGATAGAGTGTATAGGCTTGAACACTTAACAATCAAGTGTATAGACTTGAGGTTAACAATCGAGTGTATAGGGTTGAAGGCTAACTGAGTGTATACAGTCTTCACATAAGGATGTTCAGACTTTAACTTCTGAAGAGTATATACTCTGCTGAAGAACGTTCAGTTGATGTACAAGCCATAGGCTGTATAGACTTGAATGCAAAGGCTTAACAACGAGTGTGTAGACTTGAATGCTTGGAAGGATGTATACACTTCGTCTTTGAAGGAGATGCACATATACTGAAGTGTGTATAGACTTGTTGATCAAAGGAACAGAATGTATAGACTTGGTTGAAGACAATGCAATGTATAAACATTGATGAACATTATGCAATGTATGGACTTTGTTGAACATATGCATTGTATGGACTTAACGACCCAACCGATGTATAGACTTAGAAACAACAATGAAGCAAGTGTGTACAATGTGAGAGAGTGTATAGACTTAGCCAACTTGAGGCACTGTACAGACTATGATGCACAAGCAATGCATAGACTTCGTGATGCCAACAGACAATGACTGTGCAGACTTGTTTTGAACAATGCACGCTGTATAGACTTGCAATGTAAAGGTTGATTTATAGACTTGGTAGTCTGGGGGGTCGACGCATCAAAGAAAGGGGTCGACGCATCATGCATGGATGTATGGACTTGAAGATTCGAAGCCCCACAATGTTTAGACTTTAAGATGCATACGCCAAGGCTGTACATACTTGAAGAGACGATGCACTGTAGACCGCCAGACTCTATACAGACTTGCAGCTTGAGACGCTTACAGAGACGGACCAATGTATAGACTTCAAGACAAGTTAGACAGTGGTTGTACAGACTTGGGAGGCTTGACATAGTGATGTATAGACATTGTGATGTATAGACTTAGGAGCATTTGCCAAGGCTGTACAGACTTCAGGCTGAACGTGTGTGCTGTGAGCAATGTATAGACATGGTGAGCTACAAAGCACAATGTGTAGACTTGAAAGGGAAAGGACTGTACAGACTTGAGAAATGCAAAGGCAATCGGATGTAAAGACTTCATGATGAGTAGACAAGCCAAACAACTGAACCGTGTGCAGACTTGAACAAGCAAAGTCTGTACAGACTTGAAGATTCACGATGTATAGACTTTGGCAAGAGACTAGATGTACGGACTTCAACACAGCTGTGATGTACAGGCTTTGACAAAGCAGCGTTGTACAGACTTGATGAAGCTTCAGATGAATGAATGTATAGACTTCCCAAACGAATGTATAGACTTCAGAAGATGAAGACTCTGTATAGACTTGAGTGCCTGAATCAGTGCTCTGTAAAGACTCGCCACCGACCAATGTATAGACTTGAAGAAGCTGAGTGAACAATGTATAGGCTTTGAACTCTGTACAGACTTGAAGACCCTAAGCCAACGTATAGACTTTGCCTTAGAAACGAATGTATAGACTTGAAACAGAAGTCAGGCAAGCGATGTGTAGACTTGGCCAGAACATAGGGAAAGATATGAATGTATAGGCTTGGCCAGAACGTAGGGAAAGCCGCCAATGTGCAGACTTGATCATCCAGCAGTGTATAGACTTTGTTTCGAGCAACGTAGGTAAAAGAGACAGTGTATAGACTTTGCACAGGAGTGCCTGAAGCGATGTATAGACTTGGAGAATAGCTTGAGACACAAGGACGTTGCTCGCTGTACAGACTTGATCAAGGCAACTGAACAAGGTACACACTTCCAATGTATAGACTTCTCATGAACAGTCCGATGTGCATACTTCCCTTCGATGCATCTACAGTGCAATGTCTTGACTTTGAAGAATATGTACATGGCACTGTACAGACTTTGAATGAAGAGCCCAATGTATACACTTGGATGCCCAAAGGTAATGTATAGACTTGTAAGACACTCATGCACTGAAGATGTATAGACTCTGAAGAAATGAGGCGATGTGTAGACTTTGAGGTTCAACTGTGGATATATAGACTTGAAGAAATGAGAAGATGATGTGCAGACTCTACCAATGTGCAGACTTTTCCTAAATGCAGAGTGTAGACATGGAGAGAACAAAATGGCGTTGTATAGACTTGCAGATCTGGGGAGTCGACCCATCAGGAAAGTGGGGTCAACCCACTACTCTCCAGACAATGCTGAAAGGGTATAGCAGCATCACCCATTGAGCAGACTAACATCATATGATCCAGATGAAATGCAATTATGAAATGCATCAACAACTATGAAATGCACCAATGCCCACACCACACAGCCTTAGCCTATTCGTTGGTTATGTCATTCAGATAAGATGTTCAATGAAACATGCATATGCAACACAATGCAACACAAACAGATTTATATGTAGATTCAAACAGATGATGACTTATAGTGTTTGCTATCATCAAAATCACAGGGACACAACAATCTCCCCCTTTTTGATGATGGCAACACTATGAGTCATATTGACTTGATCAAATATTTCTCCCCCTTTGACTTCAACAAAAAGACATGAAGTGAAGAGGGAAGAATAAGATTCCATAATATGAGTGAATTACAAACTCCCCCTTTGACTAAGCACCCCCTTATCAGAAACGATTTGATGGATGAAACCAAGTGAAATGTCGGGAGACTATCAACAAAAGCACAGGGACACTCAAAAATGCTAATTAGATCTCCCTCTTTATGAAAAACACTCATCATGACATGGAAGCTCCCCCTAATTGGATGGAGTGAAGTGATGAGCATCTATTAGCAAAACACAGACTGTAATCATAGTGATTAAGTGAGGAAGACAAGATTTCAGTAGCACACTACAAGGATGAACTCTGGTTATCCAAAGAACTGCAAGTACACAGGTTAAACTAAGAGAAGTGCCTCTCATAAATGACAACCAGTCTGAATCAAAACACAGTGATAAAGAGCCATAGGATGAGCAGATTCAACAATTAATGATAATTGAGATATTGAACTTTTCAGCAAGATACCAACTTCATAGAGCATAATTTTAAGTTCTAGATTCCTCCATTATAGAAGCTTATGAAACCTTGATTGTCAGATGTGGTTTAAGAATGATGTAAACCTAAATTTTTCAAAGAGAAATTGTACTCATATCTGAACCAACTCTTAATAAAAAGGAACTACAAGCTCATATAAGATTCTAGTTCAACCAACATCCATCTTACTTAGTTTACTTTCCATGACAGCTTTAAGAGAAACATAAGTGAATGCACCTGAATTTTAATTGTTCTTTCAGAAATTGATTTACACATATTCATTTTTTTTAAATGAACAATTTTGGTTCATCAGCACCTTTTGACGTGGGGAAACACCTTGATCAGAGGCCAGAATCCCCAGTTACTCAGTGTGACAACCGTATTGTTTCTTCCAATTTAGAGAACAGAGGTAGCATTAAAAGTATCTTTGGCATGAGGATACACCTTGATCAGAGGCCAAAATCCCCAGTTACTCAATACAACTATGCCATTGCTCTGCCATATTTTCACAATAATTTCCAATCATCTCTTTAAGCAGAGTTAACCATGGTACTTCATGACACAATCCTTTGGACAGGTTTCTCAGTAACCATAGTCATTGCTCTGTCCATACTTTTACTCAAAATGGATTCAGAACAAATTAGATGTTTAGGAACAACCACATACACTATATATCTCAGTCAACGTAGACATGGATATCAACTTTTCAGATTTCAGAAAGGCTTACATGAATTTACATGAAGCAGACAGTTAAAGTTTATTAAGAGGTTGAAACAGATATTTTCAAGTTCCTTGTGACCAACCAAGAGTACATAAGACTTAAACCAATTCCAGTTAACAAATGTTCTTAAGCATGTATAATGGAAGGTTCCTCATTAAAGTTGTTTTAACATTTATGAAGTAGTATTCAGGCTGAAGGTTTACTTCATATCTCAGCTCAATAATTCAAGTGAGAATATTCAACAGACAGCATGGATTCTGAGGATTTGTAGCAAAGGAGCTGCTCTTGAGCAAAGAAGTTCAAAGTTGACTGAATAGAGGTGAAGCTCTCCTTCAGCAGATTTAGGAGAGGCAGACAGATACCAAAAAGGTATAAATTCAGAGTATGAACAACTTCAGAAGCAGTCAAGAAAGATCATTTGATACCACTTTGATAATGGAATCACTGACACTACATAATTGACAAGATGAATCAAGTAGGTGGATAGGAAGAGTTCAGATAAAGACACAACTGAACGGATTAAGTATGCTCCCCCTATCTATATGCAGTGAGACACTACCTTACCCCCCCCTTTTTTTGATTTTTTCAAAAACAAGTGATATGCTATGCTATGCCTCCCTTTAACTAAAAACAATGAATCATCTTATATGTCATGAAGACAATGCAGATGATGAATGACTATGGAACAACAGATTTAACATGATATGTAGGAAATCTAAAAACAGTTGTGTGATTTCAAGAGTAAGAATAATGCTCCCCCTAAATGTATGCATTCAATCTATCTTTTTGGCATTTTCAATGTAATGAAATGCAATGCAATTAACTACATGTATGCGCGGGCATGAAGCAAAATATTCACATGAAGATGCAGACATTCTCTGATATGCAAATTTGACCCTTGGTACTTGGCGGAGAACTTGGTCTAAAAGACCATCTCACACAAAGTAAGAACCTCCAGACAGATTTCCTCTGCCCTTTAGTAGCTTACTATTTGATATACCAAAGTGGTCATGCATAACAATGCAATACCAACAGTCCTATATGCATCAGATTTTCAGTGATTGTATGTCAAGTGCATGATTATGCAATACTCATATATGCACTCAGCTCAAAGTACAAACAAGAAAGCCCACAAAGCTCAATGCAAGAGTCAAACCAAATAAAAAGTATGTATGCATGAAACTATGACTTATCAACTCAACCATAAATTTCATTTGAACAGATGTGAGGAATTTACCTGAATGGGGTTTTATCAACTTGGGTGCCTTGGTTTATTTCCCCCCTTTTTTTTATTCTTCAGCTTCCAAGGAACACATGCATGTTAACACACTATTTTACATGGGCAGGTGCCCAAACAGTCTTAGGCCCTGTATGGTTAATAGTGACACCTTTGGCATGTGTTCTAAACAATCTCTTAGCATGTAGGTCATTAGATCTCATCAAATAGTAATTATTCATTGAATGACCTAATGTACCACAATAATAGCAAGATGGAGCAGATTTCAGATTTGATTTATGCACATTCTTATTAGCATGAATTCTGTGTGCATATGTATGAAAATTTCTGTTAACAGAATTAAAATTCTGTTTACCAAAATAAGCCAGCCAACAGTCAGTAGCTCTATAGTCTGGCTTCCCACATTCAAAACATGTAAGTGGTTTCCTTTCAAACACAAATCCATTTTTACCAGAAATGTTTCTATTGACTGGGAATTTACCAGATTTATTGTCAAACTTCCTTCCCTGAGCATGCCAACATTGGGCTGTAGTGTGGCCCATCTTGCCACAGTGAAGACATGAGTTAGAATTTCTTCCACCAGCCCTCAGCCAGCATTCGGATCTCTTATGACCCAATTTTCCACAATTGAAGCATGTCATATGCTGGTTTATTGAATCAAATTTGTTCTTGTTAACAGCATGACTGTTTGCATGAAATTTAGCATGATATGAATGTGATTTTTCCTTATCACTTGCAAACCAGCACTATGCAATTGTGTGTCCTAATTTACCACAGTGGAAACATTCAATTTTCTTTTTCTGAATTGAAGGATTTCTATCATGAAGTTTCCTAGCAGTCATATCATCCTTCTCCATCAATTTACATTCATGCATCAGATGACCAAATTTATGACAATAATGGCATGACATTATCTTTTTAGATGCACGTGAATGTGTGTGAGAACTATGATCAACATGCCCTAGTGAACCCTTTTTATTTATTTTCTGTTTTCCAATCTTTTTCTGATTTTTGTTCTATTTTTCAGTTTTCTGAACAATGGGCTGTTTATCTTTTGAAGTGGTGGCTACATTTGAAGCTTTTACAAAAGATGTCATCAACTTGCTTTGAAATTCTTTCTTGTTAGCATTATTGTAGCCCAGCCCTTCCTTCCTAGTGTTGATTTTTACACCTAGTAGCTTGTCTAGGTTTTTCTGCCCACTTACGAATTTTGACAAAGAATTGTTCAGATCATTTATTTCAGATTGAAGAGAAGAGACCTGATGTTCATAGTTGACTATATCTTCTTCACAGACCAGAATTTGTTGATGCATCACATCATTCAAAGTTTTAAGGGTATCAATTTCTGATTTCAGTTTGAGCTCATTTTGATTTTCATCAACAGATTTTCCTTTTTCAAATGTCAGCAATCTCTCTGACATGGTGGAGTTCAACTGTTTTAGTTTCTCAATTTCCTCCTTTAGACTAGTGTTCTCCTGCTCAAGTTTATCATCATCAAACAAAACATCAGTTAGGAAACTTGGATAGTCTGATTTACAATTTTCAAAGTTTTCCTGAAACTTTAAGTTCGCAACAATAACAACCTTGAACTCTTCATTGATCAATCTGTTTTCATTCTCAAGACTGATTAGTTTTTGTTCAGATTCCTGACATTGTTTTCTGAGTTTAGTGTTTTCAGATTTAACATGATCAAGTTCTGATTAGATTCCATCTAGTTTCGACACTTGTCTTCTGAGTATTTCATTTTCAGTTTTCAGAATTTCAGGATTTTCAAGATTTTCAATTCCAGAAATAGGATCCCCTAGACTTGTTAACTTCTTTATCAGACTTTTATTCTTCTTCCTCAATTTTTCATGGGAGTGTAACAGATTAGCATAGGCATCTTCCCAGTCATCTAAAGTGTAACTATCGAAAGGATTGATTACCTCTTCAGCATCTTCAAATTCATCTTGATCAGTGCTATGGTCGCTTTTATCAGCCATCAGGCAGCTGTCCTCATTCATCCTCTGAGCTAGCTTCAACTGATCCAGAATGTCCTTAGCGGACCTACAGTCATAAAAATAAGAATGTAGAGCCTTGTCAGTAGCTTCTTTCATTAATTTTAAAACTTTCTGATTCTCTCCATTTCTTGATCTGTCACTTTTAGTCCATTTGGACTCTTCCTGTGGCAGTCTATGAGGACCATGTGAAATTAACTTCCACAGATCCGGATCCATTAAATTCACATAGTTATGTAGACTGCTAACCCATGAGTTAAAGTTAGAGCCATTGAAAATCGGTGGAGAACCCATTGATTAAATCGGCAAGCAGATTAATGCAACACAGAGAAAATTTAGAAATGCACCAAAGGCAACAGTATCCTCTGCAGATCGTTGGATCAGTTCAGTCAGAGACCTATGCTCTGATACCAATTGATAGGGTGCAAGGCCTGAATACAGAGGGGGGGTAAATGTATCCTGCTCCAAATATTGCCCAATTAAAACTCTAATGCTCAAGTATGCGGAATTAAGAGCAGTTGATGAAAAGTGCGGAAAATACTTAGAAGGAACTCAGTAAGACAACACAAATCTATTAGCCCTCACACGTTCCTAAGCAAGCATCTAATGAGCGCAGCAGAGAAAATAACATATAAGGAAAAACAAACCACAAGTGAACACCAAGATTTTTAGGGGGTTTGGTCCAAAGACCTACGTCCACCCCTCACTCCAAACCGGAGTGAGGCTTCCACTAGCTAGGTTAGAAACTACAGACTCAGTCTGCAATAAATTGCTGTCACACAGCTTGACCAGGGGAACAACCTCCCCTCTTCCTCCCAACTGGAGGGACACCCCAAGTGACTCCCAGCCACTTGGAAACCAGAGACGCAAGACTCTCTTCCTCCAGACCGGGAGGGAACACCTAGTCTTGCAACCCACAAGACCAGAACCGGAGGACCAGTCCTCCCTTCCTCCAAACCGGAGGGGAACCTAGAGACCTAAGTCTCTCTTCCTCTAAAACCCATAGGGAAACACATGTGACACCAAGTCACCTGCAAACTAGAGGTCTCGGACCTCTCTTCCTCCCAACTGGAGGGAACCCGACCTCACACAAGAGAATCGGAAGAACAACTGGTGAATGGTTAAAAAGAAAAACAAAACAGCAGCAACAGAAGGCTGGAAAAATAAAATCAAACTGTGGCTCTCGCAGGAGCTAGCTGGCCTGGATTTGATCCACAGTCCAGCAGAAACTGATCTTCAGTTGAAGCTTCCTTTGCTCTAGCTCTCTCTTCTTCTCACTCTTCTTTTTCTTCTCTTTCGCAGGCTCTCTCTCTGTCTCTTCTTTCTTCTTCTTCTTTCTTCTTATTCTGCTCACTGCCTTTCTGCAGCTCTATCTTCTATCTCGATCACTCTCTTCCTCTTTCTTATCTGATCTCTTTTTCTTATCTTATCTGCCTTCTCCAGATGGATGCGGCTGAGTATTTATAGCTACAACATTTAGGGTGTTATCCTCGGATCACGTGCCAGGTGCTAACCTCGGATCATGTGCACTTCATAGTCTTTACGAATAGTACCTGTCACACAGACATAAGAAGATATCAGTTGGATGTATATACTTGGTTCAGGCTGCTAACAAAGTGTGTACAGGCAAGATGCAGCTTGAGTGTATAGACTTAAAGGTTAACAAACGAGTGTACAGACTTCTTGTGAAGGATAGAGTGTATAGGCTTGAACACTTAACAATCGAGTGTATAGACTTGAGGTTAACAATCGAGTGTATAGGGTTGAAGGCTAACTGAGTGTATACAGTCTTCACGTAAGGATGTTCAGACTTTAACTTCTGAAGAGTATATACTCTACTGAAGAACGTTCAGTTGATGTACAAGCCACAAGCTGTATAGACTTGAATGCAAAGGCTTAACAACGAGTGTGTAGACTTGAATGCTTGGAAGGATGTATACACTTCGTCTTTGAAGGAGATGCACATATGCTGAAGTGTGTATAGACTTGCTGATCAAAGGAACAGAATGTATAGACTTGGTTGAAGACAATGCAATGTATAGACATTGATGAACATTATGCAATGTATGGACTTTGTTGAACATAAGCATTGTATGGACTTAACGACCCAACCGATGTATAGACTTAGAAACAGCAATGAAGCAAGTGTGTACAATGTGAGAGAGTGTATAGACTTAGCTAACTTGAGGCACTGTACAGACTATGATGCACAAGCAATGCATAGACTTCGTGATGCCAACAGACAATGACTGTGCAGACTTGTTTTGAACAATGCATGTTAGCTAGGTGCGATAGATAAACATAGATCCAGAGGGGGGGTGAATGGATCTTTCAAAGAATTTTACCCAATTTAAGTTCTACCGGTTAGATGTGCGGAATTAAAAGCGGATGCAGATATAAACTGAGAAAACTTAGGAAGCTTATTACAAAGCAGTCCAATTGGATAAACTCACACTTGATCCTAAATAGACATCTAGTGAGCGCAGCAGAGAAATGATCACATAAGGCAAACAAACCACAAAAGAACACCAGGCTTTTTAGGTGGTTCGGTCCAAAGACCTACGTCCACCCCTCACTCCCAACCGGAGTGAGGCTTCCACTAGTAACACTAGCACAGCAGACTCAGTCTGCAACAAATGCTGCCAAATAGCTTGACCAGGGGAACAACCTCCCCTCTTCCTCCCAACCGGAGGGACACCCCAAGTGGCTCCCAGCCACTTGGAAACCAGAGAATGAAGTCTCTCTTCCTCCAGACCAGGAGGGAACCCGCTAGTGACTCCCAGTCACCAGCAACCAGAGGTCGCAGACCTCTCTTCCTCCAACCGGAGGGACCCCTGGACTTGCAAGCCACAAGCCCAGAACTGGAGACAAGTCTCCCTTCTCCTGAATCCACAGGAGGAACCCACAAGTGACAACCTGTCACTTGCAACCCGGAGATCAGATCTCCCTTCTCCTGAACCAACAGGAGGAACCCGATCCTCAACAGGGCAATCGGAAGAACAAAGCTAACCATAGAAACAAAATGAAAAATAAGAAAACATAAAAGGAACAACGACAAAGGCTGGAAATGAAACACAATAGTCGTTCTGGATTTGATCCACGAACAGACTTAACAGGTCTTCGATAGAACTCTCTCTTCTCTTCTTTTCTTCCTCTTCTTTCTTCTTCTCAGCTCACGCAATCTTTCTCTCTTTCTTCTGCTGCTCTCACTCTCTATTTTCTTCTCTTTCGCAGGCTCTCCCTATCTCTTCTTCTTCTGCTCTTTTGATCGTTGCTCTCTTTCTTCTGCTTCTCTACTTTCTTCACTGGCTTCTATTCTCGCTGTATATACTTGGCCACTTTGATCTTTTTTTTTCTTCTGTGGAAGAAGGCTCGTATATATAGCAGCAGCAGCAGCAGCTAGGGCGCGTGTGGTTTCCACATTTCCCGCCCTAAGAATTCGGACCACGTGGCAGCATCCAGCAGGCTGTCAGTACACGTGTCCTCATCTGGGCACCTCGTCCTTCCTTGGATTACGTGCCTTCATTAGCCTCCACGAGCAGAGCACCTGTCAGACAGAGTATCGGATTATCAACTTAGTGTCGACACTTTGTAAAATGATATGCATTGTATAGACTTGTGAAAGCGCATGCATTGTATAGACTTAGTGAAAGGGAATGCATGTAATACAATTCTTTTAAATACCCAGAGACTAGTGCGTTCTCGCACGGGAGCATATGAAGTCTCAGGGGAGCATCTATGGCCTCTGGACAGCATCACCAGCGTTAGGGGAGCATGTGGAGCACATGCTGTCTCTGGGGAGCAATCGCTGCTCCAGGGGAGCATCCTTAAAGTAGCATTAGCAGTCACTGGAGGGCATACTCGGTCCCAGGAGAGCATCCGGGCGGATAGGCCAGCATGCGTGTCTGATGTACAGACTCTACCAATGTATAGACTTGGTGGATAGTGATGCATAGCCAAACGAATGTACAGACTTCACTGTGAATGCATGAACAGTGAATGAGTGTATAGACTTGATCAAGAGAGACGCTGGCCAATCGGAGCATTAACAGTCACTGGAGAGCATACTCGGTCCCAGGAGAGCATCCGGAGGGACAGGCGAGCATGCGCGTCTGATGTACAGACTTGTGAAAGACTTGAATGCACGACCAGTGTACAGACTTGTAGAGCCGAACCCAATGTATAGGCTTGGCGAAGCACAGTCCAATGTATAAACTTTGCAAAACAGAGTCCAATGTATAGACTTGGCAGGTTGACCCACTGTACAGACTTGTACATGCTTCAGGTCAAAGTATGGACTTGAATGAATGAGCATGCAATGTATAGACTTGCTCAGCCTGAAGCAATGTATAGACTTCAGCTCAAAGCCAATGTATAGACTTCAGAGTATGTAATGTACAGACTCTGAAGAACAGCAGCCAGTGTATGGACTTAGGCAGGCTTCAACTCAATGTATAGACTTCACGACTGATGAATGCAATGCACTGGACAAAGTGTAGACTTAATGATGTGCAGACTTGCCAAGACAAATGAGCGATGTACATACTTGCTCGTTGTTCAGACTTCATGACGATGTACAGACATGCAAAGAGAAAGGCTGTACAGACTTGAACAAAGCAAGGCAGCGAATGTATAGACTTCCAAGGGAAACGACGATAAAGCTATCAGTGTATAGACTTCAAGGGAAGCGACGGTAAAACTACCGATGTATAGACTTGAAGGGAAACATAGGTAAAACTTTGAATGTACAGACTTCGAAGTTGAACAGTTGGATGTACAGACTTGGAAGATCACTGATGGATGTACAGACTTCACCTCGATGTATAGACTTGGAAGAATGATGCAGAGTGCAATGTACAGGCTTCATGACTATGCTCATGCAGTGTATAGACTCTGGAAAGCTAAGGTCAATGTATAGACTTCAACGATGCTTGCTACAGTCCAATGTGTGGACTTAGCTTCGTGCATGCTACAGTCCAATGTATGGACTTATGAAGAGTGATGCATGACCAATCGGATGTACAGACTTCACTTGAAATAGTCTGATGTTTAGACTTTGTCTGAAACAGTAGGATGTACAGACTTGAGTGAACGTTGCATGAACAAGCCTAACCAATGTATAGACTTTGATGCACAAACACACAATGCAATGTGTGGACTTGGTGATTCATGCAGACAGACGAGTGTACAGTCTATGCCATGCTCACAGTTAAGCAATGTACCAAGTTCTGAATGAGTAGTTCTAAATGAAGTAAACACATATGACATCACTTTGTCATCATCAAAACACACGTAAACTATGTTATCATCAAAACATAAGTAAACACATATGACATCAAACAATCCAGATAAATGCAATTATGAAATGCACCAAAGCACACACCACACAGCCATATTTAAAATGCAGCAATAATTCAGATAAGATTTTCAAATGAAACATTCATCTGCACCACAAACAGAATTGTATGCATTCATAAGACTTATAGTGTTTGCTATCATAAAAATCACAGGGACACAACAATCTCCCCCTTTTTGATGATGGCAATACTATGAGTCTTATGAATGAAATAAATGGAGTATTCAGACTAGACTCATCAAAGTATTCTCCCCCTTTGACTTCATCAAAAAAAACTTTGATAAACAATATCAGAGTCATTTAAATCAATTCTCCCCCTTAGTCAAACAACTTATGCAGTCATGCATATGCAACAAATACTCCCCCTTTGACATGGCAGAAGATATAGAGCTATTGCAGACAAACAAATTGATCAGACGATCTAGCATATTGTCCCCTTATGATCCATGATGCAAGAGACATAAAAGAGAACCAATGTCAATCAAAACACATTGATAGAGAGTAATATGATCAGAAATGTTTTGAAAGTTGAAACCAATTGAGATGAAGGGAGAATATCAACAAAAACACAGGGACACTCAAGAATGCTGACTAGATTTCCCCCTTTAAGAAAGACACTCAGCAGGACAGGAAAGCTCCCCCTGATTAGATGATTGAGTAAAGCCAATTGATATAGTGAGGTGATGAGCATCTATCAGCAAAACACAGACTGTATTCACAGTGAATAAATGAGGAAGACAGATTTTCATTAGCACACCAAATTCATAAATCTTTGTAAACGAATTTCAGATTCTTCAATCATAATAGATTATGAATGAGTTTAAACTGACCATCATGATTTAAGAGAGATGTATTCAAAGTTTATCAAGAAAATTCAATACTCATATCTGAAACACCTTTTAATAAAGGTGAACCAACAACTCATTTGATATTCATGTTTAACCTCCTTCCATCTTACTCATTTAAATTCAGTAACTCCTATGAAAAATACACAAGATCATATTGAGATTAAACAAAAATAAATGAGATTGAGCTTGTCATTAGATTTTCAGAATCTTCTGATACCAATTGAGTAGCACTTATTTTTCCTGAGCAATTTTAGTTCGGTCAACACCTTTTTACATAAGGCACAACACGTCTTAGGTGAAGTGACCCAGTTACTCAATGTGACAACCGTATTACCTCTCAAGGAGAACAGAGTTAGCAGTGGAGTATCTTTTTACATGAGGAGACACCTTGATCAGAGGCCAGAATCCCCAGTTACTCAACACATCCATGCCATTGCTCTGCCATTCTTTCAAACATATTGAAAAGAGGTAACTATGGCACTTCATGACATGGACTTACTCTATTTCATTGATAGAAAACCCAGTTTCTCTGTGACCACAGTCATTGCTCTAGCTTTAAATTTTAACTGTTTTCAGATTCTTCAAACAAAGCTCAGTACACTTGAAATGATTAAGAACAATACTTTCTACATGTATCTTAACCAAAGAAAGTCATGTCTTTTAAAATTTCAGATTTCAGAAAGTTTTGCATGAAATTCATGAGGCAATTGGTTAAGACTTATTAAGCATGATGATTCAAATATTTTCAAGTCTTTTACATCAAAACTTAGAAAATACATTAGGCTTAAATCAATTTGATTTATCAAAACATTCTTAAGCCAGTATAATAGAAGATTCTTCTTTTCAGAATGTCTGATTTATGCCTAGGGTGCACTGATTAAATCTTTCCTCATTCGACTGAATCAATGACATTGTCAAGAGAAATTAGCAGAGGGCAATTCAGATACCAATAGTTGAGAGAATTGAGAAATTCAAAAGCAAGCCTTAAAGACTAAAAATCAGTCAGATTAGCTTTGACCGGTCTTGACAAGATATGAAGAAATGTATATGATAGGAACAAGCTACCAATTGGATTCATAGTAGACAGAATCAATGGCTGAGTCTGGAATACAGACAGATCAGCTATATCAGTGTAGACAACAGAGAATTCAAGTGAACCACATATTTGCCAAGAGAATGGTTCAGATTGCTAGTAGGGGTTCAAGATTTTAAGAAATGAACAAACAAGAATGCTCCCCCTGTCTAGATGCAATGAGACATTTCTTTTTAGATTTTTCAATGTAAGGAAATGCAGTGCTACTTACTACATGTATGCCTACAGCAAATGAGATTATCATGGTATGCAAGCATTAGTCAAACTCCCCCTTACAGAGTGCACGATATGCAATTAGGGCACTGGAACATAATTTTAAAATTTATGCTCATTCAGACTGTCATAAAAAGAACAAATCATGTATGAGGAGAGTTCAGAAAATTTGAATCTGACAATGCAGATGATGAATGAATATGCAAAGACGGATTTAACATGCTATTCAGTTATTCCAAGAACAAGAAGTGCAGAGAATTTACCTAAAATGGGCTTTATTAACTTGGGTGCCTTGGTTTAATTTACCCCTCTTTATTCCTCAGTCCAAGGCACACCTGCAAAGTATTTGATCATCTTGATCCTGCAGGGACCCAAGCAGCTTTGGGTCCTGCGTTAGCCCTAACAGATGTTCTAAGCAAATTCATAGCAACATGGTCATCATGATCCATCAGGTAGCAATTGTCCATAGAGTGACCATACCTTCCACAATATCTACATGATGTGACTGGTTTCTGGTTCTTATGATGCATAGTAACAGCAGCATGAGGTTTATAAACATGATCATAATATTTTCTGTTATATGCATGAACAATTCGGTTCTTATTCCTAACCAGCCAACATTCAGCAGATCTATGGCCTGGCTTCCCACAGTTATAGCATGAAATTTTCACAGAAGGTTTTGCAAGGAATTTGACAAAATGGGGTTTAACAGAATTCTTTTGAACATACCAACAGTCCTTGACTGTATGCCCATTTTTCCCACAGCGGGAGCATGCAAAAGAATTTCTTCTATGAAAACCATTTTTACCCCAAGTGGATCTAAACCAGCACTCAGCAGCCTTGTGCCCAGGCTTATTGTAGTTGAAACACACAATGTGCTGACTAGAATTGTGTTTAGATCCATATGGACCATGAAATGAATGGGGACTTGGCATGCTGTTTATTGTCTTCTTTCATGATAAAACATTCACTCATGAGATGACCATGCTTCCCACAATAATAACATGAGCATCAGGCTTCCTAGCAGCATGGTTTCTATCAAAAGAGGTTCTAGAATGTAAAGTTCCACTAGCATGCTCATCCTTTAACATCAATTCACAATCCTCCATTAAGTGACCTCCTTTCCCACAATAATAACATGACCCCTTTTTAATGTGAGTGTGTGAGAGATCATGTGAATTGTGTGCAGTCTTCTTTATAACAACTGGAGTGTCTTTTTCCTTTTTCTGTGAATTTTCACCTTTTTTCAGTTTTTGAGTTTGTTCCACAGTTTTGGGTTTCACAGTGGACTTTTGTGCAGTGAATTGAAAAACAGAAGGAGCAGGGGTTGTGTTCTGATTAGAAGCTTTGACAAAAACAGTAGATGTTTTATTCCCATTACTCCTTTTGTTTGTCGGACTGTAACCCAGCCCTTCTCTCTGAGAGTTATCACTCTTTCCCAGAAGCTTATTCAGATTGTCCTTTCCCTTGACAAATTTTGATAGAGAATTTTTTCAAATCTTTAATCTCAGAATTCAAATCAGCAATTTTAGCTTCATATTTGGACAAATCTGTTTCACAGGAAATTACTTGTTGATGCAAGGCATCATTCAGACTTTTGAGTCTTTCTACTTCCTGTTTTAGCTTTGTTTCATTGTCAGCTTCAGATAGGGACTTATAAAGATCATCAACTTCTTGTTGAAGGGATGTGATAGTGAGCTCATAATTAGCTACCTTCTCTTCACAGCATTTGACATTTCCACTCAACATTAGGTTGATGGTTTTTAGACTCTCAATTTCTTGTTCAGCATTCATCAACCTATCAGAATTATCTATGCTCACACCCTTGCCTTTTTCAATTGTCAATAGCCTATCTGACAGTTGGGTGTTTAGATGATTTAGCTTGTTGATTTCCTCTTTCAATTTCCTATTTTTCTCTAGGAGATCATCATCAAACATCCAATCATCTAAGGAAGACTGACATTCATAAAAGTTTTCCTGTTGTTTCTCAGATTGAGGTTTGTTGAGATTTTTCTGAAGCTCTAGATTCATTATTCTATCAGCCTCCATTTTTTCAGAAATCAATCTGTTTTCTTTTTCAAGACTCATCAATTTGTGTTCAAATTCCTTGGACTGGTTTTTGAGTCTTTCATTTTCAGATTTCATATCTTCAGCTTCAGTTTTCTTTTCTAGCAATGATTTGTTTTCTTCTTTCAGAGATTTGATTAAATCCTTTTGAAGTTTATCATCAGAATCAAATTCATTTATCAAGTCTCTTAAAGCTGCACAAGCATTGCAAGCATTTTCAGATTTCATTTTTTCAAGTTCAGAGTTGACACACTCTAATTCTCTCACCAATTTTTCATTCTGAACTGCATTATAGTGATGAACCTGATCATCAATTAAACTAAGCCTCTCCTTTAGTTCAGAAATTTCACAAACAAGCTCCTGATTCTCCTTTTTGTGTAAACCAATTTGTTTCACAAGGGTTTGTTTTTCAGATTTCAAATGATCTAGATCTGTAGTAATAGAATCGAAATCTTGTAGTTGTCTTCTAAAAATTTCATTTTCAGTTTTTAGAATTTCAGGGCTTTCACCTCGAGATTTAGCATTCTCATGATTCTTTAGCTCCTTTTTCAGACTTTTATACTTCTTCCCTAGTTTTTTATAGGATCTTGACAGATTGGCATAGGCATCTCCCCAGTCATCTAAAGAAAAATTCTCGAAAGGGTTTACCTCCTCATCATCCTGTTCTTCGGATTCATCTTGATCACTGCCATGGTTGCTCTTGTCAGCCATCAGGCAGCTGTCCTCATTCATCCTCTGAGCTATCTTCAGCTGATCCAGAATGTCCTTAGCGGACCTGCAGTCATAAAAACAAGAATGTAGAGCCTTGTCAGTAGCTTCTTTCATTAGATTCAAAACTTTCTGATTCTCTTCATTTCTTGATCTATGACTTTTAGTCCATTTGGACTTTTCCTTTGGCAGTCTGTGAGGACCATGTGAGATTAACTTCCACAGATCCAGATTCATCAAATTCACATAGTTATGTAGACTGCTAACCCATGAGTTAAAGTTAGAGCCATTAAAAATCGGTGGAGGGACCCATTGAATAAATCGGTAAGCAAATTAATGTAGCAAAGAGTAAAATCAGAAATGCACCAGGGGACAACAGGATCCTCTACAGATCGTTGGATCTGATCAATCAGAGAACCTGCTCTGATACCAATTGTTAGCTAGGTGCGATAGATAAACATAGATCCAGAGGGGGGGTGAATGGATCTTTCAAGGAATTTTACCCAATTTAAGTTCTACCGGTTAGATGTGCGTAATTAAAAGCGGATGCAGATATAAATTGAGAAAACTTAGGAAGCTTATTACAAAGCAGTCCAATTGGGATAAACTCACACTCGATCCTAAACAGACATCTAGTGAGCGCAGCAGAGAAATGAACAGATAAGGCAAACAAACCACAAAAGAACACCAGGCTTTTTAGGTTGTTCGGTCCAAAGACCTACGTCCACCCCTCACTCCCAACCGGAGTGAGGCTTCCACTAGTAACACTAGCACAGCAGACTCAGTCTGCAACAAATGCTGCCAAACAGCTTGACCAGGGGAACAACCTCCCCTCTTCCTCCCAACCGGAGGGACACCCCAAGTGACTCCTAGCCACTTGGAAACCAGAGACCGAAGTCTCTCTTCCTCTAGACCAGGAGGGAACCCGCTAGTGACTCCCAGTCACCAGCAACTAGAGGTCACAGACCTCTCTTCCTCCAACCGGAGGGACCCCTGGACTTGCAAGCCACAAGCCCAGAACCGGAGACAAGTCTCCCTTCTCCTGAATCCACAGGAGGAACCCACAAGTGACAACCTGTCACTTGCAACCCGGAGATCAGATCTCCCTTCTCCTGAACCAACAGGAGGAACCCGATCCCCAACAGGGCAATCGGAAGAACAAAGCTAACCAGAGAAACAAAATGAAAAATAAGAAAACATAAAAGGAACAGCGACAAAGGCTAGAAATGAAACACAATAGTCGTTCTGGATTTGATCAACGAACAGACTTAACAGGTCTTCAATAGAACTCTCTCCTCTCTTCTTTTCTTCTTCTTCTTTCTTCTTCTCAGCTCACGCAATCTTTCTCTCTTTCTTTTGCTGCTCTCACTCTCTATTTTCTTCTCTTTCGCAGGCTCTCCCTATATCTTCTTTTCTCTTCTTCTTCTGCTCTTTTGATCGTTGCTCTCTTTCTTCTGCTTCTCTACTTTCTTCACTGGCTTCTATTCTCGCTGTATATACTTGGCCACTTCGATCTTTTTTTTTCTTATGTGGAAGAAGGCTCGTATATATAGCAGCAGCAGCAGCTAGGGCGCGTGTGGTTTCCACATTTCCCGCCCTAAGAATTCAGACCACGTGGCAGCATCCAGCAGGCTATCAGTACACGTGTCCTCATCTGGGCACCTCGTCCTTCCTTGGATCACGTGCCTTCATTAGCCTCCACGAGCAGAGCACCTGTTAGACAGAGTATCGGATTATCAACTTGGTATAGACACTTTGTAAAATGATATGCATTGTATAGGCTTGTGAAAGCGCATGCATGTAATGTAAAGTGCATTGTCGCACGGGTGCATATGAAGTCTCAGGGGAGCATCTATGGTTTCTGGATAGCATCACCAGTGTCAGGGGAGCATGTGGAGCACATGCTGTCTCTGGGGAGTAATCACTGCTCCAGGGGAGCATCAGCAGACACTGGAGGGCATACTTGGTCCCAGGAGAGCATCCGGGGGGACAGGCGAGCATGCGCGTCTGATGTACAGACTCTACCAATGTATAGACTTGGTGGGTAGTGATGCATAGCCAAACGAATGTACAAACTTCACTGTGAATGCATGAACAGTGAATGAGTGTATAGACTTGATCAAGAGAGACGCTGGCCAATCGGAGCATTAACAGTCACTGGAGAGCATACTCGGTCCCAGGAGAGCATCTGGAGGGACATGCGAGCATGCGCGTCTGATGTACAGACTTGTGAAAGACTTGAATGCACGACCAGTGTACAGACTTGCAGAGCCGAACCCAATGTATAGGCTTGGCGAAGCACAGTCCAATGTATAGACTTTGCGAAACAGAGTCCAATGTATAGACTTGGCAGGTTGACCCACTGTACAGACTTGTACATGCTTCAGGTCAAAGTATGGACTTGAATGAATGAGCATGCAATGTATAGACTTGCTCAGCCTGAAGCAATGTATAGACTTCAGCTCAAAGCCAATGTATAGACTTCAGAGTATGTAATGTACAGACTCTGAAGAACAGCAGCCAGTGTATGGACTTAGGCAGGCTTCAGCTCAATGTATAAACTTCACGACTGATGAATGCAATGCACTAGACAAAGTGTAGACTTAACGATGTGCCGACTTGCCAAGACAAATGAGCGATGTACATACTTGCTCGTTGTTCAGACTTCATGGACGATGTACAGACATGCAAAGAGAAAGGTTGTACAGACTTGAACAAAGCAAGGCAGCGAATGTATAGACTTCCAAGGGAAATGACGATAAAGCTATCAGTGTATAGACTTCAAGGGAAACGACGGTAAAACTACCGATGTATAGACTTGAAGGGAAACATAGGTAAAACTTCCAATGTACAGACTTCGAAGTTGAACAGTTGGATGTACAGACTTGGAAGATCACTGATGGATGTACAGACTTCACCTCGATGTATAGACTTGGAAGAATGATGCACAGTGCAATGTACAGACTTCATGACTATGCTCATGCAGTGTATAGACTCTGGAAAGCTAAGGCCAATGTATAGACTTCAACGATGCTTGCTACAGTCCAATGTGTGGACTTAGCTTCGTGCATGCTACAGTCCAATGTATGGACTTATGAAGAGTGATGCATGACCAATCGGATGTACAGACTTCACTTGAAATAGTCCGATGTTCAGACTTTGTCTGAAACAGTCGGATGTACAGACTTGAGTGAACGTTGCATGAACAAGCCTAACCAATGTATAGACTTTGATGCACAAACACACAATGCAATGTGTGGACTTGGTGACTCATGCAGACAGACGAGTGTACAGTCTATGTCATGCTCACAGTTAAGCAATGTACCAAGTTCTGAATGAGCAGTTCTAAATGAAGTAAACACATATGACATCACTTTGTCATCATCAAAACACACGTAAACTATGTTATCATCAAAACATAAGTAAACACATATGACATCAAACAATCCAGATAAATGCAATTATGAAATGCACCAAAGCACACACCACACAGCCATATTTAAAATGCAGCAATAATTCAGATAAGATTTTCAAATGAAACATTCATCTGCACCACAAATAGAATTGTATGCCTTCATAAGACTTATAGTGTTTGCTATCATAAAAATCACAGGGACACAACAATGCACACTGTATAGACTTGCAATGCAAAGGCTGATTTATAGACTTGGTAGTCTGGGGGGTCGACGCATCAAAGAAAGGGGTTGACGCATCATGCATGGATGTATGGACTTGAAGATTCGAAGCTCCACAATGTTTAGACTTTAAGATGCATACGCCAAAGCTGTACATACTTGAAGAGACGATGCACTGTAGACTGCCAGACTCTATACAGACTTGCAGCTTGAGACGCTTACAGAGACGGACCAATGTATAGACTTCAAGACAAGTTAGATAGTGGTTGTACAGACTTGGGAGGCTTGACATAGTGATGTACAGACATTGTGATGTGTAGACTTAGGAGCATTTGCCAAGGCTGTACAGACTTCAGGCTGAACGTGTGTGCTGTGAGCAATGTATAGACATGGTGAGCTACAAAGCACAATGTGTAGACTTGAAAGGGAAAGGGCTGTACAGACTTGAGCAATGCAAAGGCAATCGGATGTAAAAACTTCATGATGAGTAGACAAGCCAAACAACTGAACCGTGTACAGACTTGAACAAGCAAAGTCTGTATAGACTTGAAGATTCACGATGTATAGACTTTGGCAAGAGACTGGCTGTACAGACTTCAACACAGCTGCGATGTACAGGCTTTGACAAAGCAGCGTTGTACAGACTTGATGAAGCTTCAGATGAATGAATGTATAGACTTCCCAAATGAATGTATAGACTTCAGAAGATGAAGACTCTGTATAGACTTGAGTGCCTGAATCAGTGCTCTGTACAGACTCACCATCGACCAATGTATAGACTTGAAGAAGCTGAGTGAACAATGTATAGGCTTTGAACTCTGTACAGACTTGAAGACCCTAAGCCAACGTATAGACTTTGCCTTAGAAACGAATGTATAGACTTGAAACAGAAGTCAGGCAAGTGATGTGTAGACTTGGCCAGAACGTAGGGAAAGATATGAATGTATAGGCTTGGCCAGAACGTAGGGAAAGCCGCCAATGTGCAGACTTGATCATCCAGCAGTGTATAGACTTTGTTTCGAGCAACGTAGGTAAAAGAGACAGTGTATAGACTTTGCACAGGAGTGCCTGAAGCGATGTATAGACTTGGAGAATAGCTTGAGACACAAGGACGTTGCTCGATGTACAGACTTGATCAAGGCAACTGAACAAGGTACACACTTCCAATGTATAGACTTCTCATGAACAGTCCGATGTGCATACTTCCCTTCGATGCATCTACAGTGCAATGTCTTGACTTTGAAGAATATGTACATGGCGCTGTACAGACTTTGAATGAAGAGCCCAATGTATACACTTGGATGCCCAAAGGTAATGTATAGACTTGTAAGACACTCATGCACTGAAGATGTATAGACTCTGAAGAAATGAGGCGATGTGTAGACTTTGAGGTTCAACTGTGGATATATAGACTTGAAGAAATGAGAAGATGATGTGCAGACTCTACCAATGTGCAGACTTTGCCTAAATGCAGAGTGTAGACATGGAGAGAACAAAATGGCGTTGTATAGACTTGCAGATCTGGGGAGTCGACCCATCAGGAAAGTGGGGTCAACCCACTATTGTCCAGACAATGCTGAAAGGGTATAGCAGCATCACCCATTGAGCAGACTAACATCAAACAATCCAGATGAAATGTAATTATGAAATGCATCAACAACTATGAAATGCACCAACGCACACACCACATAGCCTCAGCCTATTCGTTGGTTATGTCATTCAGATAAGATGTTCAATGAAACATGCATATGCAACACAATGCAACACAAACAGATTTATATGCAGATTCAAACAGATGATGACTTATAGTGTTTGCTATCATCAAAATCACAGGGACACAACACTTTCCATGGCTTATCACTTTCCATTTCTGGAATCATATCATGGTTGATGACTCGACCGCTACTTTAAGACCGCTGTCGCACGATAGACCGTGACTTGCCTATTGTTCCAAAATTTTAGTATTAATCAAACTCCACTTCTAATTATCCCTTATATATCTATTTAAATTATGGAACTTATCCCTAGTAGGGCTCTAGGGCGTGGGCTTGGGCCAAAAGGCTAAAAATTTGGTTTTAAGGTCCATTTTATGTATGTGTGTGATTTTGATGATAACATAATTTCATCTATGTTTAAGAAAGTCAAGATGTGAATGTGATTGGATATGGAAACTTGTCTCTTAGTTTTCTCTAGTTCAAATCAAGCTCAAAGAAGTCCAGAAATGTCAAAGATTTACAACTAAGTTATGTTGAACCTTTTGAATTCAATATATGCTAATTTATGCTTAATTCTGCATGTTTCAGGTGTACTGGTTGATCAAAGAAATTGGCTGGTCGATTGACAGAAAGGGTCTGGTCGACCAAACTTCCCAGAAATGAGTTGCCTGAAAATGTTACATGTTTCGGTCGACGGATGCTTGAAGGCTGGTCGACCGACTGGCTCAGTTGGTTAAGCCTATGTTAGCTACTATCTTCTTTAGGTCTTACAGATAAATTTGTTCAGATTGTGTCGAAACACATCACAAGTATGTCGACCTACTTTGGCTCTCTCACTATTGATATTGCCCTCTGGAAGTTTGAGACCACAAAGTACTACTACACTGTTATCGATGCTCCCGGACATCGTGACTTCATCAAGAACATGACTACTAGGACTTCTCAAGTCGATTGTGTTGTTCTCGTTATTGATTCCACATCTGATGGCTCTGAAGCTGGTATTTTAAATAATGGACTGACCCGTGAACATGCCATACTGGCGTTCACTCTTGGGGTAAAGGAGATGTTTTGTTGTTGCAACAAGATGGTTCACTAA
The DNA here is from genome assembly GCA_022559845.1 of Amorphophallus konjac. NCBI lineage: Eukaryota > Viridiplantae > Streptophyta > Magnoliopsida > Alismatales > Araceae > Amorphophallus > Amorphophallus konjac. The sequence goes on along the minus strand of CM040122.1, from coordinate 130,098,712 downwards.
CAAGTCGACTTGCTTCCACAGATGGGTCAACTTGTGTTATATATGAGTCAACCTACTTAACTGTTGAGTCGACTTGCCTCATCAAATTCAAAGACAGGTCGACTGATATTGGAGTTCGGTCGACCTACTATTCAGAAGGTTGGCATAACAGGATTAAGGCTGTTAGAGTGTGTCGACACACCCTAGAAGTGTGTCGACCCACATCAGCTCACCAGAACAAAGATCTCCATCTGAGAGTCAAGTGTGTCGACACATGATGAAACAGTGTGTCGACACAACCTAGTTAATAGAAGTCGTTATACGGAGCAATTGCTAAAGAGCGTGTCGACACAGATTAACTACACCAAGAAGGACTTTTACCTACGACTGATGTCGTAGGTAAAGATTAAAAAACCGTAGGTAGAAGTTTTACCTACGACACTCCCTATGGTTGTGTGTCGTCGGTAAAACATCGTAGGTAAAGTTTCACCTACGTGACAAAAACCTGTAGGAATAGATGCGTGAACACCTACGGTTATTTGGTGTAGGTAATTATCTATGATAAGTATCAGTATGTATAGGATTTATCGATTCTTATGACTATTTATAGTTTGTAATTACGTACGCTAAATAACTGTAGGTAATTTGCTACGATTTTTTGTCGTAAGTAATTTCCTACGATTTTTCACGTAGGTTATTTCGTACGTTTCTTTCGCGTAGGTAATTTCCTACGGATTTTTTTCGCAAAAGAAAACATTACCTATGTAGTTTTTACCAACGACAACGTATAACCGTAAGTAACATGAGCAAATCGTAGGTAACGCATTTGAACCTTAGGTAAACATGTATTGAACATAGGTAACAATTTGAACAGTAGGTAAACTGTACTAACCGTAGTTAACCCCTTTGAACCGTAGGTAATATGTATTAAGCGTAGGTAACAGTTTGAACCGTAGGTAACTTGCACTAACCGTAGGTAACCTATAGCTGTAGGTAACCCATTTAACTGTAGGTAACTAATATTAAGCGTAAGTAACATTTTGAACCATAGACAACCTGTACAAACCGTAGGTAACATTCGTAATAACAGACATTCACAAATTATACATCACAAGCTGTACATTCACATCATTCATTTATTAATCATAGATCAAGAAATTAGTCACATTGATATTATATGCAAAATAGTTCTATTGTAATCACATTGTGTAGAAATGTATCATTATAATCACAAAATGAGGCAATGTGATGTGCATCCCTGTGTACAAAAAACATGCAGATGTAATTTCATGCGGACATATATACAATGAAAATTAGTGTAATATTTTGTCATCAATATATACACATTAAAATGTTAGAAGGATCTAGCACATCACCATATACACATCAAAATGTTAAGAGCACATCACCAAATAAATGAAGTAAATCATGAGGAAGAGGGAGTCTTCGCCGCATCGAGGACTATCTGCAAAATAGATCAATAATTGTAAGTAATTTCACTTCAAATTTAAACATGACAGTATGAACTCAGAAATGAAAGAATGGTACATACATATTCTGAAAGCCATAGAATATGACTCCCGATGACATCTTTAATTGTCTCCTTCTGTTGATCTTTTATGATTAATGGAGCATCCGACTTATTTGCAAAGAAAAGTGAAACTTCATAATATGCCATTCCAAGTTGTCGTCCCATGATGACTTTATCGTTGTCTACACTCATAACAATTCCAGTGCCCACTTGGTCTCTCTCCAAATCTAACAGTTTTACCATTTTTCCTTGTAACTGTGATACATTTATTGGACAACAAAATCAGGACAATATTTGTTAGAAGCATTCAAAATATGAAATATCCACTACTTTATATGAAATCTGGACAATATAAAATCATGACAATAGGAGCAACCTTTTTTCATTTCTTCATTCATAAATCTCACAATCTGTTGTTTTTGGGACTTTCTTTGACACAAAGAATTAGAACTTCATTTAGAAGTTAACTGTGTTCATAAAGATAAAGTCATCATGGGATAATATAAAAATAAGAGGTCAATATCGTGCTAGTAGGTGTGTTTTCTGCAAGATGGATGAGGAATCAATTGATCATCACTATTTTGAGAGCCCATTCTCAAACTGGATTTGGAAACAAATCCTAGCTTGCTTTGTTGTGCGCATAAAGGGCCAATGTTTGGCATTCTCTAAGAATTGCAGGAGCTCAAAAAAAAATTTCCACGGAAGAGGCCTACTACAAGATTTTCCCAACTGTCTCCTGCCCCTTCATAAAATGAGGTCATCGTGATGAGAGTATAGAGACGAAGTATTTGCTAGGTTTGTACAAGTCAGCTCCATAAAGAAACTAAACAATAAATTAACAAAGGAGAAGCAGAGTAAACTAGTTCCTTGTTTTTCATGCATTAATACTCTTTAACACTGATCTATATCTCTTGATCAATTATATATGTCAGCCAGATTAGTCTGGAATTAATGAATGAGTATGGCTGGCAAAGTTCTGATCCGAATTATGTGCATGGGAGTCAAGTTTGAGTGAAATGACTTCCCACCCGAATCCACTATTGATTCGACCCAACTCCTTCCTCATCGATCCCACCTCTCCCATGGGGGAACCGTGAATTGGTTGAAGGGTATGGAGGAAGATAGAGATGTGATGAGATAATTGCGAAGATTGGCAGTGGATATATATATAGAGATAACAGATTGGAGGATGCATGTGGGTGAGCTGTAATGGGGATCCGGAATTCATAAAAGATGCATGCCCACGAGATGATGAAAATGATTGGAATATGCTCATCAGCATGCATGTCTGCATGATAGTGATAAATTAAAGTCAGACGGAGAGCAACATGGGACTACTCAATCCATGATGAGTATCCCCCCCTCCCAAAAAAGCCCCAAAAAATCCACTCACCCCATGATCGATGGTGATAGACTAATTTATCAGCACAATAAAGATTTAGATGGGAATTTTCATGGGCTGAATCCAAAAAAATCCCACCATCAATATTGTCCTCCTATATATCTCTGTCGATCAGAATATCTTCTAATATCAATTGAGTGATGTTCAGCCAATCACATGGGACATTATTATTGAACTCTGATCATCCAATAGAGAGTCAACTTCATGTCTTGTGGGGGGAAAAGATGAATTTCGCAAAATTAATTAAGTTATAGAACTCCATCCAGCTATAGAGTCTCCACATTCTATTGTAAAAAATATATACTTGGTTTGGAGTAGATATCTGAATGTAGAGTCTCCACATTCAATTGGACTCCACATTCTATTGTTTACATGCAGAAGTCTCCACATTCTATTATTTACATGCAGAAGTCTCCAACAACATAACTGCATTTCTACCAAGATGAAATGGAATAGGATTCATGAATACCTTTCTAGCAAGATGAAAATTTTTCACTTGAAATTGGATACTCAAATGAATATCTAGCTAAACTAAGAAGTTTATATAATATTTTTGAGAGAACAATATGTTAGAGTAAAGAATATTACCTGGTCTATTGCTGTTTGGATACTAGCTACTGATGAGAATACCACTGAATCTGATGTGGGTTGTATGGCTCCATTCCCCCTGGTTATCATAAACATGTAAGGAATAGTTTGAATGATTAAAAATGATGTTATTATATGTAATTGCACCAACCTGTACTGTAGATTTGTGACGACCCAGACTCCGGATATCGGGTAAACCCAAATCCGAAGTCTGGGCCGTCATAGTTGGCATCAAAGCATGTGTTTGTGAAAGTACATGGGAATTCGAGATATTATAGTGATCAGAGTCCATAAGGTCCAGTATAGTCGGCAGATGGTATAGGTTTTGCGATTCTTTACCACCTTGCTTCTCGCGTGAGAGCTTGCGTGCGCTGTGTTTTGCACTGCATAGGTGGTTTTGTTCTCGTCACGATGTGATGGGGCGTTCTTCTTTCGTCATGGTGTTTGTCTCAGTTGTGCTGCAATTGGCAGAGTTTGCCGACAGGCGTGAGTCTCTGGTGCGGCGTTCGAGGTTTTTCCGTGGCTTGGTCAGGTGGCAGGTGGCATTTTCATTGGTGATGGTTGTGCATGTTCTCCAGTGGAGATTAATGTTGTTTTGGCCATCCCAGGTTGAGGTTAGGTCAGCCCCTGAGGTGTTAAGGTTGTACATTGAGGTGGTTGTTGGATGCCTTGGTTGAGTGAGTGCTCGAGTGAACCTAGGATTTCCTTCCTGGTGAGCTGCTGTTAGACAAGCTTGATCTTTCTCATCGTATCTTGTGGCATCTTTTCGAGGTAAGCTTTGGAAGTGCTATCTGCGTAAAGCCTTGTCCTGTGTGTCTGCTTATGTGTGGACTATGTTAGTTCTGAACTTGATTTGATCTTGTTTCGACGGTGGCCTGGCTTTGGACCCAGTTTCTGAATTGGGGGCCTTTGTGCACCGTGTTCGACATGCCATGTTTAGTGGATGTTGTGCTGTCAAGGTTCAGTAATTATTTCGGGACATGAGGATAAACTGAGACAGGCATCCTTTGTGCCTTGTGATGTGGCTCTTGGCATGATGGTTTGCACTATGGCGACTTGTGATTGGCTGTTAGTAGGATCTGTACTCGAGGTGTCATATATTGTAGTTTCGTGAATTACGATGGCACCGAGGTGTGCTGAGATGCGGATGTCGAGTTATCTGTGATGCCTGTGTGCATGGTGTTGAGTGTGCAGCGGAAGCGTATGGGCTCATAACCCACAGGTCGAGGATCGCTGGTTGGAAGATTTTGACCGACCGAGAGGTTTGTTTCCTCGATGTGACACTATCTTTGCTATGTGTGCCTTGATGTTGTTGGTTGCCATGCCGTTGCTTGAGGCATTGTGGTGGATTGGCACTGACGACTTTGAGAATTGGGAAAATCTATTGGCGAATATGCTGGTTGAGTACCCTTTCTTCTGTGTTTCTTGGAAGTTGTGCTCTCGGGATGGATCGTGGTCCTAGAGATGCATTTTTTGAGAGGTTGTTGTGGGTCCTTATTGGTAAGCTACGAGCGGCTAGTACATTTTAGCCGTATGGTCAGCTGTAATTTTGCCTTGATGTGACCAAGCTTGCAGTTCTGTCCCGTGGTTCTGTGTTGAGAACGGAGCCGAGATCTACAAGTGTTGTTTGAGGTTGTGTGCTGAATTGTGTTTGTGATCAGCTTGGGAGGAGTTCCCAGTGAGTATGAGTTTAGAATTGCGTGGACCGAGATCATGTCGGTTGGTTTTGCTGTACTCTCCTGCCATGGTAGAGTTGGCGTGCAACTCGAATCAGATGTAATGTCTGAGTGAGGACCGACTTGATTGTGCTTTATGGTCCAGTGCTGTCATTGATGTTCTACATGCCAGTTTCGATCATTATTTATGGCACAGAAGTCGATGGTTGGAGCAGTCAGCTATGAGGACTATGTTCCTTGTGAGAGCTGATGCTTGTTTTGTTTGCCGAGTATGAGTTGTTATCGGTGGCTATTTCATGGCATGGGTCGTGTCTCCTTGTTCTGTGAGACGATAGCGATGATGCCCTATTTTGGAGGTGCCAGACTTGTCTCCATGCTTGTTTTGTGGATCGATGTGCCTTGACATCCGGAGCGTGTGCTGGTGATTGTGGTCTGGCAGTGTTCCTCTGAATTATGTTTTTCGAGAATCATGTTATTGTGTTTTATGTTCGAGGTTTGGCTGGTGCTTGGAGAGCGTAGCCAGCTGTTTTAGGGTTGTTCTTCCTTTTTTTCCTATTGACTCCTTAAATTTTGAGGATGAAATTTTCAAAAGGAGGGGAGGCTATAATACCCTGGATTCTTCAGATTGAAATCGGGGAGCTTTCGGAGCACTTTCGTGGGTCCCTGATTGTGTTTTATGATCCACTCGGGTTTTTCCCCTATATAACTTGCGGAACCCCATGGAGAGTGAACCGTTGAGTTTTGAGACTTTGGGACGCTACAGGTGCATTGTGTTCTTTCCGAGGATAGTAGAGACTATATTTCTATATTTTTTTGAATTCACGAAATTTCGAGCCAGAAATCAGATTTTAGGAAAAAATGTTAATTTTTTTCTTTTTCTTTTTCTTTTTCTTTTTTCTTAACCCTCACCCTCTCTCCTCACTCTTCTCATGTTCTCTCACTCTCTCCCTCTCCGTTCTCTCTCCTCTCTTCTCCTCTCCCCTGGGCGCACGACCGTGGTGGAGCTGGATGAGGTGGTGACAGATGTCGTGGAGCGTGACGGCACGAGGATCGGAGCGTGGTGCTTGGCGTGATGCCATTCATGGATTCGAAGCCGGCTTGGGTTGTTCGTGTGATGGTTTTCGACGTGGTTTAGCCGTTTTGGCGCGCAAGATCTTTTGTAGAGGTAGGGGATGGATACCATACTAATTTCTTGCTTATTCTCGTGATTCGGAGCCAAACGGTGTGATTTTGAGCGAGTTTTCATACTATAAGGGCGAAAGCATGTTCCGGGGGTGTGAGTTGAGATCACCGTTCTAGGTGACGATTTTTAGCTTAATTTGTATCATTTGAACCCCTGGCATGTTGGGATTTGATTCCCTCCAGTTTAACTCCGTTTGAACGTGATTTGGGGTCGGTATGAGGCCGGATGCTCGCGTGACTCGTTTTTGGTCGATTAGTGTATATTGCTTGTTTCTTGTTCTTTTGTGGTTTGTTTGGCCCCTTCGGGCTTGTGGAAGGTCGGCATCGCATGTATGGTTGTTTCCCTGTCGTTCTAGGCCGATTGGGGCGTGGAGAGACCGGGTTTTGTGAGGTCTTGCAGATTTTGGACCGGAGGCTGAACGCGGTTACACAGAAACCGCGTTCGACTCTTGACCTTGGTAGCGGTTAGTCTTGAACCGCGGCCACTTTTCGGGCGTATGGCGGTGGGAGAACGCGGTTAGAGTTCAACCGCGTTTGATGGCCGCAGTTAGCTTGAAACTGTATCTGCCTATCTTCGTCTCCTTCTGCGTAGTTCTCCATCTAGAAATGGTTTGTGGCGTACGGCGGCTAGGATGCCCACGGTTAACGCTTAACCACGTTTGGATGACCGCTGCTATCTTGGAACCGCGGCTGTCTTTGAGTTGACTCCGCTTCATGAAGCGTCGACTCCGTCTTCCTCTTCTATCTTTTTATGTTTTCCGTTCATGGGCCAAAAGCAGTTCACCTAGAACTACAGCCATGGAGCGGCGATTTGTTGGAAACCGCGGCCTTGATGACCGCGGCTAGCTCGCAACCGCGAGTACCTTCTAGATGTTTCTTCGCCTGTTTGACTTCCGGTTGGCTTGGCTTGACCCCTTGGTTAGCCCAATGTTCTGTGGATGTCTTGGACGTCCTAAGAGGGCTGTGACCGTGTTATAGGGTGTCTGGGAGTGCCATTGTACCGAGCGATGTTTCGTGTTGTTTCGGGGGTCGTTATGGTTTCCGATCAACCCAGTTGTGACCTAGTAGTTGAAACGTGACCTCGTGAGTGTCTCGGCTATCATGTGAGGATCAAGACTATGTTTTGGACCCCTGGAGGTATCGTCTATCTCAATTTACATGTCCATGTGGTTTGAGGGTTTGAGCAATCCCTCATGTTCCGTGTTTCGTATTATATGGAGTTATGAGTCTGACGAGCAGCTTTGAGTCCGACGAGCGGCTATTGATGTGTGGATCCGGCTGTTCTGTGCCATTTCCACTATGTTTTACCATGGTTTATGACTTAGGGACTAGGTTGATTAACGGCATGTTGTCGTGATGTGTGACGATCTTGATCCGAGTCTTGTGACTCAAGGATCGTCGTGTTAGCAGGTCTAGTTGGTTGTCCCGTGTCTGGCAGTTGTATTCTACATTGTGCTTCATAGTACGTGCGATAGGAGCACGCTTAGCCTATCCGTACTTTACTATTTTGAGTCTCTATGTCTAGTGAGCCTCCACTAGTCATAGCTTGACGACACTTTCCGTGTGTCGGCCCACCTAGGAGTGGTGGTGGGATGAGTTCCCGATAGAGACGGTTTGTAGGCTGATTGTCATGGGCCCCTTTGTCAAGCTGTTAGAGTTCGACGGGATGGGAAAAATAGCTAGAGGCCTGGCTCAAGACATTGAGCTTCTGTATGCACATGTGGTCAGAGACATTTGGACCAGCGCCGATGGGCGTGACCCTAACTAGTCACTCGTTACTTTTGTTCCTTGGTTCTTGTTCCGTGTCTCAGTCACCACGTTCGAGGCAAGTGGGAGATGCTTGAGGCGCAATGTAAGAAGTTGTTGGATGCACTCTGTATTCTGGATTCTGTGATAAAAATATCGGATGTTCTTTAGATTCGGGATTATCTTTTTATCATTTATTAGATTATCATTTTATCAAGTGCGAGGGTGTGCCAGTCACCTAGGTGACGATTGTGATCATGCTTTGAGACTGGAGTGGTCTGAAGCCCGGGGTGCACTCTGTTTGACTAACCAGACAATTGTGGGTATCGGGTCGGGACTGAAGACCCGCCATGTCATAAAGATCATGACGTTAATTACATCCCCTAGAAGAGGTAAAAACCTCTGATTAATCCCCTAGAAAAGGGGTCAAATGGCCTAGAGATCAATTTTCATTAAAGAATGCAAGTTGGATTGGAATGACTGAAATCCTCCGCATCAGAATGCAAGACGGTGTTCAAAACCATATCGGTCACCAGTTGACCATTTCTTGTTCGGATGAGGGTCCAGGTCGAGAAACATCCCGGGTGTACGTGAGATACCGGGATGTGTGTATGCCAAGGTACGGCAAATTTTATGTCTCAATAAATGAGGAATCGTGATCGAATCTTGATTAAACGGTCAAAACATCACAGGATATCGGCCCAATGCCAAGTTAGGCCGTGACAATGAGAGGGCAGAACCGCATATATTGTAAGGGGTGACTTTGGTATTCCCCCACGTGCGAGGTCAAAGGGGAAGGGTTTCCGGACAAATCACCGTTTAGTTTTAAGCTTATTTCTTTATGGTATTGCTTTCGTGGCATTTCTTTTATTATTATTGTGTTATTCATTTTCTTTCCCTTCTATTTCTTCCTATTTCTTTGTTGTTAGGTCAATGCCTCATCACTTCCATTTATTCTATATATCTTTTTATCATTTTTTGGGATCTTTTTAATTGGCGCCCACTCAACGGGCGAAGATTCTGGAATTCAAGAATTGGCGCCTCTGGTCTGGGCGCATATTATCTATTTTTCCTTCTTTCTTTCCTTTTCTGTCATTTTTGAGATTTTAAGAATCGGCGCCCGTGCGAGCGGGCGTTCATAACAATTAGCGACCTAGACCTGGGCGCATGTTCTGAGATTTCTTTTTATTATTATTATTCCTTTATTTCTTTTAACGTGTTTTTGAGAAATTAGCGCCTGAATAAGCGGGCTTTCATTAATTAGCACCCATAGACCGGGTGCAATTTTCTTCAGTATCATTTTCCCTCCTTTTCTTTCCTTTCTATTGTTTTAGAGGATTTAGCGCCTTCCTAGAAGGGCGCTTAATTTAATTGGCGCCCAGTCTCTGGGCGCAAATTCTTTTATTATCAAAATTACTTCATTTTCTTTATCAGGGGGATTTAGCGCCTTCCCAGAAGGGCACTCATTAATTAGCGACCCCTTTCATGGTCGTTCATTCTAAGTTTTATTTCTTTGTATCAAATTCTTAATTCTATGAATTAGCACCTCCGTGGGTGGTCATTAATTAAATGGAAACTTTTTAAGTGGTCATTAACTAAGTTAATTAGTGGCACCTGTGTGGGCGCCCATTTTCTTGGTCACAGAAGCTCCAGCCAGAAGCTCAGCCGTGGGTTCAAAGTTTCTTCACAAATTCATATTTCTTGCATTTTTTGATCATTCCCTTAGATGTGAATTGGTTCATAATGTCCATAAACTTGGTCCAATTGTCATTTTTCTTAAGTTATTAGTTCCGGTGAAATTTTGGCAGCACCTCCCCTAAACTTGAAGCGTCGGGGGGTTGCAAATGGGGGCGCACCCTATGGAGAGAACTCCGACGGCCCCGAACAAAAAGGGATACATGCGAAGCCACGTGATCCCCGAGGTATGCGTGAAAGCGACAACACCCCGTCACCCATTGTGGGGGGGAGATCCCGAGGGTTAACCTACGAGGGACCCCACGGATCCACGGGCCGCCACGAACTCGTCGCCAAGATGTGGACTTCTTTTCCTTCTATTTTTTTTATTGCCGTATAAGGCTTTGGATATCCACCTTCAAAAAGAGGAGTTACCGGGGAACACGCTATGACGAAGCGGACCCCCTGCGGTCCAAGAGTGGTTAAGACTCTGGAATCGGAAAGAGACAAGTATTGGGCTTGCAATGGTTGGTGGCCTCGGAGACATATCTATGGGTTTAGATAGACCCCGGGCCGGTGGCCATCGTGATAAAAAACACTGAATAGGTGGCTTTGAATAAATATAAATTGGTTCGTCCTATCTACTACAGTAGGGAGAGTAGAACAGAGCAATATATCATATATAGATAGCTATATGCATACATTCATATGCACATGCATACGTCAGGAACCCACAGAACCCATGCAAAGCAAAGAAGGGAGGGGAAGATCAGCCATAAAAAAAATATCCCGGAGGAGTATTTTGGATTTCACCACAGGGAGTTACATCTACGCATTAGGACTGCATGAATCCGAAAAAAAGGAAGAAAAAGAGAATACATGACAAAAGAAAACAGAGGGGAAGGGGGCCCTTTCTCTTTCTCTTTCTGTCTTCACATTGCATAGTGGCGCTGAGCTTCAGGGCCTCGGGCTTCAGGCTTTCACGAATCTAGGGATTCAAAACTTCCAACCCCTTGAGTGTTCCCCCGTGGGGGGTATTTATAGAGGCAGAGGGGCCTCTACCTTCGAAGGGAGAAGCCTCTTGGCTTTCTCCCTCTTCTTCTTTTTTTTGTTTAACACATGCTGTTGCAGGAGCTGCCACAGGTGCTACATGCCGTCGCTGCTCTGTTGAAGGCAACTTGTTGCCTTCCTGTCGAGTTTAGAGGATGCCATGAGCTAGAAGAGGCATGGGAGAAAGGTGGGGTAAGAGATGGGACGGCCACCCCCTCTCCTTCTTTCAGTATGTCATGGCCGACCGGTGGAGGCAGCCTGTGTGCATTCAATGCGAGGAGGAATATAAATAGTAAAGAAAACACGGTGAATTGGCAACCTGGCGTCTACCATTCATTCTTGAATTGACGCCTGGTTGACGTGCCTCGATTCCTTGGCTCACAGATTTCACTAATTTTGAATATTTCCAACAATTGGCGACTTCATGGAAGGGCATTAATATAGGAATTAGCGTCTGCTTGCGTGGGCGCCCAATCTATAGATCTTTAGATTATAAAAATCCAAATTTCAGTAAAAGCCAAGGATTGGCGACACTGTAGGAGTGCGCTCATCTCGGAAATGGTGCCTACGTGGAGGGGCATTCAATCAATCTGTTGACCCATTCGTGGGCTGAGTCATCCTGATGAATTGGCACATGCCCAGGAGGCGCCAGTAGTAAATTGGCGACGATGGTCGTGGCGCCATATATTTTTAATCAATTTTTTGATGCCAACAGACGTCAGTGGACACATTTGACTTTTCTTCAAGTGAGGAGGTGCTTCTGTCACATGACACATGACTTGTGGCTTTCATGACTGGTTTCCATCATGGTTGACGTGACTTGTCAGGTAGTCTGTGTTTGGCTTCACCCGTGGTCAGTGTAGCGTACACGACGGTGAGATCGTGTATGTGTCGGTACTTTTAGACCGTGTGGTCTTGAGTTGGGCTTTTGTCTCAGTAGATGAGCCTACACGACTGAGGTGTCGTAATGTGTCTTGGCTGTGTAGCTAGAGTTCCTTTGTATCAGTTCGGTGATTCCCGACTGTGAGTGCGGGGATTCATGTTTCGCCGATAGGAGTAATTTAGAGGGCCGAGTTTCGATCGGCTGCCGTGTTTCTATTTAGTACATCTTTCCTCTATACTTTTACTGTTGTTCCTACTCCTGCTGTTACTGTTTTGCTTTTATTGTTTAGCACTGCTGTTACTGTATTTTTTCATGGTAGGGATCTGTGAGATCCCTACTGAGCCAGTGAGACAAGGCTCACCCCTGACTTTTCAGGTGTAGCTATTCTTCCTCGTGTTCGGAGGTGCAGTGCGGTGGTTCTAGTTGCCAGCTTTGCTAGTGTCAGGCTTCCCCCGACTTGAGAATACATTCTCTTTCCTATTGTACTATACTTTAGTTGGACTGGACTCTGTTGTAGCTTGTTAGCTACTGTAGTTTAATTTGTTAATAGAAAATGTAATGTTTTTTCTTCTATTTTAGCAATCCTGATCATAAATATATAATTGTTTAATGCTTTATTTGGGATTTCAATGTACTTACACACACCTTTTTATCCCTTCGGAGCTTTATCGCTCTTGGGAGGCCTCTCAGAATCCAAGTGGTATTGGGTTTACCCGGTATCCGGAGTCTGGGTCGTCACAAGATTGCTCAACCTTGGCCATCCTCTCTTCCAATTCCTTCACTTGATTTTTCAACATATTATGCTCAGGTTGCAAATTATGGGTTGTGCCACAAAAAGAAGAGGGAGTTGGGCCTATCCCTAAACCCCTAACACGGCCTGATTTTTCCTCACCAAGAACCTGCACCAATACATCATCTTGCAATGCAACTGGACGGGGGCCGACGGAGCAAGCAACCTGGGTCTGCTTTAACTCCTTCAACTTATCCTATCAAAAAATAGTCAAAGGTCAATTATTCGAAAGGTGGGTAATAACTTATTTGTTATAGAATGGTTTTCTTCTAAAAAAACTTACTATGACAGCAGAACATTCCTCATTGATAGGCTTTCCATCTTTGCACACATAAGTAACTATGAATATATCTGAGCGATCAAAAAAAGTGTCATTTTTCTCGTACTAATGCATAAGAAAATGAATGAATTTGTTAGATACAGCCCAAAACAAAAAATGGAGATGTAAATGATCTTATAACCTCCAACTTCTGGATATCTGCAACTATCCTTGTGCCAGCACAATGGAACCATTTTTATTTGGCTTTATTCTCTTTATTAATATGACTTTTTTTCTAGATTGAAGTTAGAATAAATTAGTCAGATGCAATCACAAATGATTGTAATTTTTAAGGATGGTTGAGAGTGAATTACCCACCAATCTTCTCTACTCCATACTTTGACTGCCTCTTTCCACTACTCTAAGTTGATTATTTTGGCATCTGAATGCTTCTGCTGGCTGGCTCTCAACTTTGGATTGAAGTAATGCTTACGGATTGTATATTTGAAGTATTTCCACTTCTATGATAGATCTTTTTGGACCCCTATCCTCCTTGTTTCATCAATGTCATATTTCCTCTACAAGACAAATGGCAATAATTCCCCACAAATACAAAATTAATAGAAGAAAGGTATAAGGCATTTGACAAAAAAATAATAGGTTTCATATTACCTTTATGTAATCCCAAACATCATCTTTATTGGACTTGGATACTTTCTTCCAATTTGGGTAAAAAATTGTCAACTTGTCTGCATTCCTTGCCAAGGTACCCAAGAAAGTTCTTAAAGAACGGCCTTCAGGGCCCACTGGCTGGCCAAAGTCATTCCATTCCACATAGATCAGCTTGTCACCCTCCATACCAATCACATCATGAGACGAGGTACCACCTCGTTTTCTTCGAACACTGCCATGTTCACCCTGGACTTGCTCCGTTGGCTCTTGTACAACTTTCTCAACCTCATTGATAGGTTGCCGGCCTACATGCTTTGCCTCACCTTTATTGCAATCTTGGACTTGGTCTGTTGGCTACTGTACAACTTTCTCAACTGGTATGTCAGGTTCCCGACCTACATGCTTTGCCTCACCTTTATTGCAATCTTACACTTGCTCTATTGGCTCTTGCACTCTAATCTCAACTAGTATGTCAGGTTGGCGGCCTGCACGCTTTGCCTCACCTTTATTGCAATCCTGGACTTGGTCTGTTGGCTCCTACACTCTGTTCTCAACCGGTATGTCAGGTTGCCGACCTGAATGCTTTGCCTCACTTTCATTGCAATCCTTTTCATCTCTACGTACTCTACTAAAACCCATAACTTTCTCTGCAAATGCATCGACATCCTCATTGGTAAACTAACTCTCATTCAGCTATAAATGCCAAGAAACATACACCATTTAGTATGGGGGATATGAACATAAACCAAAGTCAATCAGGGTATGAAAACACATACAAAATACGGATAACCATCCAACACAAAGGGGGTTGGAGCCTCCTATAGAAACATATACATGTAGTACAGAGCAAAAGTGCCACATTCTGACCCATTTCTTTGTTGTGGGACTTGTCAATGAATGTGTTAGATAACATTACTTATGATTTACATATGCAAACCAAACTATGATAGCCTCGTAAACCATTGGAAGAAGAAAGGGAAGAGAATAGATCTCTACGTCTGACTCTTTCCTAACCTCACCGCCAAATATTTCTAACAAAAAAATTGCACAAAAAATGTGATATTATTTAAAGCACCAGCATAAAATAGCATTAAACAAGATTGATATAACATATATGTTGTCGGATGTTAGGTTCCACTCTCTTCAGATTAGCATCTAACAAAGAATCCACAAGTAACATGCATGGTCCTGGCGTGTCTCCAAAATTCTTATCAAAGTTGCATACAATGAGTATTTTCCAATGGTCCCTATATGAAAACTATCAGGATCCTACCCAACCAAATTGAGTACTACCTATTTAAAAAACGTGATTAATTCACTTACCAACAAACAATTGGAATGAATGTATATGCCATTGAAAATATATTTTTTGGTTTCAGCCAAAGCATCACCTTCTGAGGTGCACTTAAGAACATGTTGAACCATAGACAATCTACATACATACACTTTGTCTTCTTCTCAATGACTATTTCCTCCCACATATGCCTGAAACAAGTTGAACAATCTTCCAAGTTAAACAAAATATCAAATAACATGTAGTCAAGGGTGTGTAAACTCACTCTGCGAAGGCCTAAAACACTTGAGTATCGAGCTTATTTTATGTTCTTTAGTCGGTGTATATATCACCTAACTTTTTTAACCGTCGTGTCTGGACACCCGATCCTAGACTCGGGCCCCATATTCCTTCTCCAGTGTAGTGCCCCAGAAATTTTAAATAATTTTCAAGAATTTATAAAGGCCTAAATAAATTTATAAATGGTTTATTTAAAATTAATAAGTCATTATGAGGCCAAGTGGTGTTAATCAATTAACCTAACCCACTTAATTAAAGTCCAAAAGATTTTAACTCTGGCCCATTAAGTTTGGCCCACATTCCAGAAGGTAATTAAGTCTATTCACGGATATTAAGGATAAATACTAGAATATATAAGATAAGTTAATGGATAATTATCAAAAGAGTTTTAAATTGTTTGAACTCTATCCACGACAAATATAACGGTCTATTGCCTGACCATCACAGACGTGTAACGCACGGTGTCTCGACCGTTACACTATGAACCAGAAAACTAAAAGAGTTTGAATTCCTTTGAACTCTAGAAATGAGTAATGTAACGGTCTATCGCGAGACCGCCACATAACCCTAATGCGTAGGTCCTAGTCCGTTACAAACCTGTTAGTTCCGTAAGCGAAGGAACTCATGAAAAGATTGGAACTTGATGTTCCTATCCGCTAGGGATCGACTTGGGAAGGATTGTAAAGACTCTAAGGACTCTTAGGGATTAGGATTTGATGAAACAAGGACTCTAAACTCGATCTAATCCTCAAAACCTAGTCTAAACTCTATAAATAGGGCATAGTTCTGAACTGTGTGACCCTTACATTTTAGGCGTAAGGAAGCAAGGTGAGGAGTCATTATCTCAGGTAAGTTCTTTAGAATAATTTGTTCACAATACTTTAGACTAACTCCCCTCCGAATTTCACATCTTTAGGTCAAGAGGTCGTGGAGTTAGAGCCCAAGGAAGTTGCTGGAAAAGTCACAAGAGAAGAAGGAGATCTAGGGCAAGGTTCTCTACCAAATTCAGGAACTACAGTCTAAGTAAGAGGTAGGTTATCTCATGAACGGCAAAAAAAACAACTTGATAGGACTAAGAGCCTCTGTTTTGATTGGATTTCATGCATGCTAGATCATCAATATCATGTTTTATTGGTTCTATGCATATCATGTTTCCCTTAGCCCTAACTAAAGATTAAAGACTTGACTATTCCATCTATTCACCAATACCATGCATATAGACAACCTTTACTTTGTTAACATATCTAGAAACTCATGATGTTTTGATAAAAGACATGATGTGAGTTGATCTCTTAGCTTCTATAGTTGTTTCCTGTTAGCAGAGACTGTAACGCATCATAGAAGGACCGTCACTTCCATGTAACGGCCCCACGACAGACCGTTATACTCCCTGATTGGATTTGGGTTTCACGGTTGATTATAACGCGCTTGGACAGACGCGTTACATTCATGTAACGGCTGGGTCCTGACCGTCACAATCACAGTGATGCCCCATCTCCAGACCGTTATACTCTGTGTTCTGTCAACCCCAAGACAGAATATAACCTGCCAATATATTATTGTTAAAGCCTAGTTACCTAAGTTTTAACTTGATCATGTGATTTTAAGGTTATTTGATCATTCATGATAGGTATTGCATGTTTTGTGGTCTCACTTTTATTGAGTTATGTTAATTTTTGAAGCCAAATTATATAGTTTTGTATTATAAAGAATGACTTTTTAATATTGTATTGACGGAGTTTTCAGCATGATTTTCAAATTTGAGTATACATATCTCTCTCTGTCAATAGAGTCAATTCTATAAGTACATGGCACATATTCCGGTATGTTGTCATTAGTTCACACTTTGCACTATAGGAACACAATCTTGGACATGAGGACCTCTCTATTGGATATTCCTTCCAATGGACTAGGAAATCATTGTTTCAAGGCCTCCGTAATTCTCCACGAGCCTGGGATTCTCACTAGGACGCCGAGTTGGTTGTACCATTAAAGCCCAATAATTAGAAATGCACTATCATGGTTTCTGATTCTTGAAATGTAACGGCCTTGAACTAGACCGTCAGGCTCACGTAACGGCCCAGTGCCAGACCGTCACATTCCTCTGAGTCTATTTTTATCTTTCTAGACTCTGATCATTTTAACGGCCCATTAGTGGCGCGTTACATAGTGTAACGGCCCAGTTAACGACCGTTACATAGCTTGTGTATGTTAACCCAAGGTTTGACCAAGGGTTGATATTCTAATGATTCTAGACAAACCTTGATGATCTAGAACTTGCCATATTGTTTAAATTGATCTAAATGAAATGGAAGTTAAGGAAAATACTGTAATGCTGTCGATTTATTTCTATGAGCATGACATTGGTTAAAGTCTATTTCTTGACTCCTACATTCTTATGTTGAAGCATTCATTCATTGATTTTAGTTATCATGGAATTGTTGGAAGTGCTATATTCTTGGCCATACTTTACTGTTATACTGCGTGGAAGTAGCTTAATTTATAACTGAAGATGCGATCGAGCACTGATTGTGTTCAAGGGCTCTATGCTAGTCCCCTCGGCTGATTGCCGGAAACATACTATTTTATAAACCATGGGGTATGATGCTACTGGCGTCGCATTGCGCTGGGAGTACTATTTCTATAAATAAGTGAAGATCCACGGCACAACATGACCTTCTTGCTTGATATTCCACAGAAATTCACGAAGCACTTGCTCATAAGCATAAGATGCTAAAGTGAGGAATATGTGGCTTGCTAGTACATTCTCGATATATTCTTGTTCATGAAAGGCCAATATCATGTTCTTGTCCTATTCTTACTAGTTCATTCTTGTTCTCATTCCATCTTATATGATAGTCTTGTTACTTTGATTTAATCGCATGATCATCGCATTGCATGATTTTACCTTATTTATTTAGAGTGAAAATGATAATCACTTTAATAGTGCCTTCATGTTGATGCGAAGATACCTACTGGACAAGTGTGCTCATTACCTATTTTCAATCTTTTTCAGGAAATTAAAGTGTGTCGGGTTTGGATTCGGATTATTCAAGTAGCGGATCCGAGAGCGATTAAAGATGAGTGAAGACTTAGGAAGTCTATAATGTCTAGATTGAGTCAATGTAATTTTCCTTTTTCTTGAGTTTAGTAGAATGAAAATCAAATTAGTGATTGTATCTTTGAATATTGAGCATTATGATATGAAGTTGAAGTTGATTAAATCATGTGTAATTGCTTTTACTTGTCTGATTGTCTCGCGCTCTAATTGATTCTTGCTTGCAAGAGGCTTACCATGCCGGCTGTTTACGCTCCCCGAGCGAGTCTTCCGCTGTAATTAAAGGCTCGGGGCATGACAGTTAAGTTGGTATCAGAGCCTAAGTCTTAGGACTTAGGAAAAAGAGTCATGTCATAGGATAAGTCCAAGGTTAAGGACCCATACCTATGAACTAAGGAAGAAATTCCACACCCATGTGAGGATTGGGTAGAACCTGGGATAAGATAACTAATTAGCTTTAAGAATTATTTTGTTCATTCCAATTTCATGAGAAATAACAAGTTGTTATTTTCTCTCAGGTACCCTATTTTTCGAATGGCTCATCGTGTAGATTGGGACGGTATGCAACAAACTGTTGCCGGCCTCACCCAGGCACTGCAGACTATAGCACAAGGTGGTGCAGGGGCAAGGGCAGGAGATCTTCATCGTAACTTCCGGAGTCTAAATCCTCGCGTTTCTATGGATCTTCCAATCCAGACGAAGCAGAAAATTGGATCGATGAGATGAATCGTATATTTGATGTCATACAATGCACTGATCCGGAGAAAGTCCGTCTAGCAACGTTCCAATTGAATAAGGATGCCCATACTTGGTGGAAGTCCGTTCCGGCACCTCCGGCCGATGCGCCACATACATGGAATGCTTTTCTCACTTTATTTCGTGCCAAGTATTTCTCCGAACATGTGAAGGAAAGGAAGGCTATGGAGTTTGCCTCTCTTCGTCAAGGGAAGATGTCAGTAGCAGAGTACGAGTTGCAGTTTTCAAGACTAGCACCATATGCACCACACCTTATTAATACAGAATTATTAAAGGCGAATCAATTTATGGACGGGTTACTGCCCGATTTCATTCAGCAACTGGGGACACAGAATATCCGCACTTATGCGGAGATGGTTCAAAGGGCATATTTATGCAAGAGGACCTTAGAGAAGGTCGAAAGGTTGAAAGGAAAGGGAGAAGAATCTAGCCGGCACTCAGATCGGCATTATAAGAAAGAGAAGTTTGGCATCACGGAACCATACAAAAGCCGTGATAACAAGAAAAGATCAAGGAACGGGAACGGTGGAAGTTCCCAAAGGAATAGTAAAAAGGTTAAAGAAGAGAAGGAGCAAGTCGCCTCGGCATGCACCTTTTGCGAGAAATTCGGCCACTCGGCTGAAGAATGCTGGAAGCGCCTAGGTGCTTGTTTGCGCTGTGGAAGTAGGGAGCATCGTGTGCCAGATTGCCCCCTTATGAAAGATCAATCAAATAACGGAGGACGTAGGAGGCAGGCTCGCCTCAATGCAGTTATTGATGAAGAAGAAGCGCCCAGGGATCAAAATGATGGGCTCATGGAAGGTACTCTTCAAATTTGTTCTCGTCCTGCATTCGTGCTATTCGATACTGGTGCTTCTCATTCTTTTATCTCCACCACTTTTGCAAACACCTTACCAACTGCATCAGTTCCCCTACCTTCAGATCTCGCTATTACTACACCTTTAGGATCTGGAACTAAGCTTACCAAGTATTATCCCGATTGTGAGGTGGTAGTAGAAGGACACAATCTCCCCGCAAACTTAGTATGCCTCGATATGAAAGGTTATGATGCCATTTTAGGGGTAGATTGGCTTGTAGACCATGATGCTTACATCAACTGCCGAAATAGGATTATATCTTTCCGAAAACCCGGTCTTCCAAGATTTTCTTTTCTTGGCATCAAATACAAGAAGCATCCTACCATTATATCTTCTCTTCACGCCTGCAAACTTATCTCGAAAGGATGTGAAGTTTTTCTTGCTTCAGTCATTGTCACCGAATCTAAGGAAATTATCCTAGCAAACATTCCTATTGCAAATGAATTCCCTGACGTGTTCCCATCCGAACTACCTAGTTTACCACCCGAGAGGGAGTAAACTTTACCATTGAACTCATTCCAGGTGCAGCACCTGTTTCTATAGCCCCTTACAGGATGTCTCCCACGGAACTTAAGGAACTAAAGAAGCAATTACAGAACTTCTAGACAAGGGTTTCATTAGACCTAGCACATCCCCTTGGGGTGCGCCTGTTCTATTTGTCAAGAAGAAGGATGGTTCTCTCAGATTATGCATCGATTACCGGCGACTGAATCAGCTTACAATCAAAAATAAATATCCATTGCCGCGTATTGATGAGCTCTTCGATCAGCTTTCGGGAGCTGAGTACTTTTCTAAGATTGACCTAAGATCAGGTTATCATCAGCTTAGAATCAAAGAAGAGGACATTTATAAATCGGCTTTTCGAAGTCGTTATGGCCACTATGAATTCGTGGTGATGCCGTTCGGTTTAACTAATGCCCCAGCAGCATTTATGCAACTTATGAACAGTGTCTTCCAGCCATATTTAGACCAATTCATCGTCGTCTTCATCGATGATATCCTGATATACTCCAAGACAAAAGAAGAACATGAAGAACATCTAAGGATAGCTTTGCAAACACTTAGAGAACATAAGCTATATGCCAAACTCAATAAGTGTGAATTCTGGCTCAAGGAAGTCTCATTCCTAGGCCACATTATTTCAAAAGAAGGTATTGCTGTGGATCCTTCTAAGGTAGAAGCTGTCAGAGATTGGAGCCGACCAACGACTATATCTGAAGTCAGAAGCTTTTTGGGTCTAGCAGGTTATTATAGAAGATTCATAAAGGACTTCTCAAAGATCGCGGTTCCTTTAACTAGACTTACTAGAAAAGAAAATCATTTTATCTGGTCGAAGGACTGTGAAAAGAGTTTTCAAAGTCTTAAGAATCATCTTACAACAGCCCCTGTTTTGTCGCTACCAATAGAGGGTGCTGGATTTGAGGTATATACGGATGCATCTGGAATTGGCTTAGGGTGTGTCCTTATGCAAGATGGAAAGGTGATTTGCTATTCTTCAAGACAATTGAAACGTCACGAAGAAAATTATCCTGTACATGATTTGGAATTAGCAGCAGTTATTTTCGCCTTGAAAATTTGGCGTCATTATCTTTATGGAGAAAAGTTCACGATCTACACAGACCACAAGAGCTTGAAATATTTATTTTCTCAAAAAGAGCTTAATATGAGGCAAAGGAGGTGGTTAGAACATCTCAAGGACTTTGATTTTGCTATTCAATATCATCCTGGCAAGGCGAATGCTGTAGCAGATGCACTTAGCAGAAAACCAATTGGTATGTTATCAAGTCTCATGATTAGTGTGACTAACCTTATTCCTCAATTTGCCCAGTTGAATTTAGATGTTGACGTTAAGGAAGAAGATTGCTTCATAGCTAATATCCGAGCTCAACCTACATTGATAGAGGATTTGGCCAAGTTACAAGAGGATGATCCAATTTTACTGGAAATTAAGGCCAATATTGAACAAAGACCGGATTTTTCTATTTCTAATGATGGAAGATTGCTATTCAAGGGCCGAATGTGTATACCGGATCATGAGGATACAAAGAAATTGATCTTAGAAGAAGCACATAAATCAAAGTACTCCATCCATCCAGGAGGTACCAAGATGTATCAAGATCTCAAAAGAAACTTCTGGTGGCCCAATATGAAGAGGGAAGTAGCTGATTTTGTATCTCGTTGTCTTACATGCCAACAAGTGAAGGCGGAACATTTCAGACCTGCAGGAAAATTACATCCCTTAAATATTCCCGAATGAAATGGGAAAGTATAGGAATGGATTTCATTATGGGATTACCTAAGACAAGAGGTGGACATGATGGAATATGGGTAATCATAGACCGATTGACTAAATCTGCACATTTCATATCAATAAAAAGTCGATGGTCTGTGGATATTCTAGCAGCATTATACATCAAAGAAATTGTTAAACTACATGGTATCCCTATCTCTATTATATCAGATAGAGATCCACGTTTTACATCACAATTCTGGAAAAGTTTACAACATTCACTGGGGACTAGATTGAATTTTAGCACAGCTTTTCATCCACAAACTGATGGTCAGACAGAAAGGACTAATCAGGTGGTAGAAGATATGCTCAGGGCTTGTGTCATTGATTTTGGAGGAAGTTGGCATGATCACTTGCCTCTGGTAGAATTTGCATATAACAACAGTTATCAAGCAAGCATACAAATGGCACCTTTTGAAGCTCTATATGGGAAAAGTTGTCGATCACCAATATGTTGGAATGAAATAGGGGAAAGGCAATTTCTAGGCCCCGACCTTATCAGAGATTCTACAGAGAAAATAAAGCTCATCCAGGAAAGAATGAAAATGGCACAAGATAGGCAAAAGTCTTATGCTGATAATCGAAGACGTGACTTGGAGTTTCAGGTAGGAGATCATGTGTATTTGAAGGTTTCTCCAGGTCGTGGTATTCGAAGATTTGGCATCAAAGGAAAGCTAACTCCAAGGTTCATTGGCCCATTTGAAATTCTTGAAAGGGTCGGTGAAGTGGCTTATAGATTGGCCTTACCTCCACAGTTAGCAGGAGTTCATGACGTATTTCACGTCTCTATGCTGAAAAAGTACGTATATGATCCAGACCATATTATCACTTATGACAATCTGGAGATTCAGAAGGATATGACATATGAGCAAACACCGATCAAAATTCTGGATCGGGAAGTGCGTCAATTAAGAAATAAAGTTATTCCCATGGTCAAGATCCAATGGAAGAAAACATGGCCATATGAAGCAACATGGGAAACCGAAACGGCTATGCGGAAAAGATTCCCAGAATTATTCAATTGTAAGTACACTCTCCTCAATACATGTTTTGAATTTGGGGACCAAATTCTTTCTAAGTGGGGGAGGGTGTAGTGCCCCAGAAATTTTAAATAATTTTCAAGAATTTATAAAGGCCTAAATAAATTTATAAATGGTTTATTTAAAATTAATAAGTCATTATGAGGCCAAGTGGTGTTAATCAATTAACCCAACCCACTTAATTAAAGTCCAAAAGGTTTTAACTCTGGCCCATTAAGTTTGGCCCACATTCTAGAAGGTAATTAAGTCTATCCACGGATATTAAGGATAAATACTAGAATATATAAGATAAGTTAATGGATAATTATCAAAAGAGTTTTAAATTGTTTGAACTCTATCCACGACAAATATAACGGTCTATAGCCTGACCGTCACAGACGTGTAACGCACGGTGTCTCGACCGTTACACTATGAACCAGAAAACTAAAAGAGTTTGATTTCCTTTGAACTCTAGGAACGAGTAATGTAACGGTCTATCGCGAGACCGCCACATAACCCTAACGCGTAGGTCCTAGTCCGTTACAAACCTGTTAGTTCCGTAAGCAAAGGAACTCATGAAAAGATTGGAACTTGATGTTCCTATCCACTAGGGATCGACTTGGGAAGGATTGTAAAGACTCTAAGGACTCTTAGGGATTAGGATTTGATGAAACAAGGACTCTAAACTCGATCTAATCCTCAAAACCTAGTCTAAACTCTATAAATAGGGCATAGTTCTGAACTGTGCGACCCTTACTTTTTGGGCGTAAGGAAGCAAGGTAAGGAGTCATTATCTCAGGTAAGTTCTTTAGAATAATTTGTTCACAATACTTTAGACTAACTCCCCTCCGAATTTCACATCTTTAGGTCAAGAGGTCGTGGAGTTAGAGCCCAAGGAAGTTGCTGGAAAAGTCACAAGAGAAGGAGGAGATCTAGGGCAAGGTTCTCTACCAAATTCAGGAACTACAGTCTAAGTAAGAGGTAGGTTATCTCATGAACGGCAAAAACAACTTGATAGGACTAAGAGCCTCTGTTTTGATTGGATTTCATGCATGCTAGATCATCAATTTCATGTTTTATTGGTTCTATGCATATCATGTTTCCCTTAGCCCTAACTAAAGATTAAAGACTTGACTATTCCATCTATTCACCAATACCCATGCATATAGACAACCTTTACTTTGTTAACATATCTAGAAACTCATGATGTTTTGATAAAAGACATGATGTGAGTTGATCTCTTAGCTTCTATAGTTGTTTCCTGTTAGCAGAGACTGTAACGCATCACAGAAGGACCGTCACTTCCATGTAACGGCCCCACGACAGACCGTTATACTCCCTGATTGGATTTGGGTTTCACGGTTGATTATAACGCGCTTGGACAGACGCGTTACATTCATGTAACGGCTGGGTCCTGACCGTCACAATCACAGTGACGCCCCATCTCCAGACCGTTATACTCTGTGTTCTATCAACCCCAAGACAGAATATAACCTGCCAATATTATTATTGTTAAAGCCTAGTTACCTAAGTTTTAACTTGATCATGTGATTTTAAGGTTATTTGGTCATTCATGATAGGTATTGCATGTTTTGTGGTCTCACTTTTATTGAGTTATGTTAATTTTTGAAGCCAAATTATATAGTTTTGTATTATCAAGAATGACTTTTTAATATTGTATTGACGGAGTTTTCAGCATGATTTTCAAATTTGAGTATACATATCTCTCTCTGTCAATAGAGTCAATTCTATAAGTACATGGCACATATTCCAATATGTTGTCATTAGTTCACACTTTGCACTATAGGAACACAATCTTGGACATGAGGACCTCTCTATTGCATATTCCTTCTAATGGACTAGGAAATCATTGTTTCAAGGCCTACGTAATTCTCCGCGAGCCTAGGATTCCCACTAGGACGCCGAGTTGGTTGTACCATTAAAGCCCAATAATTAGAAATGCACTATCATGGTTTCTGATTCTTGAAATGTAACGGCCTTGAACTGGACCGTCAGGCTCACGTAACGGCCTAGTGCCAGACCGTCACATTCCTCTGAGTCTATTTTTATCTTTCTAGACTCTAATCATTTTAACGGCCCATTAGTGGCGCGTTACATAGTGTAACGGCCCAGTTAACGACCGTTACATAGCTTGTGTATGTTAACCCAAGGTTTGACCAAGGGTTGATATTCCAATGATTCTAGACAAACCTTGATGATCTAGAACTTGCCATATTGCTTAAATTGATCTAAATGAAATGGAAGTTAAGGAAAATACCGATATGCTGTCGATTTATTTCTATGAGCATGACATTGGTTAAAGTCTATTTCTTGACTCCTACATTCTTATGTTGAGGCATTCATTCATTGATTTTAGTTATCATGGAATTGTTGGAAGTGCTATATTCTTGTCCATACTTTACTGTTATACTGCGTGGAAGTAGCTTAATTTATAACTGAAGATGCGATCGAGCACTGATTGTGTTCAAGGGCTCTATGCTAGTCCCCTCGGCTGATTGCCGGAAACATACTATTTTATAAACCATGCGGTATGATGCTACTGGCGTCGCATTGCGCTGGGAGTACTATTTCTATAAATAAGTGAAGATCCACGGCTCAACATGACCTTCTTGCTTGATATTCCACAGAAATTCACGAAGCACTTGCTCATAAGCATAAGATGCTAAAGTGAGGAATATGTGGCTTGCTAGTACATTCTCGATATATTCTTGTTCATGAAAGGCCAATATCATGTTCTTGTCCTATTCTTACTAGTTCATTCTTGTTCTCATTCCATCTTATATGATAGTCTTGTTACTTTGATTTAATCGCATGATCATCGCATTGCATGATTTTACCTTATTTATTTAGAGCAAAAATGATAATCACTTTAATAGTGCCTTCATGTTGATGCGAAGATACCTACTGGGCAAGTGTGCTCATTACCTATTTCCAATCTTTTTCAGGAAATGAAAGTGAGTCGGGTTTAACATTGAGCTCAAGACCTTTCCGAATTCAAATCCACAAAACTTGGACTTGATTCCCTTCCAAACATGAGCTGTCGTATCCAGTAATAGTCTTATATCAAATGGAGGTTAAAACAAATAAAAATAATACAATATTATCTCCATTGATTATCTCAAGATTTTGAGTTCAATGACCTAATAACTTCAATATATCAGAAGATATAGCTCTACATATATCTTAAGAAATCTTTGAGAAAGGACAATTGAGTTACCTTATATTAGCTTCTGCGTTTATCTACAGAATTGGTTGTTGATTGAAGCAAAATCATGCCTTGATTACATATACTCAATTAGAGAGCATGGAAGCATAATCATGCCTTGATGGTTTTTGCAGATTGAGCATGCAAAATCTTCAATTACATATACTCAATTATAGTACAATTCTCTGTAGAATGGCAAAAGTATCTTTTTTTTTTTAAATTGGAAGCATGTTATGCATTTAGATTTTAGATATCTTTTTATATATGCATGATGTATCTGTTTCAATGGTGCAAATAGTAATCTCCTAACAACTAACCCCCACTGTCTCTCTCTCCCCCCCCCCTCTCTCTCTCTCTCTATGTGGGGGTGCCAGTAACCTCATAAGGGATTATTCGTCAACATTCTGAAAATCCAACACAAATTACAATACTAAGTAAATCTATGTGGTTTGGTAGGAAATGAGAGACCTGCAGTAGCTACAGCTAATCCAACAATGTATGTGGTTTGGTAGGAAAAATTATGCAGGAATATTATATGCAAAGGTAGCATGATTAACAAAAAAGTTTGCATAAAAGACAGTAGCATCTGGAAAGGCAACATATTTACAAATGCATTCTAAGTTGGGACTTCTATCCTTTCTATAATGACCCAAGATTCGGATACCGGGAATAACCCGATACCATTAGCATCCTGGCCCACCACCCATGAGCTGGAGGGTTCGGAAGGGTTAAAAGGCATGTGGAGGTACATAGAAATATGAAATAATGCAGGCACAATTATATAATTAATAGTTTATATAACATGATAATTACATTTTCAATTAAGTAAATTAACTATAGAGTCCAATCCAAATAAAGTACAATCTACAAGGAAAGAAACGTACACTGTCGAGTGAACACTCGACCCGGCGAGCTGGCAACTACGAAGCTCCGCGCTGCACCTCCGAACCTCGAGGAGGAACCGCTACATCTGAAAAGGTAGGGTGAGCCTAATCTCATTGGCTCAGTAGGGGTCCCGCGGAACCCTACCACAAAACAACGGTGGTAAAGACGAGCGCTAACAAAATAACAACAACAACAGGAGTAGCAACGACAATAATGACGATGAAAGGAACAGCCATAACACGATGTCCGATGAAACCACGGCTCTATAAACTACTCCTAATGCACGAGAAGCACCCCCCGATCTCACAGTCGGAGGATCATCGGACTAACGAAAATCCGCGCTATGTCGCCAAAAGAATTGCCACGATCACTCTGTCGTGAAGGCCCGCCCTCACAGGCAAAGGCCAACCGAGGACCACGCGGTCCGGGGGAACTGTCACGACCTCGCAGTCGTGAACCCTACACCATCTAGGGGTAAAACCTTGGTAATCCTACCGGAATCCCTATACCTCTACATCCGAAAATGTGTGAAAACTACACGTAAAATCACGTCTCACAGACGGGAAACCAAACCTCGAGTCACGAGAATCCCACGTCACGTGATGGGACTACCTACCAACCAGAAGCAAGGCCAGATGCGTCCACTAACGACTTAGTCCATCCCTCATGTGTCTCCCTCGCCCAAAGCGAAACTGAGACACCATACTAGTAACCAAGAACACAGAACAAGGGTCTAGTCGGGGTCGTGCTCGTCAGCACGCGTCCAAAGTACCCATCCATGTGTGCACACACTGAATGACTACACTATGTCAAGCACTCTAGTTGGTTTTCCTCCTGGCCCGGACTCGAGCCGCTACAGTGGGAGACCCTATGGCGAACTAGCCTAAAAATCATCACTCTTGGGATAGCTCTCCACCTACTCACTGGTAGGTGAGTACATGAGTGCCTAGGCAAGCTATGACTAGTGGGGGGATCACTAAACGTGAACACTCTTCGTAGAGAGGAAATACGGAAGGCCACGCACGTACCCATTGCGAGTAACATGGAGTACCTGGTAGCTCGGGGCCACCAGACTCTGGAGAGGCAACTAGACCTACTAAATCCAACGGTCCTTGAGTCATAAGACTCGATTTAAGACCGTCATAAAGTATGACATCATGCCGTTAATTTGCCCTACCCCTATGGTCGGAAACCACGGTAAAATAGTTTACGAGGTGGCCTATGACCGCCGAGTTCAATCCCTCTCAAAAGGGAACCTAAGAAGCCTCTAGCCCCTAGGCTGAGTCATAAGACTCATAATTCATAGGCCATACGCATGGCCCACACGAAAACCAATTTTCGAAGAAGCTAACGGCGTGTGGGGATAGCCCTCCGCACTCAAACTGATACACAGTAACTCGATATAGCAAGTACACAAAATCATGGAACACACATGGTCATCCGGACCCTCAAAACCTATGGGCACACTAATCGAGATAACACAGTATCTCTGGATACCCAAAAACACGGTCACGGTGCCCACGGGGTGTCCATGACATCCACGGGGCCATAGGTCAACCAAAGGGTCACAACCGGGTCGACCGGGGGGCAAAACGGGCCATGAAAGGGGATTTCGGTCGACCAAAGCCCTGGGTCTATCGACCTAAATGGATTGGTCGACCGGCCAACAACGTCCGATCAATTGACCAGAACACAGTCGGTCTGGCGACTGTGTTCTCAAGAACCTGGTCGGTCGCCCGACCGCGACCGCCTTGAAACGCCCCCGTGGCGAATGGCCGTTCGATCGACCGAACAGACCTGGTCGGTCGACCGAAATAGGCAAAGAACCCTCGGAACCCCACCTAGGGGTCCGACTCCACACCTCAATCACCCCCGAGTGATGGGAAAAATATGGGGAACCCATTCCCAGCCTCTAGACCACCTAGAGGCGCCATTCAAACCCCAAAAACATGATCAAATCGGAAGATCCGCCACTCACCCTAAAATCATGCTTTTTAACCCTGGTGAGAAATAAATCCACCCATGGGTAAGTAACCTTCAGCAATGCATCCTTCTGGACATGCTTTATTACGCACATAAGAATTCAACTTCACCAAGTACCTATATATGAAAAATTGTGATAAACCAAGTGAATAGTTAATATTCTAAAAGTTGTAGTCTTAATTCCTAAGATGTTAAATAATATCATTACCTTTTGATGGGATATAACCACCTATAATTTATAGGGCCTGCCAACCTAGTTTCATCAGCAAGATGAATGATCAAGTGTATCATAATGTCGAAGAAACTAGGGGGGAATATCATCTCCATCCGACATAGCACACCTACAATTTGTTGTCCAAGATTATAGAAATGATCTGCTGAAGATGTTTTGGAGCACAAGTCTAAAAAAAATGACATATTTCAGTAAGGACATCAGATACCTCCCTTTGTGAAATGCCTTGGAATGCTATTGTAAGTAACTATTGCATAAGCACATGGTAATCATGACTTTTCTTACCCGAAACTTTATTACTTGAATTGTTAAAATGTCTTGCTATGTTAGAAAAATAACCATCCGGAACCTTCACATTCTTTAAGACATTGCAAATCATATCTTTCTCCATTTTGCTCAGTGTAAATTTTGTAGGGGGCAAAATTGTATTCTTTGTACCTACTTGTTGTGGATGAAGAGATGACCTTATACATAAGATTTATAAATCTTGACAAGCCTTTAAACCATCTTTATTTTTTCCATCAATTGTCAAGAGTGTTCCAACAATGCTTTCACACACATTCTTCTCAATGTGCATCACATCAAGATTATGGCGCAACAATAAAGACTTCTAATATGGCAATTTAAAGAAAATACTATGCTTCTTCCACTTCAGATACCTATTGGCATCTATAGGCACCACATTTTTCCGCTTCCTTTTTCCTTTGACTTGGATTTGACATTTACCCTCCTTAAAAGATAAATCTCATAGCTGCTCCAATACTTCAACCCTAGACAATGGTATAGGCCTATCTCCTAACTCTTCCTTTCGATCAAACCGGTGACACATGAATCAAACTTTATGATATCTCTTCAGCCATCTACTGTGGCCAGTGTAATAATGCTTTCCACTAGCATCCAATAACATGGAATGTGTGCCTTTTTTCCAAACTGGACAAGCTAGTCGACCTTTAGTGCTCGAACCTGACATGTATGCATATGCTGGAAAATCATGAATAGTCCATAACAATGCTGCTCGCATGTGAAGCATCATGTGTATCCACCCCATGACACAAAATCTATAATTCTTCAATGAGTGGTTGCAAATAAACATCAATATCAATGCCAGGTCCTTTTTGACCACATATTAGCCAGGATAAGATTACATTCGGACCTTTCATACATTACCAAGGTGGTAGATTATAAGGCACTAAAAGAACCAGCTAGGTACTATGACTAACACTCATAGTACTAAAAGGGTTGAATCAATCGCTTGCTAACCCAAGACGTACATTACGACTCTCTATTCCAAAGTCATCAATAGCATCTAGACATTTCCAGCATGGTGAATCTGCCAGCTATCTTAAGATGCCTTTTTCTTTACACTTTTCTCTGTGCCATCTCATACTTTCTACAATAGGAGAACACATGTACATACTCTATAACCTTGGTATGAATGGAAAGTGACGAAGGACTTTCTTGGCCACCTTCTTATTCTCTCCAGACTCTCCAAACTTTTTTGTAGTTTTCCACCGAGATTGCCCACATTTAGGACATGAGTCTAGATTGTCATTCTCTTTCCAAAATAAGACACAATCATTTGGGCATGAATCAATCTTGTAATACCCATATCCCAACTCCCCAATAATCTTCTTTGTTTCATGAAAGGAGTCGGGCAAATTCTCCCCTTCTGGAAGGGCCTCCTTAAGTAACTTAAGAAACATGTTAAAACTCTTTTGTGTCCAACGACCTAATCGTTTAATATTGAATAATCTTATTATGAAAGAAAGTTTGTTAAATTTCTTGCATCCAGGATATAGTGGTTCTTCAACATCTTGATCAACTTATAAAATCAGAATGACTTGTCATCAACATGACATATGAGATCATTTGAAGCACCATCCTCTTTTAGAAGAGTATTTGGCAATCCAAATGCATCAAATAGCATTTCATGGATAGCCCCATTAGCAGTGACAACTGCAGATCTATCATGAGTATTCAATGTCTTACCATAAGTCTCTCCTTCACCGTGGAATTTCCAAAAATTCTTATCTTTTATAACTCCATAGAAATATAACTGCTCTCTTACAGTTTGTTTAGTCCATTGGTGAATACAAGTGCATTTGGTACAAGGACATTTAATAACTCCATCAAGTGGCAAATCTCTAAAAGTAAACTCAACAAATTCATCTACCCCATCATAGTACTCTCTTGCATTCTTACAATATAGTACACATGTATAAAAAGAGAAATATTAGAGCTTCTAAAGTATGAAGTTCACAATGAACAAAAAACTATAATATTTACCTTGGCTTGTCCATCCAACTCCAATCCATATTTACCCACCTTGACCTTAATTAAATCTGAGTACTATCAAAGATAACAATTAAAGTCACAACTCAAACATTGCACTAAGAAACTATCAGTTGATATACATATATTTTCACGAGAAACATCCAACATTACAAAATTTTCTATTTTTGAAATTTGGGGTAAGAATCTTTTGTATATGATATAAAGTGAATGCTGAAATGCACTCTACTTTACGAAATATAAAGTAAATTAAAAATCACATTACAAAGACTTTTACAATAGGCAATAGTCTCATCATTGGTTTCTGAGGGCGAACACCGTTTTATTTCAATGACTTTTAAAAACTTTATTCCAAGAGGAAAATGTAGGAAAATGTAGGAAAATGCAAGAAAATGCAGGAAGATCCAATTCCAATTTGTAATCTTCACATGCTATGAATATAACTTGATGTAGGAAAATGCAGTATCTTCCTTCCAACAGGGGGGGCTCGGATCTTTAAAAATCATCGGAAGGGTAAGCGATCAAATGCCCACAATCCTACCTAGAAGGATCACCCTGTGTGGAGCCGAGCACTGCCGAGATGCTTTGCGGTGATTAGCAACGCTGAGATGCCGTGTGCGGATGAGGGCCGCCGAGATGTCGTGCTGGGGAAAGCACCACCGAGATGCCACCTAGGGGCATGCACCGTCGAGATGCCGACGGGCTAGGTAGAAATAGGGTTTACGGAGGGGATCGCAAGGTGGGAGAAGTCGTTCGAGGGAGAGCAATAGGGTTTATGGAGGGAGAGGAGGAGGAGGTGAGAGGGTGGGCAAGCACCGTCGAGATGCCGACCGGCCAGGTAGAAATAGGGTTTACGGAGGGGAGGATTCAGATCGGGGGAGATGCCATTCGAGGGAGAGATCGTCTCGAAAGAAACTACCGTGGAGAGAGGGGGAGGTGGAGTAAAGAGGGGGTGGTGGAGTAAAGAGGTAGAGAGGGAACGAGACCTGTGTTGGAGTAAAGAGGGAGAGAGGGGAAGCCTACGGAGGTTCTATCCGTTGGGGGCGGCTAGGGTTGAAAATTGCTGAAAAGGGTGGGGTGAATTTTT
This sequence comes from Amorphophallus konjac, assembly GCA_022559845.1. NCBI lineage: Eukaryota > Viridiplantae > Streptophyta > Magnoliopsida > Alismatales > Araceae > Amorphophallus > Amorphophallus konjac. The sequence goes on along the minus strand of CM040122.1, from coordinate 130,066,022 downwards.
TTTTTTGGGCAGGCGCAAGAGTTTTGTTACGTTGGCGCCATTATATCTATTCATACCATAGTTATAAACCATAGGTAAGAAAAAGCTTTTACCTACAACAATGACTGTAGGTACTATATAAAGGAAAAAATCATTGACACCAACTTGGGTTTATTCCTATGACATTTGTAAACCGTAGGTAAGTAATATTACATACCTATGACTTTAACTGTAGGTAAGTTAAAATATTAAGCTATTCCTACCAAACCAACAAATAGTTGGTGCAAGATATCACATACTTACGACCTTAACTGTTGGTATATTAGCATAGATACCTAATTCCTATAATTCCATTAAATTGTATGTGTAATACAGAACTTACCTATGACAATTGGCGTAGGTAATTTTGTGCTAGTATTTATTCCTATGGTACTATCAAACCGTAGGTAAGGTACCCCTACTCCCAACGACATCTATTGTAGGTACTATAAAAACTCGTAAAAATGTTGGTATAGCCTAATCTATAGCTACCACATACACAACCGTAGGTACGTGTAGTAGGTAAAGGTCCTCTTCGGTGTAGTGATTCTACAGTGTGTCGACACAGTAGTCAATACATGAAGGTTGGGTCGACTCAATGAAGCAGCGGAGTTGGCGCAAGAGTGCCTTCAAGAAGACTGTGTTGACACAAATGAACGTTAGTGTGTCGACACATCCAGTTCTCGTCTAGCAACCAGAAGAGTGTGTTGACACAATGAAGGTTAGTGTGTCGACACATCCAATTCTCCACCAGCAACCAGAAGATTATGTCGACACAGTGAGGTTAGTGTGTCAACACACGCCCTACAGCGGTACTTGCAAACTTCCAATGTGGGCCCTCTTGGGCATATGGACCAAGGCCCAATGATTGGGCAAGCACTGAAATCGATGGTCCAAGGTTCCAGAAGGGCCTTTTGGCAGAGAATATAACTTTTACCATTGGAATAATAAGAAAATACTTTGGAAATAAAAGATTATACATTTTGCTCTATTATAAATAGCACCCATTTGCCTTGGAGAAGAAGTAAGCTGCTAGAGAAGAAAAAAGCATCCTTGAGCTTCCAGAAGAAGATTAGCGAGGGAGACTGGATAGCATCTCCGGAGAGTAGCTGAGAAGAGGAAGAAGAAAATCTGAGTGAGGCTGGAAGATGCAAAAATCTTAGAGAGAGTAGAAGAAAAGTGGGAGAAGTAGTATCGAAATGAAGTGAGAGCGAAAGAGCCACCCTGAGTTTGAGAAGACAAGAGTGAGTAGTCTTGAACCATTTTTAGAAGAAAATCTGAGAGGGAGAAAGAAGAAGAAGATGTAGAAGGGTCACTCGAAGAGCATCTGTGAGAAAAAGAAAGTGGTGTGGAGCAGAGAACCGTCCTGAGCATTTTGGAAGTCAATCTGAGAGAAAGAAAAGGAGGAGGACCCCCTTGCTGCCAAGAGGAGTTCTACATCCGATTCAAGGTACTTTATCTGTTCCAGATCACCTTCAGCGGATGATCTACATCAAGGGTCGTCATCCGGTCACCTTTGTAGCTACTCAAGCATCGGGCTGAGTCATTTAAATGGGGAATCTCATCTTGCTAGACTCTCTATTTCTAGATCTGTAAACCTAGTGTCTGGTGAGGACACACGGCGCTATCCTCGACGGAGCACCCGGCACACCGCTACTTCCTTGTGGCTCGGCGATGGCGGCATCTTCTAGCTATCTTCTCTGCTTGCTCAGGCCATGTGGGCCTTGTCTTTTGGTCCCTGCGTGGACACTTTATCTTATTTAGACACTTATTGGGCCATGTGATGGCTTATTGGGTTGCATTTAGGGATAATGGGTCTTGTAGTTGGTTCATGGGCATAATGGGGCTTGAAGCCCACTTATTGAGGGCCCATTAGGGTTAGGGTGCGGCCCCCTCTTCATGTAGAGAAGGTGGAGGCAGCCGCCCACCCTTCCTAGCCCTACTAGGGAAGGTGGGGGGCGCTCCCCTCTCCCTTTCCCCCTTTCCCCATCTCCTCCTTTCCACAACTCCACCCCTTCCTTCTCCCACTTAGATTCTTTCTTATTTTGCTAGACTTGCTGGAATATGGGCCGCCCTTCTCTCCTTGGAGCTAGGCGCACCCCTCCTTCTAGTAGAATTAGGGTTTTCTCCCCTCCCCTATAAGTAGTCTCCATCTTGTACTTGTTTCAGTTTACACATGAATTAAAATATTGAGCCATTGTGCAAAAGCCTTGTGCGCCCCCTCTCTCTTTCTCTCTTCTCCTGCGACGGGAGATCGGCGAGGTGCGACGCCTCAGCCCCCGGTGGACTCCGGGGTTCCTTCTTATCTTCTTCTTCTTCCTCGACGGTTCGTATTCGTGAATCAGATTTCTGCCCCGACTTGTAGCAGAGCTCGCGCCCCTCTCCTGGACGAGTTTCGCCCCAAGCTAAATTCTGGAGATACGTCGGCGGATCAGCTTCGCGTCGGCGCTGGTTTCGCGTCAATCGGAGGTCGGCACCGCCCGTACCGATTTTCTCCGTCGACCTGCGCCAGCACCCCCTTCTCTGCTCGCCCAGCAGGGAGGCCCTTCTTGCGAATTTTCCCCAGGCCTCCACACTGCGCCTGTTACCCTGGTTTCTTCAGGGTTCGTAGATCTCCAGGTCTCCTGTCCAACGCCGCCGACGACGTCGCATTTCGACGTCGTCACCGTCCGTGGCAGTCGTTCTCGTGGGGTTGCGCCGGCGTGCCTGCACAGTCCGGCCAGCGAATCAACACCAACTTCCAGCGGCTCCTGCGACTCGTACCGGCATCGTCTGCCCGCGCCGTTTGGCCGAGGGCTTCCTCTACCAGTCAGCTCTCATCTCCAACCGGCCCGGACCTGTTCGGGCACCGGACGACCGAGTTCCAGATTTTACCGACGGCGTGCGCGGTTCTGCGACCACAGAACCAGACCTGGTTTTCAGCAGCGCCCACGGCCACCACCGGCGCACCCAGCGCGTCCCCTCTGGCCGGAGCGTTCCTCCAGCAGTCAGCGACGCGTCCTCTCTGACGGCGCCTCGATCGGACGTCGCATCAGCCCGTGGGACCCGTCTCCCTCCAGGCGCGCGCGACACCGATTCTGCAGCATCGTGCCCGTCACCGAGTGCGGCCCGTCAGCCCGTGCCCGGCAGCCCCGAATGCGTCGCTTGTAGCCTTTTACCTCCCTGCGAGGAGTGGGCCACTATTGGGTTGTATTTTATTGGTCTTCAGTGTATCGGGGTTGTTGGCCCACGGCCGGGGTTCCTTCCCCACGCCTAGGCGTGGAGGTACGCGTTCCGACTCCTCTCTTGTGCTTGCTCTTTTAGTATGCTTTTGGTTATGCCGCGTGAGAGAGAGTAGGCGCCTAGCTACTTTGTTGCCATCACCGCGGATCGTGAGTGAGAGCACCCATCCCTTAGCACCATTAGAGCATCGAGCTAGAACGCGACTCCCCTTGTCTTTGGAAATCGACTTTACGCCTAGACACGTGCGCTTCCCTCCTTGGGACGGCCGAAGTCGGAGTTTCTGTTGAGAGACGTCCTTCACTCTGTGGGGTATCACGGTGGTCAGCCACTTGGCGACCCTTGAGCGTGCTACTGCTTGCCTCAGTTAGAGTCCTTGTGAGTCTTAGTCCGTGTCGGTCCCCGTCCCCCATCAAATTTTGGTATCAGAGCATGGTTACCAACTTGTCCTTACAGGTTGGGTCTTAGGGTTGTGTTTAGGTTTTTGTCGTGTCTTGTTTGAGTCTTGCATCTCATTGCATTCGTGTCCCTCTAGGTCTTAGGGTGTTAGCCTCCTTTGCATGCCCACTCGGGGTGGTACGGACTACCACCGCCCGGACGCCATGGGTGACCAACACCCACCTCAGGGACGCCCATCTCTAGAGGATCTGATTGCCCAACTTATGGCCCGTATGGACAGGTCCGACCAGTCCATCAAGGAGTTGACTGAGCGTCTAGATGACCGTCTGAAGGTCATTGAGGATCGTGCCACCGTGTCCGATTTGGCCCTCCAGGGTCTTGTTGGCCGGATAGGGAGGGTAGATGAGGTGCACCGCCAGGACTCTCCTAGAGCCAACCAAGCTCCTCTTGTTGCTGCCGCTCAAGCCCCTCGGGCTCAGGAGCGACGTCCCCGAGCCCCCGACTTTGATGATTATGGGTCCGAGATGGATTTTGAGGGGAATGGACGCCAGTACCGTGGACGTCGACCACACCAGGATGAGGATGATAGGGCCCTTAGGACCGTCCGTGCCGATCCACCCACTTTCGAGGGGTCTCTTGACCCAAAAGCCTACATAGACTGGGAGAATAGCATGGATAGGTATTTCGAATGGGTTGAGATGTCTGAGCTGCGGCAAGTCCGATTTGCCAAGATGAAGCTCATGGGGAGAGCCCAGACCTACTGGAGGAATGTCGAGAGTCTGATGTTACAGAGACAGGACCCACCCATAGAGACCTGGTTTGATATGCGGCGTAAGCTCCGCGAGAAGTATGTCCCTCCTTCTTACCGCCAGAGGCTCATTGACCGATGGCAGACCCTTAGTCAGGGCGATCGGTCCGTGACCGAGTACATCGCCGAGTTTGACGAGTATTATTTGCGATGTGGAGTTGTTGAAGAGAAGGGCATGCCTGTTTCTCGTTTTCGCCGTGGCTTGAGGCCCGAGTATCAGTATGAGCTCTATCGCCGCCAGGTAGACACTTTAGAGCTGGCTTACCAGGTTGCCCTAGAGTTAGAGCAATTTGAGTTGGAGTTTGGCCCCACCTTTCGTCCGGGGATGCCTAGTCAGCGGGGTCTTGACCCTCGCTCCACTTCCACCCAGTATGGTCGATATCCGGCGGCTCGACCCGCGGAGCCTCCTCGCCAGGACCCCACTGGTCCCAGGCCTCGTCCACCCCTTCCTAGGGATCCGCTTCCTCCACCTCGCCAGCAGCCGCCCTACCCCCCCACTCGCCCTACACTTCCACCTCCCGCGCACCCTGCGCGTTCCCAGCCTTTACTCCCCGCGCCCCGTCATGATGACAAGGGCAAGGGTCCTATGACCGCTGGAGCCTCATCCAGTGCGGGCGCTCGTACTTGTTACCGGTGTGGCGGATTTGGCCACTTTGCTGATAGATGCCCCACTCGAGAGAGGAAGGCCCTTGTCGTGGCAGACCCCACTTCCACTGAGTCCCCCACTGAGCCCATACCTGTTAGCTATGAGGTAGACCAGGACTTGGTTGAGGAGTTCTTCGATGATCTGCTCGAAGGAGAGCAGGATGGTGCCCAGGGTAGCCACTTTCAGGGTGACCCACAGTTAGGGGTAGTTAGGTGCATCCTAGCCCAGCCCCAGGTGAGTGATGACTGGCGTCGCACCACCATATTTCACACCTTCTGCAGGCTTGGGGGTAAAGCTTGCAAGATTGTCATTGACAGCGGGAGTTGCATTAACGCCATATCTACTGGCACTGTTACCCGCCTTGGGTTGACCCCAGTAGACCACCCTGCTCCCTATAGGGTTTCTTGGGTCGATTCCACCTCCATTCCTGTTAGGCTCCGTTGCCTAGTGTCCCTTCAGTTCCAGACCTATCAGGATGAAGTTTGGTGCGATGTTCTCCCTATGGAGGTAGGTAACATTATTTTAGGGAGGCCGTGGTTGTTTGACATGGATGCCACCCTACAGGGCCGTGCAAACACTTGCACATTTGATCATAACGGCCACAGGATCACCCTCCACCCAGCCCCACCTAGGGACCCTACTGTTAGGGGACCAGCCGGTCCGAATGCCACGACCGCCCCTCCCCAGGGGAAGGTCAAGCCCCCGCCATCACCACCTCCGGTGCCTGTTTCCACCCCCTCTCCTACCCTCACCATAGATGTTCCTCCTACGAGAAGGTTGATGATCATCAGTCCCCGAGAGATGGAGAGAGGTTACTAGTGGTGTCCCTCTTTTAGCTGTGGTTGTCAGGGAGACGGGTGAGGTAGTCCCCAGTCTCGAGGGAGTGACAGACCCTCAGTTAGTTGAGATGTTGCGAGAGTTTGCTGATATCTTCCCGGAGGACCTTCCCGAAGGCCTTCCACCTTTGCGTGACATCCAGCACGAGATTGATCTTGTTCCGGGCTCGTCCTTGCCCAATCTTCCACATTATAGGATGAGTCCCGCGGACCACGCTGAGCTACAGAGGCAGGTTGATGAGTTGATGAGTAGGGGTTCCCTTAGGGATAGCAAGAGCCCCTGTGCTGTTCCCGCCCTGCTAGCGCCGAAGAAGGATGGCACATGGCGTATGTGCATCGATAGCCGTGCGATCAATAAGATCACGGTTAAGTATAGGTTTCCCATTCCCCGGCTGGATGACTTGCTTGATATGATGTCGGGAGCCACGATTTTCTCAAAGATCGATCTTAGGAGTGGCTATCACCAGGTGAGAGTCAGACCCGGTGATGAGTGGAAGACTGCATTTAAGACCAAGGATGGTCTTTACGAGTGGTTGGTCATGCCCTTCGGGCTGACTAACGCCCCTAGCACCTTCATGCGGTTGATGACGCAGGTGTTGCGTCCCATGATTGGAGTGTTTTTGGTCGTCTACTTCGACGACATCTTGATTTATAGCCGCACTAGGGAGTTACACCTAGACCACATTAGGCAGGTGTGTGTTGTTCTGAGACGGGAGAGCTTGTTTGCCAACCCTAAGAAGTGTAGCTTCATGACTGACCAGGTTTCTTTCTTAGGGTTCATTATGTCCCGTAACGGAGTCTCCGCTGATCCGGAGAAGATCCGTGCCATAGTGGAGTGGCCCGAGCCCCGCTCACTCCACGATGTAAGGAGCTTTCATGGTCTGGCGACGTTCTATCGCCGTTTCATTAGGGGGTTCAGTTCTATCACCGCCCCGATCACGGATTGCATCCGTAAGGGGGAGTTTACCTGGACGAAGGCTGCTGCCACAGCCTTCCAGACTATCAAGGATCGCATGACCCAGGCACCTGTTCTGACACTTCCTGACTTTTCTAAGGTGTTTGAGGTTACATGTGATGCCTCAGGTTTAGGCATAGGTGGAGTGCTTAGCCAGGAGTCCCACCCTATAGCCTTTTTTAGTGAGAAACTCAATGATGCCAAACTGCGTTACTCTACTTATGACAAGGAATTCTACGCAGTTGTTCAGGCCTTGCGCTATTGGAGGCACTATCTCCTCCACCAGGAGTTTGTGCTCTTTTCTGACCATGAGGCATTGAAATTTCTCCACACCCAAAAGAAGCTGAATGCCCGACATAGTAGATGGGTGGAATATTTGCAGGAGTTTACATTCGTTCTCAAGCACAAGGCAGGTGCTGAGAACAAGGTGGCCGACGCTCTTAGTCGGCGGGTGATGTTGATATCCACCATGAATGTTCAGGTGGTTGGTTTAGAGAAGTTGAAGGAGGCCTACATTGATTGCCCGGACTTCGGTCCCATCTATTCTGCCCTTCAGTCAGGACCGTCCCGTGAGTTTAGCGAGTATGTCCTTCAGGATGGTCACTTATTTCGAGGTGATAGGTTGTGCATCCCACGGACTTCAGTTCGTGATTTTCTTACGTGGGAGCTTCATGCAGGAGTTGCCGGCCACTTCGGCCGAAACAAGACCATAGAGGCTGTTGAGCACCGTTTCTACTGGCCCAGTTTGAAGAGGGATGTGGCCCGCATAGTTGCCCAGTGTCGTATTTGTGCCCTAGCGAAACAGAGGAAACAGAACACTGGCCTTTATACCCCTCTGCCTGTCCCTGATAGTCCTTGGCAGGATATCAGCATGGACTTTGTGCTTGGTTTGCCCCGTACAGCACGGCGGCACGATTCTATTTTTGTTGTGGTTGACCGCTTCTCCAAGATGGCCTTGTTTATTCCTTGTTCCAAGACATCGGATGCCTCTGGAGTTGCTAGGTTATTCTTCACCCACTGTGTGTCCAGGTTTGGGTTGCCGCGTACCATTGTTTCTGATAGGGATGTGCGTTTTACGAGCTACTTTTGGAAAACCCTTTGGCGGATGATGGGCACCCAGTTGAAGTTCTCCACCGCGTACCACCCCCAGACTGACGGTCAGACAGAGGTAGTCAATAGAAGTCTAGGGGATCTTCTGAGATGTTTAGTGCGTGATAGAGTTGGAGATTGGGATCTTGTCTTACCTTTAGCGGAGTTTGCTTATAATGATTCGGTCAATAGGTCTACAGGGTTGAGTCCATTTGAGATTGTCACTGGTCGTAGGCCTAGGAAACCGATTGATTTGATTCCCTCCCCCATTCAGTCCCGAGTCTCTGAGTCAGCTGAGTCTTTTGCTGAGCATATTAGACAGTTGCATGATCATGTCCGTCGTCATATTGAGGCTTGCAATGCACGTTACAAGGAGTTAGCTGACGCGCACAGACGCACACGTGAGTTCCGCGAGGGAGAGTACGTCATGGTCCGGGTTAGACCGGAACGGTTTCCTTCGGGAGCCGTAAAGAAACTCCAAGACCGCGGTGCAGGACCATTCAGAGTGTTGAGGCGTATTGGGTCGAACGCGTATGAGATCGAGCTTCCAGACGACTACGGGATCAGTTCGACATTCAATGTTTCTGATCTGGTAGCTTATAAGGATCCCGCGGTGATACCCAGCGAGTTATTTGGGCCTGACCCTCCTGTTGTGAGTGATACACCTACTGAGAGCCCACCTCCTCCAGCCCCATTACAAAAACGCGAGCATATAGATTGCATACTGGATGAGCAGGTGACAACTACCAGGAGCGGAGCCTACCAACGCTTCCTAGTGCGTTGGAGAGGGCGCCCGGAGTCGGACAACACCTGGATTACACGCGGAGAGCTGGAGCGGATGGACCCGGACTTGCTGGAGCGGTACCTCAGCGACCGTGACCCTTACTCGACGGGGTCGAGTTCTTCCCACCCGGGGAGAATTGGTGAGGACACACGGCGCTATCCTCGACGGAGCACCCGGCACACCGCTACTTCCTTGTGGCTCGGCGATGGCGGCATCTTCTAGCTATCTTCTCTGCTTGCTCAGGCCATGTGGGCCTTGTCTTTTGGTCCCTGCGTGGACACTTTATCTTATTTAGACACTTATTGGGCCATGTGATGGCTTATTGGGTTGCATTTAGGGATAATGGGTCTTGTAGTTGGTTCATGGGCATAATGGGGCTTGAAGCCCACTTATTGAGGGCCCATTAGGGTTAGGGTGCGGCCCCCTCTTCATGTAGAGAAGGTGGAGGCAGCCGCCCACCCTTCCTAGCCCTACTAGGGAAGGTGGGGGGCGCTCCCCTCTCCCTTTCCCCCTTTCCCCATCTCCTCCTTTCCACAACTCCACCCCTTCCTTCTCCCACTTAGATTCTTTCTTATTTTGCTAGACTTGCTGGAATATGGGCCGCCCTTCTCTCCTTGGAGCTAGGCGCACCCCTCCTTCTAGTAGAATTAGGGTTTTCTCCCCTCCCCTATAAGTAGTCTCCATCTTGTACTTGTTTCAGTTTACACATGAATTAAAATATTGAGCCATTGTGCAAAAGCCTTGTGCGCCCCCTCTCTCTTTCTCTCTTCTCCTGCGACGGGAGATCGGCGAGGTGCGACGCCTCAGCCCCCGGTGGACTCCGGGGTTCCTTCTTATCTTCTTCTTCTTCCTCGACGGTTCGTATTCGTGAATCAGATTTCTGCCCCGACTTGTAGCAGAGCTCGCGCCCCTCTCCTGGACGAGTTTCGCCCCAAGCTAAATTCTGGAGATACGTCGGCGGATCAGCTTCGCGTCGGCGCTGGTTTCGCATCAATCGGAGGTCGGCACCGCCCGTACCGATTTTCTCCGTCGACCTGCGCCAGCACCCCCTTCTCTGCTCGCCCAGCAGGGAGGCCCTTCTTGCGAATTTTCCCCAGGCCTCCACACTGCGCCTGTTACCCTGGTTTCTTCAGGGTTCGTAGATCTCCAGGTCTCCTGTCCAACGCCGCCGACGACGTCGCGTTTCGACGTCGTCACCGTCCGTGGCAGTCGTTCTCGTGGGGTTGCGCCGGCGTGCCTGCACAGTCCGGCCAGCGAATCAACACCAACTTCCAGCGGCTCCTGCGACTCGTACCGGCATCGTCTGCCCGCGCCGTTTGGCCGAGGGCTTCCTCTACCAGTCAGCTCTCATCTCCAACCGGCCCGGACCTGTTCGGGCACCGGACGACCGAGTTCCAGATTTTACCGACGGCGTGCGCGGTTCTGCGACCACAGAACCAGACCTGGTTTTCAGCAGCGCCCACGGCCACCACCGGCGCACCCAGTGCGTCCCCTCTGGCCGGAGCGTTCCTCCAGCAGTCAGCGACGCGTCCTCTCTGACGGCGCCTCGATCGGACGTCGCATCAGCCCGTGGGACCCGTCTCCGTCCAGGCGCGCGCGACACCGATTCTGCAGCATCGTGCCCGTCACCGAGTGCGGCCCGTCAGCCCGTGCCCGGCAGCCCCGAATGCGTCGCTTGTAGCCTTTTACCTCCCTGCGAGGAGTGGGCCACTATTGGGTTGTATTTTATTGGTCTTCAGTGTATCGGGGTTGTTGGCCCACGGCCTGGGTTCCTTCCCCACGCCTAGGCGTGGAGGTACGCGTTCCGACTCCTCTCTTGTGCTTGCTCTTTTAGTATGCTTTTGGTTATGCCGCGTGAGAGAGAGTAGGCGCCTAGCTACTTTGTTGCCATCACCGCGGATCGTGAGTGAGAGCACCCATCCCTTAGCACCATTAGAGCATCGAGCTAGAACGCGACTCCCCTTGTCTTTGGAAATCGACTTTACGCCTAGACACGTGCGCTTCCCTCCTTGGGACGGCCGAAGTCGGAGTTTCTGTTGAGAGACGTCCTTCACTCTGTGGGGTATCACGGTGGTCAGCCACTTGGCGACCCTTGAGCGTGCTACTGCTTGCCTCAGTTAGAGTCCTTGTGAGTCTTAGTCCGTGTCGGTCCCCGTCCCCCATCAGTGTCATTTGATGTCGGTCTCATAGACATACTTGTTTAAACAGAAGAAGTCACTGTGTGTGGTCGAAGTGTGTTGTGCGAACATCCGGGTGTGTCTGTGATAGCTGTGGTTTAGCAGCATTGGTGCTCGTTTTGGGGTTCATCCCCGTTTGTGTTGTGGTTTGACAGTGTGCAGGTGTTAGCCTGCGTGTGTGGCTGGGGAGCTTGTTCCCTGTGTGTGTGCATGTGTTTTTCCTGCTTCTGTGGTGGAGCATGGCTCCGTGTGTACTATCTTGTGAAGGTCGTTGTAAGATAGAGGAAGCTTCACCAGTTTAGTGAGGGGTGGACGTAGGCTCACAGGGTCTGCAGCCGAACCACCAAAAAATTTCTATGCCTTATGGTTTGCTTGTGGTTTGTGTTAGGTGCAAGAATGAGATCTAGAGGGGGGTGAATAGATCTCTTTATAAAAATATGGATCAATTAAATTCTCGCGCTCATAAAACACACTTGAAACACATTGAGCAGAAGCTGACACTTCGGATCGTTTTATGCTAAACAAAGCTAAAGACTCACAGCACACCAAGATCTGATCAATGACAAGAGCACCGAGCTCACACTCTATGTAGAACAGCTCTTGAACACTTGGTGTGCAGTGAAGCAAAGCGGTAGTTAATATATCAGAAGGAACTTCACTATCAGAAGCTAATATAGAAGCCACACCCAAGGTCAAACACGATGGAAGCCAATAGTTAATGATTCAAGTAGGACCAATATCAAATACCTTGCAGTGTGCCAGTGCTAGTCAACCTCGGAATGGCAAACTACAATAGAGGTGATCCATCAGAAATCAATTAAGCATTCATTCAAATAGAGTAGTTATTGAACACTAGCTAGTCAATCCAATTCAGAATAGAAATGAATATTAGCTCACATACTGACCTGCGAAGGGGGATAGAGGATAAGGAATGTAAGCACAAGCAATCCACAGAACACACAGATTTTTAGGTGGTTCGATCGACTTCACAGATCTACATCCACCCCTTACTCAAACTTGAGTGAGGCTTCACCTTGCAAACCACAAGAAGCAGACTCAGTCTGCGACAAAATGTTGACGAACAGCTTGACCCAGAGGGAGACAAATCCCTTGACCTCTGATCTACCACTTTGCTAGATCAGAATCCACTACCTCAGTAGTGACCAAAGGAACACACCTTCCTTCCTCCGCGAACATAGAGGGAACCCCATGAGCAACACCCAGTCACTCACAACCCGGAGATCTAAGTCTTCCTTCCTCTGATACCTCAGAGGGGACACCATAGATCAGATCTCCCTTCTTCTGATCACTCAGAATGGACCCAAACCCAGAATAGGGTATCAGAAGAGCTAGAAGAAAAATGCAAAAACAAAACAAGAAAATAATAAGAAAAAATAGGATATAGCTCCAAGCAGCAGATTGACTCTGGATTTGATCCACGAGTCAAGACACAGATCTTCAATGGAAGCTATGGCTGCACTCAAATTGAACTGGATATCTGGAACTGCTCTTGTTCTCACTCTTTTTCTCTTTCTTCTTCTTCTTCTCTCTCAGATCATCTCTCTAATCTTCTCTCTTTTTCTTTAAAATCTTCTCTCTAATTTTTCTCTTTGGCTCTCTCTATTTTCTCAACGAAGGCAACCTTTCTCTCTGAAGTTCGTAGGGAATGCAACGGCTGCTCTTGTTTTGATCGGCTTTGATTTATAGCAGAGAAATCGCCCCTTCCAAACTAAAGATGATCCATAGTCGGAATATTTGATTGGTCCAGGTGGCAAAGAATATTTTGCCAGTATGAATCTTCTAGAGACTCAACCACATGGGCTGGATAGCGCGCCAAAAGAGGCTTCAGGTAGTTGGCACATGTTCCACTTAGATTCCCACATTTTTTTGTGGAATCGGTCGACCGTTCAACCTATTTCGGTCGGTCGAAATAAATAGCATCAGAAGCTGCTTTCAGGAGATCGACGCAGCCTCCAAATAGCATCGACCTATCTGCATTGGTCTTTGGTGCGTCAATGTAGCTCTGTGATGCTTTGACATTGGTGGCTTCCCATTTCTGGTTCCAAGCTGAGTGCATCGATGTACTCCTCAAATACGTCAATGTTGTTATGTTAGATGGACGCAGTCTATCTCCACGAAGTGTGGATCTAGAGGGGGGTGAATAGATCTACTGCCTAATTAAAAACCAGTAAGAGGTTCTAATGCGGAATATAGGCAAACCTATTAAAACACTAACTCGAGTGTATAAACTGAGTAGAAGCACAAGCAATCTGTGAAGATAATCAAAAGATTCAGTCACGCACACAGTTCATGGACAATCACACAAACACAAGGCACCCAAGATTTTTAGGTGGTTCGGTCAAAGACCTACATCCACCCCACACTCAACCGAGTATGGCTTACTACTGCGCAGTACAGCTTGCGTCTGCTGGGCACTACAACTTGGCCTACAACCGCTGAGCAACACAGCTTGCTGTCCGAGACAAGTCTCGCATGCTGAGGATTATAGCTTCACCTGTCCAGTGGAATCCTCCACTACAACTGCTGGGGTTTATAGCTTACCCGACCAGAGGCAGCACCTCTGCTAACATCTGACTCACAGCTTGAAGAAACAAGAGTTCGGAAAGTAAAGACAGAAGCAAATAAAAATAGAAAGCCCAAATGGGAATGTAGCTCGAATGAGCAAAGGCGCAGCTCTGGTATCTAAACCAAGAGTCTGAGATACAACCTCTCAATCAAACTCTCTCAATCTCACTCTCTCAACTCATCTCTCTTTTATTCTCTTCTCTCTTTTTCTTCTTCTCTGTTTTTCTTCTCTCTGTGTGTAACGACCCGAGAATCCGATTACCGGGAAGGCCCGATAACCCGAGACTCGCACCGCCGCCCACGAGTCCGAAGACTCGGAAGGGTTAGAAGGATGGTGTGGAAACTACACAAGCATAACTGTTTAATTTCTGTAATTACTTGTGATGCTTGTGTAGTTTCCACACCATCTTTCTAACCCTTCCGAGTCTTCGGACTTGTGGGCGGCGGTGCGAGTCTCGGGCTATCGGGCCTTCCCGGTAATCGAATTCTCGGGTCGTTACACTGTGGATCGGTGGCTCTCTGCTGCTTCAGGCTTCTACTCTCACTGTATAGACTTGCCACTTCTTCGATCGATCAGCCTTCATCTGAAGACGAAGACTCATATATATACAGTAGCAGGTTGGATAAGGGTGTGTGGCTTCCACATTTCTCGCCCAGAGAATTCGCCAGATCAGAGGCAATTTCATCCACATGGCAGCATCCTTGATGGGCTGCTTCCACGTGTCACCATCACAGCACCTTGTCGTCCTTGGATCACGAGCCAGGTCATCAATCCCTGCAGAGTATCCCTGTCAGACAGACGAAATAGGATTATCAGTTTAAGTGTAAACTCTGTACAGACATTACAGGATGCAGTGTATAGACTTCAGACTATATAGACTTCATATATGCAGAGCTATGCCATGTATAGACATGCTCAATGAATATGCAGACTCATCGTGCAATGTCTAGACTTAGAAGAACATTCAGCAGCCAGTGTATAGACTAGGCAATGTAAAGACTTGGACAGACAACTGACGATGTATGGACTTCAACTCAAAGATGCACAATGTACAGACTTGAATTCATATGATGCATAATGTGTAGACTTGAATGCTGTGCGATGTACAGACTTCATGTTATGCATTAGACTCTAAGGAAGACAGACTATGTATAGACTTAGGCAGCCTTCAGCTTGATGTACAGACTTCAAGAACGATGCATGTAATGCACTGGACAATGTATGGACTTAGCCGATGCAGATTAGTCTGATGTATAGACTTGCTCGTTGTTCAGACATCATGAACAATGTACAGGCTTGCCAAAGGAAACTATGTATAGACTTGATCAAAGCAAAGCAATCGAGTGTATAGACATTTACAATGTATAGACTTGCCAAGCGAAAGGGCTGTACAGACTTGATGAACGATGCAAGGTAAATGAATGTATAGACTTCCAATGTAATGACTTGCCAACTGGGTGATGTACAGACTTGAGCAAGGCAAAGTCTGTACGGACTTGAAAGTGCACAATGTATAGAGTTTGCCAAGACAACTGAACGATGTACAGACTTTCACAATGTGTAGACCTTGGTACCACAATGGCTGTACAGACTTCCACTCAACTGCGATGTACAGACTTGCCAAGGGAAACGACGGTAAAGCTATCAGTGTATAGACTTCGAGTGCAACGTCGGTAAAGCTACCGATGTATAGACTTGCAAGTTGAACTGGTGGATGTACAGACTTGGAAGTTCACTGATGGATGTAAAGACTTCACCTTGAGCAATCTACAGTGCAGTGTATGGACTTGAAGAACAATGCATGACGCTGTACAGACTTCACTGATGCATGCTACAGTCCAATGAATGGACTTACCTTCGTGCATTCTACAGTCCAATGTATGGACTTTGAATGTTGATGCATGAACAGTCCGATGTACATACTTCCAATGTATAGACTTCCAATGAGACGGACGATGTACATACTTAGCCAATGCAATGCAATGTATGGACTTCAAATAAGACGCTGCATGAGACGCTGAAACAATGTATAGACTTGCTAATTATATGAGCTGCACTGGATAGACTTTTCATAAGACGCTCAATGAGACGCTCAATGTACACACTTCAAGTCCAGTGTATAGACATTGCCTTAGACTCTAAATGAGACGGACATTGTGCAGACTTTAGCCAATGCAATGTATAGACTTTGGGCTCGCCATGCAGTGTATAGACTTAGAGCATAAACGCCACGATGCAATGTATAGACATGCTAGTTATGTGAGCTGCAATGTATGGACTCTGCTATGCATGAAGACGAGTGTATAGACTTGGAAATTTGGGGGCGTCGATGCATGATGCATGAGACACACTTACTGCGTTGACGCTACATGAATGTATAGACATGTTCTAAGCGATGCACAAACACAACACAAAGCAGTGTATAGACTGTATGTACAATGTGTAGACTTTGAGTGTGTGTGCAGTGTGTGAACCTGTAAAATGCATGGAACACACATGCAATCTGATAAGAACAATTTCATCAAAGCATAAACAGTTGCCAATCAATCAAAATAAGGTGTTGCTAATAAAGTAAAACATATTGTCAACATCATCAACACAGAGGAGTCACAACAATCTCCCCCTTTTTGATGATGGCAACCCCTATCATATAGAATAGGAATTACCTGTCATACAGATGATAAAAGACATGATTTGTTATTCAGATTGTCATGCAGATGCTATGCATGCATGCTACGAAATGTAAGCAACTCCCTGCTAACAAAATCTCCCCCTTTGCCATAACATATTGCATACACTTCCCCTGGAATGAATTCAGAATTCATACAATATTCTCCCCCTTTGCCATCAACAAAGAGGAGGGAAAGGGAGTACAAGGGAAGGAACAAGAGATATCATCTGACTGGCATTCTGAACAAATAGTTCATGAATAAGCATTCTAAAGCACAGATTCTTCAGTCATATGAAGTTATAAACTACTTTCAGATAGAATTCTGGTTTAAAGACTATAAAATTTTGAGTTCATGCACTACAATCAATGGATAAGTTTTCTGTGCATGATAAAATAATAAACCAGAATCACATTTGCATGAGAGATTCAGTTTCAAAATATCTTACTTTCATAGACTCATTAAAAAGATGATTAAGAGATACCAGGTCATGTATTGAAAATAAACAAATTGACATCCAAGAAATTTCTCGTGAAGGAACAGCATTTTCAATATTAGTTCGATTAGGGCATTCAGGTACCATTTACCTTTTTACGTAAGGGTATACGTTTATCAGACGCCAATACCCCTAGATACTCAACATCATGGACCATTCTGCCTATGATCAAACAGAATAAAACTGATTTACACCTTTTTGTGTGAGGGTACATGTTTATCAGACACCAGTTACCCCCAGGTACTCAGTGAAACCAACCTACTGGTTTGATCATTTTATACAGAGATAGTTGATACACCTCATGACATGAGTGTTGTCCACTTCTTTGATGGATCACTTAGTTTCTCAGTGATTTACCAGTCATTGCTCTGCCAATGTTATTTTTCAAGTAGTTTTCAAGATTTTCAACATTATCTTAGCTATCCTTTATTTGTTTCAGAATGACTTGTTTAAGAACAATACACATACTTAGCTTCTCTAACATGATTTTAGATGAGTTTTCAGATTTCAGATATGATTAGCTTTGTCTGACATGAAATAAGAAAAGGATTGAGAGTTTTATCAATTTTCAGCTTTCTTATTTACTGATTGCAATCTTTAAACTCCAAAAATTATAAAATTTAAACTATTAAGTCAGTCTTTAAGCAATTGAAATTCTTATAACTGAAGAAGTCCGTTTTCTATTGCTTAGGAATCAGAACTGACTAACAGATTGCCATATGTCAGATTCAACTCATTCAGGGCCAAAGAATGAATGAATTCAAGAAAGTTGATGACCACTCTGAATTTCTAATAATACTCCCCCTGTCTATATGCATGCAGTTTTGCAAATGAATGGCACGAATTGGATACCAACTGTTATAATATGCATTACTCTGCTCTGTTCTATATGCATGTGGTTTTTAGATGAGAGAAAGCTTAGACACAATCATAACTAAATGATATGCAATGAATAATATGTCATTAAAAAATATGACATGCATGCATGGTCTAGTCTAACATTAAACAATCACAGAGTTTTATTCAAGCTATCAGATGCAAGTCCAAATCAGAAATTTTATTCAAAGCAGCTGAAAACATTATTCATCATGCTGAAATTTACACAAGCCAAGTTCTCTTCTAAGAAATTTGAACCTTTCATTCCCAAGAGGCTTAGTAAAAATATCAGTAATTTATTTTTCAGTTTCAATGAAGTTTATTTCAATTTCATTTTTATTTAGAACATCTCTCAGAAAATGGTGTTTTATCTCTATATGCTTAGTCCTAGAATGATGAACAGGATTTTTAGCAAGGCATATAGCACTAGTATTATCACATAACATTGGAATACATCCCAATTTTATCTGATAATCATCCAGTTGGTGCTTGATCCATAGTACTTGGGCAGCACAATTACCTGCAGCAACATATTCAGCTTCAGCTGTAGACAAAGCTACAGTATGTTGCTTCTTAGATGCCCAAGATACTAGACAACCACCTAAGAATTGACAGTAGCCACTAGTGCTTTTTCTATCTACTCGACACCCAGCATAATCTGCATCAGTGTAAGCTAGAAGTTCTAACTCACACTTGGCAGGATACCACAGACCTAACTCTTGGGTGCTTAGTAAATACCTAAAAATCCTTTTCACTGATTTAAGATGTGATTCTTTAGGACTAGTCTGAAATCTAGAGCATAAACACACTGAAAATTGAATATCAGGCCTAGATGATGTAAGATATAGAAGGGATCTGATCATACCTCTATATAGCCTTTGATCCACTAGTTTACCTTTAGGATCTTCATCCAAACTGGTTGAGGTTCCCATTGGAGCAGCTATTTCCTTGAGGTTGTCCATTTTGTACTTCTTCAATAAATTCTTTATGTACTTGGACTGAGAGATGAAAGTTCCATCCTTTGTTTGTATAACCTACAGTCCAAGAAACAATTTGAGCTCGCCCATTGAGCTCATTTCAAACTCATTAGTCATTATCTGAGAGAATTCCTCACACAATTTGCGGTTAGTTGACCCAAGCACAATGTCATCCACATAAATTTGAATGATAAGAATATCTGAATGACTCACCTTGGTAAACAATGTTTGATCAACTACACCTCTTGTGAAGTTCTTGTCAGTGAGGAATTTGCTCAACCTGTTATACCAAACTCTAGGAGCTTGTTTTAAACCATAGAGAGCCTTTTTGAGTTTATAAACATGATTGGGGAAGTCTAAACATTCAAACCCTGGAGGCTGCCTCACATAGACATCCTCACTAATTTCTCCATTTAGAAAAGCAGATTTCACATCCATCTGCTGAAGATTAATTCATAGGGAACATGTATAAGCCAATAATATTCTGATAGCTTCTAACCTAGCTACAGGGGCAAAAGACTCTTCAAAGTCTATACAAAATTCTTGATTATCCCCCTGAGCTACAAGTCTAGCTTTATTTTTAATAACATTCCCTTATTCATCAGTTTTATTTCTGAACACCCATTTAGTCCCTATGACTGTTTCATGATCAGGAGGTGGAACCAAATGCCACACCTTATTCCTGTCAAATTGATTGAGCTCCTCATGCATGGCATTAATCCAATGCACATCTTTGAGAGCACAGTCAATGGACTTGGGTTCAACATTTGAAACAAAAGCATAAGCATTCAATTCATTTTGAATTCTCAAGTGGCCTCTAGTCCTAGGGGGATCATGCAGATTTCCAATTACATTATCTACAGGATGATCTTTAAGATATCTAATGTTAACAATTGGATTGTCATGAGTTTGATTTACCTCCCCCTGAGCTGTAGGCTCTTCTTCATTAGGCTCTTCATTTCCTTCCTCATTTTCGGATTGGTCTGCAGAATTTCCTTCCTTCAGAATATCACCACTGTCTTCATTCCTACATTGACCAACATCAGTCTTTAATAAAGATTCATCAAAAACTATATGTGGAGATTCTTCAACAGTTTTGGAATTCAGATTGTACACTATATATGCTCGGTTATTTTCAGAATAACCAAGAAAAATCCCTAGTTCACCTTTAGGTTCAAATTTATCAAGGTCTCTTTTATCATTTATATGAATGAAATATTTACAACCAAAAACCTTGAAATGAGCAATGGAAGGTTTCTTACCCTTTAAGATCTCATAGGGTGTTTTCTGAGTAGAAGGTCTTACCATGGCTCTGTTAATTACATAACAAGCTGTGTTTACTGCTTCAGCCCAAAACTTCATTGGTAGACCACCTTCAACCAATAGAGTACGACCCATCTCCACTAGGGTTCTGTTCCTTCTCTCCACTACTCCATTCTGCTCAGGTGTCCTTGGTGAGGAGTACCTATGGTTAATTCCATTTGACCTGCAGAATTCATCAAACTGTGAGTTTTCAAACTCACCTCCATGATCAGTCAAGATATTTTCAATTTTCTGATTTATTTTAACATAGAACTCCTGAAATTCTGAGAATGCATAACTCTTATGTGATAAGAAATAAACCCAAGTATACCTAGAAAAGTCATCTACCATGACAAACCCATACTTCCTTCCTGATAAGCTGATAGATCTGGTTGGCCCAAAAAGGTCCATGTGTATCAGCTCATAGGGTTTAGAAGATAGATTTTCTGTTCTAGACTTAAATGACTTTCTAGTTATCTTTGACTGAGTGCATGCATCACAGATTTTATTTTCTTTCTTAAAGGAAACTTCAGGAAGTCCTCTAACCATGCCATGCTTATTCAGTTTATGCAAAACAGTATAACTAGCATGACCTAACCTACGATGCCATAAAAATGCTAAGTCTTCTCTACTAGCAGTAAGGCATAGGTTAGAATGTTGAATATCATCTAAATCTATCATGTAAGTGTTATTTATCCTCTTACCAGAAAATTTAACAGTTTCGGAATCAGGTTCAAAAACTTTGCAACATTGAGAGTCAAAAAGCACTTTGCATCCTTTATCACATAGTTGGCTGATACTAAGTAAGTTATAAGCTAAACCTTCAACCAACATGACATTCTCAATGCAACAGGTAGAACACTTACCTACCTTACCTGTTCCAACAATCTTACCCTTTGTGTTGCTACCAAAGGTGACAAGGCCTCCTTGTTTCTCTGTCAGCATGCAGAACTTGGCCTTATCTCCTGTCATATGCCTGGAGCAGCCGCTATCCAAGTATCACAAGTTGTTCTTGGCTGCTAGGCATACCTGCATACACAATTAGGTAGAGAGGTTTGGAACCCAAGACTGATTGGGCTCCAAAACAGATGAAATAGAAGCAAAGCAAGAAATAGACTTTTCAGAATCCACATTTGTTTAAATGAATTTTGTTCAGTGGATTCTACAGATTTCTTTCTGTTGTTGTTCCTTTTCTTCTTGTTGTTTGTCTTCTTATTGTTTACACCAGCATGATTATTGACAGTGTTGTTTCTTTGCCAGTGCCTTGGCCGGGGTGCATTCATGAAGTTGTGGCCATAGTAGTTCCTGGGCTGGCTAAAGAAATTCAGATTCCTAGGTATCCAATTGCCATACCCATCAACCCAATTTCTAGGGTAAGGCCTATAGGACTGTGTACCCTGATATCCAAGACCTGTAAACCTTCCTTGAGTCCTAGTCCATACTGACCTATTTGGATAGGTTGACTGTGCAAAGAAGTGGGACTGGGCTCTAGGTTGGTGGAAATGTTTGGGTTCAGCTCTAAAAGCATTCTGCCTCCCCTGCACCTTGGACCCTGCTGACCTATTCATAGGTGTGTATTGGGTCTTCTTCAGAGGTGGTGGTGATGGTGGAGACTTGGTACTCTTAATATGGGGTTTATATGACTGTTTAGGTTGACCCCTAACCTGAGACTGAGCTTTGGGATTTTGCATAGATGTGCTAGCTCTACTAGGCTCACTCAGCTTTTATTTGCCCTTCTCCTCAGCACTGGGCTTTTTCATATTAGCATTTTTGTTCATTGAATTGTTTGAATTCATGCTAATTAGAGGTCCTTTTTCTTTTTGTGCAACAAATGAAATAGTTTTCATTCCAAAGGTTTTCGTTGCACTTGAGTTAAATCCTAGGCCCTCTTTTCTGAAGTTGACCTTTGACCCTAACAAAGCATTTAGATTATCAGCTCCTTGGGTCATTTTCTCAATGGTTTTAAGCTTGTCCTCATTATCCTTTTGAATGTCTTCAATGGATTTTCTCAGTTCTGTATTCACACTTAGGACAGCTTGGTATTTTTCATTCATAATTTTTATCTCACTTTCATATTTCTGGATTTTTAGTTTCCATTCATCAACTTCTTTTTCTAACCTCTCATTATCTTCTTTAGAGGCTTTTAACTCATTTTTGATTTCATCTAATTCAGAGCATGTGAGATTCAATTTTCCATTCTCAGATTCTAAACATGCAAT
Organism: Amorphophallus konjac; assembly: GCA_022559845.1. NCBI lineage: Eukaryota > Viridiplantae > Streptophyta > Magnoliopsida > Alismatales > Araceae > Amorphophallus > Amorphophallus konjac. The sequence continues at coordinate 130,043,965 of CM040122.1, read as the reverse complement.
TTTATCAGTTAGAGTTTTATCATTTTGCATGGAATTGATCTTTCTTCTTAGATGTCTGTTCTCTTTTCTAATATCATCAGCTCTATCAGCTATGTCATGGTAAGCATCTACCCAATCAGCAATTGTGAAATTTTCAAATCTAGTGATTACCTCATCTGAGTCCTCTTCTCTGTCTTCTGAGCTTGTTGCCATAAGGTAAATGGGCTTCTCAGATTCGGCTTCACTGTCTGAGCTGCTACTGAAGGAACCTTCATCTTCATCACTCCAGGTACTCACCATTGCTTTCCCTTTCATGTTCCTTCTCTTTGACTTGTCATTGTATTTCTGATTCTCTGGACTGTCAGCTTTCAGATGGCCTGGTTTCCTGCATTGATAACAAATATTAGTTTCAGTTTTCTTAGTAGGATTGTGTTTATACCTTTTGTCCCTTCGTCCACCACTATACTTCTTTTGGCTGAATCGTCCTGCTCCTTTCCTGAGGAATCGCCTGAACTCTCTGGTCATCATGGCCATCTCAGAACGAGTTATCTCTTCTTCATTCAGGCTCTCCTCTAATGATGAACTGCTGGAGCTGGATTTGCTGGATTTGCTGGGAACCAGCCTTCAGCGCTATCGGCTTCTTCTTCCTCTCAGCTTCTTCTATCTTTGGCATATTAATCTCATATGCCATCAGCAAGCCGATTAGCTCATCAGCCCTTGTATTTCGTAAGTCCCTTGACTCCTCCATCACTGTAGCCTTCGTATGCCAAGCATGAGTCAATGAGTGCAGTATCTTCCTCACTACATCATATTCAGTCTGAGGTTTCCCGAGACCTCTGAGACCATTTGTAATGATAGTTAATCGAGAGTACATCTCCTTGATGGTCTCGTTCGGCTTCATCTTGAAGGCTTCGTATTCTTACACAAGGAGATTTGCCTTCTGCTCTCTGACTTGAGATGTCCCTTCATGAATGACTTCCAATGCATCCCACATCTCCTTAGCTGATTTGCAGGCTGATACACGGGAGAATTCTGTAGGGTGTAGAGAGCACTGGATGGCGTTTATGGCATTCCAATTCAGTGTAGACCTTCTTATCTCCTCCTTGGTCCAGACTTCCTCATTAGGGGACAGCTCATAAGGTCCCTTGCTGACTACCTTCCAGATCTCGTAATCCTTAGCCCTCAAAAACACTTGCATACGGTTCTTCCAGTATGCGTAGTTAGATCCATCGAAGAATGGGGGCTTTGTGGTTGAGTGTCCTTCAGCTATCATCCCTCGAGCATCCATCTTGCCTTTCCTCTTCGGGCGATGAGTCCCTGTAGAAGAGTATGGCTCTGATACCAAGTGTTATGTTAGATGGACGCAGTCTATCTCCACGAAGTGTCGATCTAGAGGGGGGTGAATAGATCTACTACCTAATTAAAAACCAGTAAGAGGTTCTAATGCGGAATATAGGCAAATCTATTAAAACACTAACTCGAGTGTATAAACTGAGCAGAAGCACAAGCAATCTGTGAAGATAATCAAAAGATTCAGTCACGCACACAGTTCATGGACAATCACACAAACACAAGGCACCCAAGATTTTTAGGTGGTTCGGTCAAAGACCTACGTCCACCCCACACTCAACCGAGTATGGCTTACTGCTGCGCAGTACAGCTTGCGTCTGCTGGGCACTACAGCTTGGCCTACAAACCGCTGAGCAACACAGCTTGCTGTCCGAGACAAGTCTCGCCTGCTGAGGATTACAGCTTCACCTGTCCAGTGGAATCCTCCACTGCAACTGCTGGGGTTTACAGCTTACCCGACCAGAGGCAGCACCTCTGCTAACAGCTGACTCACAGCTTGAAGAAACAAGAGTTCGGAAAGTAAAGACAGAAGCAAATAAAAATAGAAAACCCAAATGGGAATGTAGCTCGAATGAGCAAAGGCTCAGCTCTGGTATCTGAACCAAGAGTCTGAGATACAACCTCTCAATCAAACTCTCTCAATCTCACTCTCTCAACTCATCTCTCTTTTCTTCTCTTCTCTCTTTTTCTTCTCTCTTTTTCTTCTCTCTGTGGATTGGTGACTCTCTACTACTTCAGGCTTCTACTCTCACTATATAGACTTGCCACTTCTTCGATCGATCAGCCTTCATCTGAAGACGAAGACTCATATATATACAGCAGCAGGTTGGATAAGGGCGTGTGGCTTCCACATTTCCCGCCCAGAGAATTCGCCAGATCCGAGGCAATTTCATCCACATGGCAGCATCCTTGATGGGCTGCTTCCACGTGTCACCATCACAGCACCTCATCCTCCTTGGATCACGAGCCAGGTCATCAATCCCTGCAGAGTATCCCTGCCAGACAGACGAAATAGGATTAATAGTTTAAGTGTAAACTCTATATAGACATTGCAGGATGCAGTGTATAGACTTCAGACTGTATAGACTTCATATATGTAGAGCTATGCCATGTACAGACATGCTGAATGAATATGCAGACTCATCGTGCAATGTCTAGACTTAGAAGAACATTCAGCAGCCAGTGTATAGACTAGGCAATGTAAAGACTTGGACAGACAACTAACGATGTATGGACTTCAACTCAAAGATGCACAATGTACAGACTTGAATTCATATGATGCATAATGTGCAGACTTGAATGATGTTCGATGTACAGACTTCATGTTATGCATTAGACTCTAAGGAAGACAGACTATGTATAGACTTAGGCAGCCTTCAGCTTGATGTACATACTTCAAGAACGATGCATGCAATGCACTGGACAATGTATGGACTTAGCCGATGCAGATTAGTCTGATGTATAGACTTGCTCGTTGTTCAGACATCATGAACAATGTACAGGCTTGTCAAAGGAAACTCTGTACAGACTTGATCAAAGCAAGGCGATCGAGTGTATAGACATTTACAATGTATAGACTTTCCAAGCGAAAGGGCTGTATAGACTTGATGAACGATGTAAGGCAAACGAATGTATAGACTTCCAATGTATGGACTTGCCAACTGGGCGATGTACAGACTTGAGCAAGGCAAAGTATGTACAGACTTGAAAGTGCACAATGTATAGAGTTTGCCAAGACAACTGAACGATGTACAGACTTTCACAATGTGTAGACTTTGGCAACACAACGGCTGTACAAACTTCCACTCAACTGCGATGTACAGACTTGCCAAGGGAAATGACAGTAAAACTATCAGTGTATAGACTTCGAGTGCAACGTCGGTAAAGCTACCGATGTATAGACTTGCAAGTTGAACTGGTGGATGTACAAACTTGGAAGTTCACTGATGGATGTACAGACTTCACCTCGAGCAATCTACAGTGTAGTGCATGGACTTGAAGAACAATGCATGACGCTATAAGGACTTCACTGATGCATGCTACAGTCCAATGTATGGACTTACCTTCGTGCATGCTAAAGTCCAATGTATGGACTTTGAATGTTGATGCATGAACAGTCCGATGTACATACTTCCAATGTATAGACTTCCAATGAGATGGACGATGTACACACTTAGCCAATGCAATGCAATGTATGGACTTCAAATAAGACGCTGCATGAGACGCTGAAACAATGTATAGACTTGCTAGTTATATGAGCTGCACTGTATAGACTTTTCATAAGACGCTCAATGAGACGCTCAATGTACACACTTCAAGTCCAGTGTATAGACATTGCCTTAGACTCTAAATGAGACGGACGTTGTGCAGACTTTAGGCAATGCAATGTATAGACTTTGGGCTCGCCATGCAGTGTATAGACTTAGAGCACAAATGCCACGATGCAATGTATAGACATGCTAGTTATATGAGCTGCAATGTATGGACTCTGCTATGCATGAAGACGAGTGTATAGAGTTGGAAATCTGGGGGCATCGATGCATAATGCATGAGACACACTTACTGTGTTGACGCTGCATGAATGTATAGACATGTTCTAAGCGATGCACAAACACAACACAAAGCAGTGTATAGACTCTACGTGCAATGTGTAGACTTTGAGTGTGTGTGCAGTTTGTGAACCTGTAAAATACATGGAACACACATACAGTCTGATAAGAACAATTTCATCAAAGCATAAACAGTTGCTAATCAATCAAAACAAGGTGTTGCTAATAAAGTAAAACATATTGTCAACATCATCAACACAGAGGAGTCACAACAAGTGTAGTGAACATGGAACCCTCAGCCGGAAGGCTTCGAATGCTAGCTTTTGTCTTGATGCGTCGGTGTAGCTCTTTGTTGCGTCGAGGTCCTAATGGCAAATAGAACTCTTGTTCTCTTGAGTTCTCTTCTGGAATCCTCATGGCATTGAGGCTGTAGATTGTTATGTGCATGACTTCAAAATTGATGTTTATCATCCTTGCACTTTCGGCACATTTCCTTTTCATCTGAAATCATTGACCTTTTTAGCAATGAGTTTGTTCTGCTGCATCGACCTGATTATCGATACAGTAGTTGAGTGTCTTGATGCATCGTGGCATGACGCTCCTGCTCTGACCAGACTTCTTCATGAAACATTTCTGTTGCATCGATGCGGCTACTTAGTGCATCGACCTGATCAATGTAAAGATGCTTAGTTGCATCGACCTGTTAACTTTACCGAATCTGGATACATCGACTTCCTTCTTTAGCAGGTGTTCTGTCAGACCACAAGTCGACTTTTGAGACTTCTCTTCCTCTTCATTAATGAACTTCAATGGCTTCTGCTGACTTTTGTTGAACTGCATTTATCACTTCTCTTATTCCACTGATTGTATCATTGCCATGGCTTCACAGCTAGCGTGAATTCAGCTTATTTGACTTAGCTTTAGAGACCTTTGAAACCTGTTCTTTTCAGCATACAGTCACATGCTTCTACACATGATGAGATCATAAAAAACATCAAACTAATGCTCATATATCAACATGCTAACTAATACACTAATGCAGCAACAACTCATATGACATTAACAACACATATGACATCATCATTAAACACATGATTAGCACATGCAGACTCATGATGATTCATAGTGTTTATCATCATCAAAATCACAGAGATATGCAACAATCTCCCCCTTTTTGATGATGGCAACACTATGAGTCATAAAACATCTTCATAACATCATGCTGACTCATATCAAAACTATTCTTCCCCTTTGACTTCATCAAAAAAAAGGAAACAATAGTTTGATAAAAACATTAGAAATATTCTATGTGAACACATGTTTTGACATGATAATCTCCTTGAACTATTCTCCCCCTTGACATGAGACCAAAAAATATTCCCCCCCCCTTAATAAAAGAACACAACTCCCGGATAAATCAATATATCTCCCCCTCTATCAAAACAAAAGAATTTGAAGAGAGTTATGACAGTTCATGATAGCACTTTAGAAACACAGTCAATGAGGATATTAGCAAAAACACAGGGAGGAATTCATATTAAAGGAATGACAGTTCAGGTTATGAGAAAAACACTTCAAGAACTAATGACAACAATCAGAATCTGATATTAAGCTTAATGTGCAGTGAACCAATGTGTATGATGTGAGCAAGCAAAAATTTTCAGGAGACGAGTGAATCTGAACATAAGATTTCCAGATGAAATTCCAAATTAATGGATGGTTCATGAAGGTTTTCAATGAGATACTAATTTCATAAATCCAAAAGTAATGAATTTTCAGACTCTTCTATTATAAGGGCTTATGACATGATCTTTATTGGATAGCATGGTTTAAATCTGATTTGTTCAAAGTTTATCCATAAAAGTTTCTATATTTATATCTAAATTAAAATTTTAATAAAAATGAACCAAACCCTCATATTTAAATCTTGTTTAACCTCCTTTCATCTTACTCATTTAAAAATTCAATGAGTCCTTTAGGAGTTACAAGAGTTAGTATTGAGGTTAAACAAACATGATTGCATCTGATTTTGTCCAGGTTTTCATCAATTTTTTTATTTTTCAACCATTTTAAGATTTTTCTTTTGTTCGACAATAATTTCCATATCAAATTTTCAAGAGCACTTGAGTTTAGTACACCTAAGCACTTCGTGTGACTGACTGTCATGCTTCATAATGAATAGAGATATCATTGACACCTCATGACATACCTCAAGTCATTTCATTGATGAGTGAGATACATTTCTCAGTGTACAAGCCATTGGTTTGTCTCGTTTTTTAATAATTTTTCAGCAGAGATAACTATGGCACTTCATTACACAATCCTTTAGACTTCATAGTCAATGGACATGGTTTCTCGGTGACCAAAGTCATTGCTCTGACTATATTTTCCTTTAGGAGTTTTTCAGAACGTTCAGATGTTTAAAAACAATACCTACTACATGTATCTCAACCAAAGAAAGTCAGGATTTCAAAATTTTCAGATTTCAGGAGATTTTACATGACACAACATGAAGCAGCCGGTTAAGGATTATTAAAATTGACTCAGATATTTTTAAGATAATCATATCCAAACTCAAGGAATATATTAAACTTAAACCACCTGAATATTTTAGACATTCATAATCCTGTATAATAGAAGATTCCTTTTTAAGATTGTTTTCAGATTTATGATCAAGGTACACAAGTTGAAATCTTCCAAAAATTTCAGATCAAGGAATTTTTAGGAGCAGCCAAACAAAGTGCAAGCTCATCAAAGTGACTTCAAGGATATGCAAGCAGATGGCAGACATCAATGAAGGTAACTCATGAATATGAGAATGAAGTTCAAGACAGTATGGCAAAAGTATTCAAATAGTAGCAAACATAAGATGATTTTCAGGAAGGAATCTTTCAGAAGGATAGTCATTAATAAGACTAGCTCTGGAGTGACCATCTCAGAATTATGGTAACAGAATCGAAGCAAATAGCTGACATGAGTGAATTTTAGGATGACCAGTTCAAACATGTGGCAAGGATAGCAATCAATGTCATTAATGTGAAGTAAGTGCAACATTAAAAGTGAACCAAGATTGTGACGACCCGGACTCCGGATACCGGATATACCCGATATCACTTGGAACCCGCGAAGCCTCCCAAGAGCTGTAAAGCTCCAAAGGGAAAAAGGATTGTCGTGTAGTACATTGAAGCCACAGAGATATAATAGTAAGTAATTAAATTTCATTAATCAGGTTTGCTAAAGTAGCAGAAAAATAATTACTTGTTAATTAACAGTTTAAGTTTAATAATTATACCAGAGTCCAGTCCAAAGGAAAGACAAGCAGTATAGTCAACAGAAAAAAAGGACGTACACTGAGATCGGGGGAAGCCCGATGTAGGTACCGCTGGGAACTATGAACACGCCACACCAAGAACCGCGGAAGCAGAACGACGCCACCCACCTGAAAAGTAGGAGTGAGCCTCGTGTCACTGGCTCAGTAGGGGTCACGCGGATCCCTACTGAAAAAATAACGCAGTAACATGCTAAAACAGCAGGTAAACAACAGAAGTAGTAAAGCAGGAAAACTACCACTAGAAAGCTGTAAAAGAAAATCGGAACGGAAGGAGTAGGAACAGCTAAAAGAAAAGGGAAAAGATGTACCAAACAAGCGCGGCTATTTAACTAGCCTCGGCTCCCTGAACTACTCTGGGCAGCAACAGAAAGGCGAACCCTGATCTCAAAAAGTCAGGAGTTACCGATTTGCTGACACAACGCAAGGCCCTAGACGAAGGCCTACGAAGACAGGCGAGAAGCCTAGAAAAGACCAAGACAGACACAGATAGACACTAAAGCATACACGACTCAATTACAGTGCACGCTCTTCTAGACACGACCACACACACACACGACTAGAACGTCGTGCACACGACACAACACTGACCTTGGGCAAGACCACGAGAGGGCTAACCCGGAAAGGTCACGATGTACGAGAAACGCGAGAGTCACGTGTCACGTGACGGATGCACCTCCTTACTAGAAGAATAGCCAGCTTCGTCCACTGACGTCTTATGTTGCGCCTACAAGTGTCTCGTCTACTATGTCGCCTGAAACACGACAGAGACTAAGACACGCTCAGAACCAGAACATGACTACAGTAATGAGTGACTAGACAAGGTAATGCCCGTAGACGTCAGTCCACGCCCCTGACCATGTGTGCACACACTTACTCTTGCTGGAGAGTTAGGCCTCTAACTAGTTTTCCCCACCCAACAGGATGCGACTGTATAGCGGGGGCCCACGGAAACTAGCTTACAAACCGTATCTCAGGAATTGCCATGCCTCCACTCCCAGGTGTGTCGACACGTCATAACGTGTCACCAGGCAACGACTAGTGGAGGCTCACTAGACATAGAGCTCTGAAACAAGAGTGCTGTAGTACAGACAGGCAAGGAAGCACTGTCGCACATACTATGAAGCACTAAGGCAACAAGACAACCGTCGACAGACTCAGGACAAGGCAACTAGACCTACCGACACAATGATCCTTGTGTCTCACGACTCGGAGTCAAGATCATCGTACAAAGCGGGACAAGCCATCAATCTGTCTATTCCTAAGCCAGAGGAAATGACACAATCGAAGGAAACGACTCACGAAGACTTGAGGGAACACCGAGAATCCTCAACACATCTGGACACACAAATCGAGGTAAGATGATACCCCAAGGCATCCAGAACCATGTCTCAGACTAGACGAAATCGTCGAGACACACACACCTACGGGCACGTTAATCAAAGTAACTCGATACTTCCCGACACCCCAGAAACATGGACACGGAACCCACAGGGTGTCCGGGACACTCACGAGGCCATAGGTCGATCATTGGGTCTCAACCGGACCGACTAGGACTCAAACGATCGAAAATGCAGCATTTCCGGTCGACCTGACCCCTAGGGTCGGTCGACCTGACAGGGTCGGTCGACTGGCCCAGGTGGTCCGATCGACCGGACATGCAACTTGACCCGACACGGTCTGAGGGTTTCTGCCGGTCGACCGACCCATCAGGTCCGGTCAACCGGTCATGATGAAAAATTGGTAGAACATCGACATTCGAGCCTGATTCCACGCCCCGTTCGATTCCGATCGAAGGGGGAAACATCCACAATCACAATACTGACCTTCCACAGTCCGGAAGGGGTCAAAATAACGCATAAACGGCTTGAAATGGGCAATTCCACCGAATTAACCCTATTTGGGTCACCGGAGTTCCTAGGCTCGTACCGTCCCCAAATGACAACCGATTGACACGAAGTCAGCGGATCTGGAACGCTGGCATTCCAAGGGTTCAATTGATACCAACTAATCTAAAAACCGTCGACGTTTTCTGGTGAACCCTACGAACATCCCAAAAGCATGATTTTACCAAAACTGAGCGAAGCCCGCTCAAACTTGCACCGAACAAAATGAAATTACAGGGAAAATGTAGAGGAGAAGTAGAGCTTTCGTATCCCTACCTCCACCGAAGAAATCGTGCGCCGAAGTGACTAAACAACGCCGAAAATGCCAGATCAAGGAACCACGCCTTCTCAGAATCCATCGAGGGATCGCGTCTCGACACGCTCAAACCATCGCCCCATTCTGCGTCCCGATCACTCCATCGCGTCCTCGCCTCGCCCAGCTCTGCAACGGTGTGCATCTCACGCCGAGAGACCCAGACACGAAAGAGAACGAGAGAGAGAAAGAGATGAGAGAAATGAGGGAGGAGAGAGGGGGTTGAGGGAATAAATAGAAAAGAAAATTAGGATTTTCTAATTTTCTAAAAATCTGATTTTTGTGCCGAAAATACACTAATTCAGAAAAATACACAAAAATAGTCGAAACGATTCTCGGGAAGAGTACAACGTAACTGTTGCGTCCACGAGTTGATGAAATGAGAAATAAACTGACCACAGGGTTCCGTAACTAGTACAAGAGAAAAGCCCACGTGGATCGTAAAACTCAACTCAGGACCCACAAAAGCGATCCGAAACTCTCAGAAAAGGATCCGAAAGACCCAATAAGAATCCAGGGTATTACATCCTCCCCTCCTTCAAGAAATTTCATCCTCAAAATTTAAGGAACTAGCAAAGGAGAAGCAGGGAAGAACAACCCCAAGACACAACTTGAAACAACGCGAATGTCGAAAAACACAACTCAGAGGAACACTCTCAGACCATAATCACAGGCACACGCTCTGGATCGAGCATGGTACCAAAGTGAACACAAGTCCAACACCTCCGAAACAAGGCAACGTCGCTTACGTCTCACAGGAAAGGAGACACGACTCATGCCACGACAACAGCTAATGGGAAAACAAAACAACAGACACGGCAAGCATCAGCTTAAGCAAGGAAACACAGTCCTCTTAGCTAACAGCTCGACAACATCGGCTCCAGTGTCAAAGGTAGCAGGGAACACCTGGCACACAGGATGCCAATGACAATAGCATCGGACCACAAGCATAATAAAGTCAGTCCCCGCTCAGATATTACATCTGACTGAGTCGCAAGCTAACTCTACCAGGAGAAGAGAGTACAACAAAGCTAACCGACAAGACCTGGTCCACACAGTGCCAAAACAAATACATAAAATCATAGAGAAACAACAATAAAATGATAATAGCAGCGCTTGCAGGATTCCGGCTCCGTACTGAACACAGAACCATGGAATGCAACTGCAAGCTGGGTCACATCAAGGGACAATAATAGCTGAACACACGACTATAATGGACTAGTCATGCAATGAGCAGCTCACCAAGAAAAGAACCAAGACAACAAGAACGACGATCTCGGGGAATGCATCTCAAGGATTATGATCACGTCTCGAGAGCACAAGACCCAAGACACCAATTCTAAGGCTTACCTCAAAAAGACTCCACCAAACAAGATGAGAAGAATCAAGCTCAACCAATAGAAGCTCACCAGGAAGGAAAATCCTAGGTCGCCTGAGCATCTTCTCAATCAAGAGAATCTAATCGAGTACTTCAACAGAAGTGAGACACATCAGGAGTTGCGCGGACTTAAGCTGAGATGACCAAAACAAAGTAAGAACGTGTACGACCATCACACCAACCCGAAAAGTCACCAACCACCTGAACAAACCACGAAAAAATCTCGAACAATGTACTGCAGATTTGAGCCTTCTGGTAAACTCTGCCAAGTAGAACATGATTAAGATGAACACCATGACAAAAAGGAGCATCCCGTCGCATCCTGACGAGAGCAAAACCATATCGCACAGTGCTAACACAGCACACACAAGACGACACGTGGAAAATGAAGCGACAAAGAATTGCAAACCTAATGCCAACTGAACACTGTACTGGACTTTCAGGACTCTGGATACTGTATATCTCAGAGTCCCATGTACTTTAACACAACACTGCTCTAATACCACCTGTGACGACCTGGACTCCGGATACCGGATATACCTGATACCACTTGGAACCCGCAAAGCCTCCCAAGAGCTGTAAAGCTCCGAAGGGAAAAAGGATTATCGTGTAGTACATTGAAGTCACAGAGATATAACGGTAAGCAATTAAATTTCATTAATCAGGTTTTCTAAAGTAGCAGAAATAAAACTACTTGTTAATTAATAGTTTAAGTTTAATAATTATACCAGAGTCCAGTCCACAGGAAACACAAGCAGTACAATCAACAGAAAAAAAGGACGTACACTGAGATCGGGGGAAGCCCGACGTAGGTACCGCTGGAAACTACGAACACGCCACACCAGGAACTCGGGAAGCAGAATGATGCCACCCACATGAAAAGCAGGGGTGAGCCTCGTGTCACTGGCTCAGTAGGGGTCATACGGATCCCTACTGAAAAAATAACGCAGTAACACGCTAAAATAGCAGGTAAACAGTAGGAGTAGTAAAGCCGAAAAACTACCACCAGAAAGCTGTAAAAGAAAATTGGAATGAAAGGAGTAGGAATAGCTAAAAGAAAAGGCAAAAGTCATACTGAACAAGCGCGGCTGCTGAACTAGCCTCGGCTCCCTGAACTACTCCGGGCAGCAATAGAAAGGTGAACCCTGATCTGAAAAAGTCAGGAGTTACCGATCTGTTGACACAACACAAGGCCCTAGACGAAGGCCTACGAAGACAGGCGAGAAGCCTAGAAAAGACCTAGACAGACACAGATAGACACTAAAGCATACACGACTCGATTACTGTGCACGCTCTTCTAGACACGACCACACACACACATGACTAGAACGTCGTGCACACGACCCAACACTAACCTCGAGCAAGACCACGATAGGGTTAACCTGGAAAGGTCACGACGTACAAGAAACACGAGAGTCACGTGTCACGTGACGGAAGCACCACCTCACTAGAAGAACAACCAGCTGCGTCCATTGACGTCTTATGCTACGCCTACAAGTGTCTCGTCTACTATGCCGCCCGAAACATGACAGAGACTAAGACACGCTCAGAACCAGAACATGACTACAGTAATGGGTGACTAGACAGGGTAACGCCTGTCGGCGTCAGTCCACGCCCCTGACCACGTGTGCACACATCGACCCTTGCTGGAGAGCCAGGCCTCTAGCTAGTTTTCCCTACCCAGCAGGACGCCACTGTACAGTGGGGGCCCATGGAAACTAGCTTACAAACCATATCTCGGGAACTGCCACGCCACCACTCCCAGGTGGGTCGACACGTCGTAACGTGTCGCTAGGCTACGACTAGTGGAGGCTCACTACACATAGAACTCTGAAACGAGAGTGCTGTAGTACAGACAAGCAAGGAAGCACTATCGCATGTACTACGAAGCACCAAGGCAGCAAGATAACTGTCGACAGACTCAGGACAAGGCAACTAGGCCTACCAACACAACGATCCTTGAGTCTCACGACTTGGAGTCAAGATCGTCGTACAAAGCAGGACAAGCTGCCAATCGGTCTATTCCTAAGCCAGAGGAAACGTCACAATTGAAGGAAATGACTCACGAAGACATTAGGGAACACCGAGAACCCACAGCACACTTGGACACATAAATCGATGTAAGACGATACCCTGAGCCATCCAGAACCATGTCTCGGACTAGACAAAATCACCGAGACACACACACCTACGGGCACATTAATCAAAGTAACTCGATACATCCCGACACCCCAGAAACACAGACATGGAATGCACAGGGTGTCCGAGACACTCGCGAGGCCATAGGTCGGTCATTGGGTCTAAACCGGACAAACTAGGACTCAAACGAACGAAAATGCAGCATTTCCGGTCGACCTGACCCCTAGGGTCGGTCGACCTGACAGGGTCAGTCGACCGGCCCGGTGGTCCGGTCGACCGGACCTGCAACTGGACCCGACACGGTCTGAGGGTTTTTGCCGGTCGACTAACCCATCAGGTCCGGTCAATTGGTCACGGCAAATAATCGACAGAACCTTGACATTCGAGCCCAATTACACCCCCTGTTCGATTCCGATCGAAGGGGGAAACATCCACAATCACAATACCGACCTTCCACTGTCCGGAAGAGGTCAAAATAATGCACAAATGGCTTGAAACAAGAAATTCCACCGAATTAACCCTATTTGGGTCACCGGGGTTCCCGGGCTCATACCGTCCCCAAATGACAACCGATTGACACGTAATCAACGGATCTGGAACGCTGGCATTCCATGGGTTCGATTGATACCAACTGATCTAAAAACTATCGCCATTTTTTGACGAACCCTATGAACACCCCAAAAGCATGATTTTATCGAAACTGAGCAAAACCCGCTCAAACTTGCTCCGAACAATGCAAAATTAAAGGGAAACGTAGAGGAGAAGTAGAGCTTCCATCTCCCTACCTCCACCAAAGAAACCGTGCGCCGAAGTGACTAAACCACGCCGAAAATGCCAATTCAACGAACCACGCCTTCTCAGAATCCATCGAGGGATCGCGTCTCTCCACGCTCAAACCGTCGCCCCATTCTGCGTCCCGATCACTCCATCACGTCCTCGCCTCGGCCAGCTCTGCAACGGTGTGCATCCCACGCCGAGAGACCTAGAGACGAAAGAGAACGAGAGAGAGAAAGAGATGAGAGAAATGAGGGAGGAGAGAGGGGGTTGAGGGAATAAATAGAAAAGAAAATTAGGATTTTCCTAATTTTCTAAAAATCTGATTTTTGTGTCGAAAATACACTAATTCAGAAAAATACACAAAAATAGTCGAAACGATCCTCAGGAAGAGTACAACGCAACTGCGGCGTCCACGAGTCGATGAAATGAGAAATAAACTCACCACAGGGTTCCGTAACTAGTACAAGAGAAAAACCCACGTGGATCGTAAAACTCAACTCATGACCCACAAAAGCGATCCGAAACTCTTAGAAAAGTATCCGAAAGACCCAAAAAGAATCCAGGGTATTACATCCTCCCCTCCTTCAAGAAATTTCATCCTCGAAATTTAAGGAACTAGCAAAGGAGAAGCAGGGAAGAACAACCCCAAGACACAACTTGAAACAGCGCGAATGTCGAAAAACATAACTCAGAGGAACACTATCAGACCATAATCATAGGCACACGCTCTGGATAGAGCACGGTACCAAAGTGAACACAAGTCCAATGCCTCCGAAACAAGGCAACGTCACTTACGTCTCACAGGAAAGGAGACACGACTCATGCCACGACAACAGCTAGCGGGAAAATAAAACGACAGACATGGCAAACATCAGCTTAAACAAGGAAACACAGTCCTCTCAGCTAACAGCTTGACAACATCGGCTCCAGTGTCAAAGGTAGCAGGGAACACCTGGGACACAAGACGCCAATGACAACAGCATCGGACCATAAGCATAATCAAGTCAGTCCCCGCTCAGATATTACATCTGACCGAGTCGCAAGCTAACTCTACCAGGAGAAGAGAGTACAACAAAGCTAACCGATAAGACCTGGTCCACACAGTGCCAAAACAAATACATAAAATCATAGAGAAACAATGATAAAATGACAATAGCAGCACTTGCAGGATTCTGGCTCCGTACTGAACACAGAACCATGGAATGCAACTACAAGCTGGGTCACATCAAGGCACAATAATAGCTGAACACATGACTATAATGGACTAGTCATGCAATGACCAGCTCACCAAGAAAAGACCCAAGACAACAAGAACGATGATCTCGGGGAACGCATCTCAAGGATTATGATCACGTATCGAGAGCACATGACCCAAGACACCAATTCTAAGGCTTACCTCGAAAAGACTCCACCAAACAAGATGAGAAGAATCAAGCTCAACCAACAGAAGCTCACCACGAAGGAAAATCCCAGGTCGCCTGAGCATCTTCTCAATCAAGAGAATCTAATCAAGTACTTCAACAGAAGCGAGACACATCAGGAGCTACGCGGACTTAAGCTGGGATGACCAAAACAAAGTAAGAACGTGTACGGCCATCACACCAACCCGAAAAGTCACCAACCACCTGAACAAACTATGAAAAAATCTCGAACAATGTACTGCAGATTTGAGCCTTCTGGTAAACTCTGCCAAGTAGAACATGATTGAGATGAACACCATGACAAAAAGGAGCATCCCGCCACATCCTGACGAGAGCAAAACCATCTCGCACAGTGCTAACACAGCACGCACAAGACGACACGTGAACAATGAAGCGACATAGAATCGCAAACCTAATGCCAATTGAAGATTGTACTGCACTTTCAGGACTCCGGATGCTGTATATCTCGGGTTCCCATGTACTTTAACACAACACTGCTTTAATACCACCTGTAACGACCTAGACTCCGGATACCGGATATACCTGATACCACTTGGAACCCGCAAAGCCTCCCAAGAGCTGTAAAGCTCCAAAGGGAAAAAGGATTGTCGTGTAGTACATTGAAGTCACAGAGATATAACAGTAAGCAATTAAATTTCATTAATCAGGTTTGCTAAAGTAGCAGAAATAAAACTTCTTGTTAATTAACAGTTTAAGTTTAATAATTATACCAGAGTCCAGTCCACAGGAAAGACAAGATGTACAATCAACAGAAAAAAAAGACGTACACTGGGATCGGGGGAAGCTCGACGCAGGTACCGCTAGCAACTACGAACACGCCACACCAGGAACTCGGGAAGCAGAATGATGCCACCCACATGAAAAGCAGGGGTGAGCCTCGTGTCACTGGCTCAGTAGGGGTCACGCGGATCCCTACTGAAAAAACAACACGCTAAAACAGCAGGTAAACAGTAGGAGTAGTAAAGTAGAAAAACTACCACCAGAAAGCTGTAAAAGAAAATCGGAACGAAAGGAGTAGGAACAGCTAAAAGAAAAGGCAAAAGTCGTACCGAACAAGCACGGCTGCTGAACTAGCCTCGGCTCCCTGAACTACTCCGAGCAGCAACAGAAAGGTGAACCCTGATTTGAAAAAGTCAGGAGTTACCGATCTGCTGACACAACATAAGGCCCTAGACGAAGGCCTACGAAGACAGGCGAGAAGCCTAGAAAAGACCTAGACAGACACAGACAGACACTAAAGCATACACGACTCGATTACTATGCACGCTCTTCTAGACACGACCACACACACACACACGACTAGAATGTCATGCACACGACCCAACACTGACCTCGGGCAAGACCACGAGAGGGTTAACCCGGAAAGGTCACGACGTACAAGAAACGCAAGAGTCACGTGTCACGTGACGGAAGCACCTCCTCACTAGAAGAACAGCCAGCTGCGTCCATTGACGTCTTATGCTGTGCCTACAAGTGTCTGGTCTACTATGACACCCGAAACATGATAGAGACTAAGACACGCTCAGAACCAGAACATGACTACTGTAATGGGTGACTAGATAGGGTAACGCCTGTCAGCGTCAGTCCACGCCCCTGACCACGTGTGCACACATCGACCCTTGCTGGAGAGCCAGGCCTCTAGCTAGTTTTCCCTACCCAGCAGGATGCCACTGTACAGCGGGGTCCCATGGAAACTAGCTTACAAACCATATCTCGGGAACTGCCACGCCACCACTCCCAGGTGGGTCGACACGTCGTAACGTGTCGCCAGGCTACGACTAGTGGAGGCTCACTACACATAGAACTCTGAAACAAGAGTGCTGTAGCACAGACATGCAAGGAAGCACTATCACATGAACTACGAAGCACCAAGGCAGCAAGATAACTACCGACAGACTCAGGACAAGGCAACTAGACCTACCGACACAACTATCCTTGAGTCTCACGACTTGGAGTCAAGATCATCGTACAAAGCAGGACAAGCTGCCAATCGGTCTATTCCTAAGCCAGAGGAAACGACACAATCGAAGGAAATGACTCACGAAGACCTGAGGGAACACCGAGAACCCACAGCACACTTGGACACATAAACCGAGGTAAGATGATACCCCGAGCCATCCAGAACCATGTCTCGGACTAGACAAAATCACCGAGACATACACACCTACGGGCACATTAATCAAAGTAACTCGATACTTCCCGACACCCCAGAAACACAGACACGGAACACACAGGGTGTCCATGACACTCGCGAGGCCATAGGTCAGTCATTGGGTCTCAACCGGACCAACTAGGACTCAAACGAACGAAAATGCAGCATTTTCGGTCGACCTGACAGGGTCAGTCGACCGGCCCAGGTGGTCCGGTCGACCGGACCTACAACTGGACCTGACACGGTCCAACGGTTTCTGCCGGTTGACCGACCCATCAGGTCCGGTCAATCGGTCACGGCAAAAAAACGGTAGAACCTTGACATTCGAGCCCAATTACACCCCCCATTCGATTCCGATCGAAGGGGGAAACATCCACAATCACAATACCGACCTTCCACAGTCCGGAAGGGGTCAAAATAACGCACAAACGGCTTGAAAGAAGCAATTCCACCGAATTAACCCTATTTGGGTCACCGAGGTTCCCGGGCTCATACCGTCCCCAAATAATAACCGATTGACACATAATCAACGGATCTGGAACGCTGGCATTCCATGGGTTCGATTGATACCAACTGATCTAAAAACTGTCACCATTTTTCGGCGAACCCTATGAACACCCCAAAAGCATGATTTTACCGAAACTGAGCGAAATGCGCTCAAACTTGCTCCGAACAATGCAAAATTACAGGGAAAATGTGGAGGAGAAGTAGGGCTTCCGTCTCCCTACCTCCACCGAAGAAACCGTGCGCCGAAGCGACTAAACCACGCCGAAAATGCCAATTCAACGAACCGCGCCTTCTCAGAATCCATCGAGGGATCGTGTCTCGCCACGCTCAAACCGTCGTCCCATTCCGCGTCCCGATCACTCCATCGTGTCCTCGCCTCGGCCAGCTCTGTAACGGTGTGCATCCCACACCGAGAGACCCAGAGACGAAAGAGAATGAGAGAGAGAAAGAGATGAGAGAAATGAGGGAGGAGAGAGGGGGTTGAGGGAATAAATAGAAAAGAAAATTAGGATTTTCCTAATTTTCTAAAAATCTGATTTTTGTGCCGAAAATACACTAATTCAGAAAAATACACAAAAATAGTCGAAATGATCCTCGGGAAGAGTACAACGCAACTATGGCTTCAACAAGTCGATGGACTAAGAAATAAACTCACCACAGGGTTCTGTAACTAGTACGTGAGAAAAACCCACGTGGATCGTAAAACTCAACTCATGACCCACAAAAGCGATCCGAAACTCTTCGAAAAGGATCCAAAAGACCCAATAAGAATCCAGGGTATTACAAAGATAATCAGGCTGATCTTGAAATCACAAATATCAGAATTCAAATGAAGCTTGAAATTTACATAGATAAGTGGACTTGAGCTGAATAAAAGGTCAACTTTTAGATTTTCACAGTGAAGCTTGTGATATAAAGAATTATGCAATACTCCCCCTAAAGATGTGCATGAGCTAGCAGACACAAACATCCAATGATATAGCAGGTAGGCAATAGGTGAAAGAATTTTTCATTGAAGAGCAAAGTTGAATGATTCGAAGGATTTGAATCACTAGATCGACGCATCAAGATCAGCTGCATCGACTCACTCATTCTAGACATAGTATTTTTTAAGGGTGAGCATGCTTTCTGAATAAGGATAAATTTATTTTAATTTGCAGCAACCTTTAACATGCACCAGATATTTACTCAAACGAACTCCCCCTAAGAATGTGCATGCATTTCAGATAATCTTTTAGAGTTTTTGACACAATTCCTATGTAAACAATTTAGACACATTAAGTGTGCATGATAGCAAACAAATGCACATGAGTAGACTATGAAATGCAGGGACTCCCCCTATCTAATTGCATTGAGACATCAATTATGATATGAAGACCATGCATGGGGTTATTTAGCTAAGCTCATGATTGACTGAATTTATCTATATGCAGTTTGACCTATGGTACTAGGTAGAGGACTTGGTCTAAAGACCACCTCACACTTGGCTAGGGCTTCCAGATAGACCTCATCTGCCCTTTAGCACTATACCATTTGATATACCATGTGATCATGCATGAAAGTGCATAATAATTATAGTGTAGTCCTATATGCAATGCCAATTTTTCAAATTATGCATGACAATGCAAATTTCATGTGAAAACATAAAGATATATGCATTCCGTCGACCAAACACACTTGATCGGTCGACTAATTTTCCAATTTTCAAAGTAATCATGACAATGCAGATTGCATATGCATAAGTGAAAAATGTATGCCACAGATTTTCAATGATTGTATATGATATGCAATTAACTTCAAACTATTTTAGCTTGAACAGACCAACATTTGCATTGACTTTCTCTTTCTAAATGCATTGAGAGACTCATGAAGACAATGCAAATGATATATGTAGATGTACATGTGTGCATGAGATTTTAGCTGACATACAAAGCATGATGTGCACATTCTGAGATGGAATTTTTAAACACATCAACTAAAACAGCAGAAACAAAAATGGGGTTTTACCAAACTTCATGTGCCTTGATTTTATTGAACCCCTCTTATTCTATTTTCCTTTTTCTTCAAGGCACACCTGCAAGACACAAATCTCATTTTGTATTCACAAGTACCTAAGGATTCTTGGGTCCTCCATGGTTAGTGGCACTTCTACCAGGTGCTCTCGACAGTTTTTGACCATGGAAATCATCAAATTTGAGCTTATCACAATTGAACATAAAATGTCCATAGTGATCACAATAAAAACAATATCTTGGATTTTTCACATTTTTCTTATAAGCATGATTTCTAAAATTCTGTGAATAACCAGATCTGCTATTATGAGAATTTTTTTCTCGTTTGCATGCCAACAGTCCTTGACTGAATGGCCATACTTTCCATAGTGAAAACATGATGCATAATTTCTTTTATCATTAGTTGACCAGCATTCACTAGCCCTATGGCCCAGCTTCCCGCAGTTGAAGCACTTCACATGCTGGCCTTTTGAAACATCTTTACTTTTACTAAGAACATGCTGATTTGCAGGAAAGTTAATGTGTTTAGCATGAGAGTGAAATTTCTATTTTTCTCCAGCAAACAAACATTGTGTAGTACAATGTCCCATTTTTTCACAATAAAAGCATTCAATGTTCTTTTTCTGAAAAGTATGGTGTCTAGCATGAACATTTATTTTCTAAGCAGTAGAAGATTTCCTGGCTTGAAAGTTCCTAGAATTCATTCTATCAGTATTCAGATCATCAGTTCTCAAGATGTGACAATCATATATTAAGTAACCAGTTTTTCCGCAATAGTGACATGAGACTTTCTTCTTATGTGCATGTGTGTGTGTGTGAGTGACTTGCGTTCAACATGCACTTTGTCAAAGTGAACAATTTTGATCTCTTTCTGCACCCTATTTGTCTTTTTCAATTTATCAGTATGTTTTGCTGCCTTTTGAGCAGTGAATTGAAAGATGTGTGGATTTGAGCTACTGTGCGTTTCAGAGATACACTTGTTGAATTTGGCGTAGAACTTATTCTCCCTGAGAGTCTGCAGAACCACTCTCAGATGTTGCCGATGCTCTTCCAGACTGGCAGAATATATCAGGATGTCGTCTATGAAAACCATGACAAACTGATCTAGGTATGGGCGGAAGATCTGATTCATCTATCCCATGAATACAGCCGATGCATTGGTCAACACGAATGGTACTACCAAGAACTCGTAGTGACCAAAACGAGTCCTAAAGGCCGTCTTCGACACATCTTCGGGCTTGATTCTGATTTGGTGATAACTCATCCTCAGATCAATTTTGGAGAAAACCTTAGCAGATGACAACTGATCAAATAGTTCTTCAATCCTTGGCAGAGGATACTTGTTCTTAATGGTGGCCTGCATAAGCTTACGGTAATCAACGCACAGCCGCATAGCCCCGTCTTTCTTATGCACAAACAGGACTAGTGCTCCCCATGGAGACACACTAGGACTAATGAAGCCTTTGTCTAGCAACTCCTGCAACTGCTTCCTGAGTTCGGCAAGCGCTGCCGAAGCCATTCTATATGGTGAGATGGAGATAGGTGCAGTGCCCAGCAGCAGATCAGTAGAGAAGTCCGCTTCTTGAACTGGTGGCAGTCTCGATAGAACCTCGAGAAATACACCAGGAAATTCTCGAACCACGTCCAAGTCTTCCAAAATCTTGACAGTGCCTTCTTCAAGTACCACACTACCAAGAAGTAATCGCATTCCTTGCTAATCGGCTTGGAAGCCCTGATGGCTGATACTATCATTCTCCCAGACTTGCTTGTTGGAAGAAGAATGTCTCCTCCCTCGGCTTATGAAAGATCACTCTCTTCCGACGGTAGTCCAAGAGAGCATAGTGCTTGACTAACCAATCCCTTCCCAGAAAGAGATCAAAGTCGGTCATATCTAGAATGTACGCTTCTTCTAGCAATATCCTCCCATTGATTTTGACCTCTATAGTAGGGATCACAAGCTTGGTGTGGACTTGTTTCCCGGTTGGTGTACTAACTGCCATTTCTCTTAAGAATGTGGCTTGGGGTCTGCTTAATATGGGTTCTAAATATACTCTACCCTTCTTCACTCTAGCCTATCTCTTCTTATACTACTTGGACAATTGGAATGGTTGTAACCATGGTTTGTCTCTCGTGCTCTGATACCACTCTGTAACGTCCCGAGATCTGATTCCGAATTTGTGGGCATTTTTTTTCTTTTCTTCCATTAGACTACAAGACATTACGTCGTACGTATCACGGAAGCACTCATAGATAAATTCGCATGAGAGAGAGAGAAACCACAATTACAAGAAATGAATATATAATCTCAACCATTCATAATCCCAAAGAAAGTACATGTCCAATGTTCCAAATACACACGAGTCCATACATATTTACTATTCCATAACTAACCATATATGAGAGATAACATCCATAGCGTACCCTAAAAAAGGAAGGACTAAACTACTCCTCGGCCGCCGCCTCCTCCTCGACCTCCTTTTCTGTATCTCCTGAAAATCATGTCACAAAGGGGTGAGTGTGATGCTTAGTAGGTAGCCTAATCAAATTGAGGTTAACTCGCCTTCATATATCCAACTCATATACATAATTTAAATAATAACAGTAAAAGAGTGCAAATGACCCATATAATCTCTCCAGAACTCTCCAAAGTGACCCACATAAAGGTCTAACAAAAACCTAGGAATCGGTCAACCAAACTAGGTCATCGGTCGACCGAACCCTGTAACAAGTTATAGGACGGCCAACACTGGCAATTTCGATCGACCGAAGTTCCCATGTCGGTCCACCGAACCCTGCTACAATTCTAGAATAGCCAATAGTTTAGTCCCATAAACGCAAGCCCAATGGATTCATGAGAGGGTCAATTATTATATGCAAAGCACGCGATGAATATCAAAACTCATTCTTAGTTGTTTGAAAGTAATCATACATGAAAATACATGTTTATTATCTAACATATAAAATACCCATGCAGGCACTAAATCCACAATGAATTATTAGTTGAACATTTTCACATTATCATGAGTTACACAATCTTACATTATTCATGAAACCAAATAACTGCCGCAAACACAGGAGGCCCACACACACAAATGAACAAAAGAGTACTGAACAGACCCGAGAGCAAACTCCCACCTAGACTCCTACCCCACGGGGCGTTACGTATCGCCGTCCCCCGGGTTCTGTTGCGTTACGTATCACCGTCCCACAGAACGAACCAGCCGAATCAATAGGATTTTTGACCAGGGTGTTAAATATCGCCATCCCCTGGGTTCTTTTACTTCTGCAGCGTTACGTATCGCCACCCCGCAGAAGGGACCGAAGTCCAACCTTACAGAATGTTGATGTTTTCCATTCATAACAATTCACATTGTATATGCATCCACATTCATATTACAAAATTCGAATCATGCTTAATCTTATCGTATCATAATGTAAACATGCTTCCACATGATATTAGATGAGCTAATCATACTTTTAAGTTTACTGTTGTGGAACAGAGCACGATCGGGTTAGCAGCAAGGTATCTTAATTTCTGAAGGTTTCAGAAATACACATCAATAGGTTTCAGGTTTCTATAACAGAACAGGTTTATTTCTAGGTTACACATGCGTAGAAAACCATTCATAATTTTAAGTACAGAGTTTCTGTGAGCACGAAATTTTTACGGTGAGTTATTGACTTAGTCCTCAATCATTTTCTAATTTTCAGATTTTTCTGAATTAGAATGGCCTCTCAAAACTCTCTTATTCCCGGTTTATTTCTAGGTTTATTTCTAGGTTACACATGCGTAGAAAACCATTCATAATTTTAAGTACAGAGTTTCTGTGAGCACGAAATTTTTACGGTGAGTTATTGACTTAGTCCTCAATCATTTTCTAATTTTCAGATTTTTCTGAATTAGAATGGCCTCTCAAAACTCTCTTATTCCCGGTTTCTGGAAACTGGGACAGAGCAACAGCTACATCGACCCAGCCAGTGGCTACCTCTATGCAGTTATCCTTCTAAGGGAGGTGGCGTCGATGCAGCTCTTGGCTGCCCCGACGCAGTCACCCATCCAAAGAGGCTGTGTCGATGCAGATCTTTGGCTGCCTCGACGCATTTACCCTTGCAAAGAGATTGCGTCGATGCAACTCTTTGGCTGCCTCGACGCAGTCAGTGCAAATACCCTAATTTTTGATAAAAACTTAGAGAAACCTCACGAAAGCATGTAATTTGGTCAAAAAACCTGAAAATAAACATAGTAGTCGATCCTACATACCCTTAGTCCCCCTTTAACATATAGAAACTAATTCGAAATCGTTCTAATGCTTCGTTGACCCCTAAGATTAATTTGAGGTTTGGTGCCTACCTTCGAAATGTTAAACCGACGATCTGGGGATGAGATCCACACCCCAGATCCTCCTAATCTTCTCATTTCAACCTCAGCCACTACAGGATCATCCTCCGCATGCCGGATCATCCTCCACGGGATGGATCGTCCTCTACGTGCTAGATCGTCCACCCACGCCCAATCAAGGTCCCACTCTCTCTTCTCACACAAGAAGGATGGAAGATGGTTGAGGAGGATGGTTGCTAAAGGCTTACCACCTATGAAACCCACCTACTTAAATAGTTTTCAAGCCTCCCAAGGGTTTACCCAAGTCCCACAAGGCTCAAAACCGCTCCAAGGTCGTTGGTTTGAAGAGGAGCTAATGCTATGGATTTCTTCGGGTTTGAATAAACATGGCCCTTCGACCACTTGTCATAAATGCTGTTGGACGCGCTCTTCTATTGGGATATGGGTTGGGACGTCTTTAGATAAAGTCAAGAGGACTTCCAGATCTAACCTTCGGTCATGGTCTCAACAAATTTTAGTATCCCTAGCATGAGTTATGATTTTCACAATATTAACATTTATTTTCCCCTATTCAAATCATGACCTTTCGGTAGCCCGAGGTAATTTGAGTATAACTATAGTATCCACACGGAATTTGGCCTCAACCTCAACATAGAAGATGTAACTGACATCCCATTCGAGATTATGGCATTGATTTTAGGTCGTTTCAATACCTCCAAATGAAGTTATAAATTTCTAATTAATTACGTGTGAATTTCCCAAACAGTCACACCTCTTCAAGACGGTTGATGACAATGGGCGCAGAACCTTGGGTTCTGGTGCGAATTGGGTTTCCATCTCAACAGAAGAGTTTGGCTCAAGGGTATAAGCTTTCTAATGAACCTAGTTTTAGCCCATTTGGATAACTAAGGGCCAAGAGTTCCCTATTTCAACAAGTGACACTATTTTCTGGAATTGTTTCGACATATTTTCATAAACTCCCTCTTAACCCTTATTAGGCCTTTTTTCTAAAATTATAATCTTCACCAAAGTTGTTCCCTCCCCCTTGGCTATCGCATGGGCATTAGTTTCTCCTAATTCTGACCTTCCTTGGTCAAGTTAAGAATTCCCTAAGGATCCTTCAATATTCTATTTAAATTTCTAGTTCATAGTGTTGATGGGTCTGAATTACACCCAATTGGGCCAGTGCCCAAATTGGTGGTTCTAACATTGTCACACCCCGAGATTATGCAGCTGAAACAATCGGGAACATGAACAGTCAGCTAGTACGCCTCGAGCAAGCAACATAATCAGAGCGTAAGACAATTACATAAAAGTAATTTCACCAATAATTCATTCAAACCTTTAACTTTATTTCTTTATCAAATAATCTCAAAGTACATAAGATCTTTGACTCTCTTTACTATACTCAATAAAATAAAGATTACATCATGACTTGGCTAAACACTTGATAACTAAGGCTTCTCTTGTCCATATAACCGTCAATCACTCTCGGACCCGTTACTTGTATAATCCGAATCCGATTCACTTGTACTTCCTGAAACATTAAGAAAATAGGTAATGAGCACACTTGCCCAGTAGGTATCTTCGTATCGACACGAAGGCAACTTTAAGTGATTAGCATTTTAGCTCTAGAGTATGAGATAAATCAAGTAAATACGGTAAAACATGTGAATAAAACCAAATTAACAACATATGATCATGACGAGATACGAGAATATGATTGATCAAGTAAATAACAAGAATGTAAATTTGGCCTTTCCATGAACAAGAATGTAACAAGGATGCACTAGAAAGTCATGTAATAAGAAAGAAAGTATTATTCACTTAGTAGAAAGTACTTTGTGTATTTACCTTGATCTTTACTCATGTCCGTGGATTTTCACTTATTTATAAAGTAAGTACTCCCAGCGCAATGCGACGCCAGTAGCATCATACCCATTGGTTTACAGTATGATTCTGACAATCAGCCGAGGGGACTAGTCTAGAGCCCTTGAACACCATCAGTGCTCGAACTGCATCTTCAAGTATAAATCAAGCTACTTTCATGATTATAACAATAATGTGTCCAATAATGTACACGTTCAACAATAGTTCAATGATAAAGTAACCAATGCAAGAATGCTTCAATTAAGAACAAGAGATTTCAAGGATGACTTAATTGGACATCATGCTATGAAAGAAATTCGGTAGCATAACGGTACTTTTCGTTACGTTCCATTCCTTTAATATTGACTTATTTAACATAGGTTGAGACTCCAGAAAATCCTAAGATCATCTAGGAACTCAAGAAAATAAACCCCAAAGGTCAAACCTCGGGTTAGACTAAATCAGGAGCCAAGCGGTCTATTACTGGACTGTTTAGCACGCCTAGCGGTCTATTCATGGACCGTTTCATAGAATAAAGACATCGATGTATTAAAACCATCTGGAGCTTTAGCGGTCTAACAGATGTCCGTTTAGTATCCCTTA
This sequence comes from Amorphophallus konjac, assembly GCA_022559845.1. NCBI lineage: Eukaryota > Viridiplantae > Streptophyta > Magnoliopsida > Alismatales > Araceae > Amorphophallus > Amorphophallus konjac. Next base: position 130,017,342 of record CM040122.1, on the reverse strand, counting down.
ACTGTCTAGTGAAGGGCCGCTTACGGAAATCTGACGGTAGTCCAGAGGGCCGCTAAGGTCCAGAATACACAAAACACCGGTAAGTGCTTTTCTAGGCAATGGGATTTAACGGTACAACTAGCTCGGCGCCCTAGTGGGAATCCTAGGCTCGCGGAGTCTTATGGAGGCCTTGAAACAAGATTTTGTACTTAATGTGCAAAGGTGTAACAAATGACAACATACCGGGATATGTGCCATGTACTTAAGAAAATGACTCTTATAAGAGAGATACCATGGTAAAACAGCAATTAAACCATGACTAGTCCATAAATCATATAAATTCAAGTTAATTACAAAAGTATATGATTTGGTCATGAAAATAACATAAGTGTAAAAATAGTTCTAAGTGCATAAGGAATCATGAAATCTATTAGAACGCTACGTTAACATAACTAGATATATGATAATAGCACTTGAAAGATGAATAAAACTTACTTAACTAGGCTTATCATACATTTATTAGGGCCATTGTGCATTAAGTTTTGGATTAACTTAAATGTAGAAATCAGAAACTCAAACGATCTAGTGGAGGACCATTTCACTGGGCCAAGCAGTCTATCGTGCGACCACTAGGGTTTCTGGCGGTCTACAGGAAGACCGTTTCTTCTTGTGTTATAGAAAACTTAATAAAAATATTAATCTAAGACATATCATGCCTGGAAATTAACATTTATAAACTCCTACAGCATGATAGAATAAGTATAGGCCAACAATATGCGTGGGTTTATGTAATAAACCAGAAAATTCTCTTTTTAACTTCAATTAGGGCTAAGAATTGTGCATAAGGAGTATACTAGATGCATAGTTCCAAATAAATCATAAAATTCTCAGTGTACAGTGCATGAAATCAGCTGAAACCAGAGGGTTTTTATCCTTGACATAAAGTTTAAGCCTTTCATGAGATAACCTACCTTTGTCCTGGGCTTTAGACTTTGAATTTAAGGCTAGAAGTTAACCCTAATTCTCTGCTCATCCTGTACCGAACCAACAACTTCACCATCCTGTATCTCCTGATTCTCTTGACCTAAGGACGTGAAAATTGGAGGGTAGATAAAAGATATAAAGGGCAACATAAAGTTCTAAAGACACAATCGCTAAATACCTCGTTTAGGGCTTCTATTTTCTTGATCTTCACTGGGCCGTTGCACAGATTCCTAGGTTATTGGTGTAGGATCAGCAACTTTGGAATCCTCTAACTCCTTGTAAACTTGATCTTCTATAACGAAATTTTGAGGGGAGTTAGACCTGAGTATTGTGAATAAAAAATTCTAAAGAACCTACCTGAAGTAAAACCTCCTTACCTTAGTTCCACGCGAGTCAATTGTAAGGGTCGCGCAGGGTGGTTCTGGGGTCTATTTATACGTTTTAGTTAGGTTTCATAGATTTGAACAAACTTAGAGTCCTAATAAGGTCTTCAATTCGATCCTCAAGCCTCCTAGACTTATCTAATTTGTAGATAGCATCGATCCTAGGCGATTTGGATGTCTAAGTTCCAAGCTTTTCACGTTCTCTTCCTTTCACAGAATTTGCAGAGCCTAGCGGTCTAATGCTAGACCGTTTTCCACTACTATGCGGTCTCGCGATAGACCGTTTTCTATCCCGGGTACCAAATTTGAACTTTTTCAAACTCTTCCCCCTATTATCCATTCATTTATCCTATTTATCCACTTAAGTTCCGAAATTCCAGAAATTAAGCTTCTAGAATATGAGCCACCCCTTTTCGGCTTGGGTTTTAGGTCCTTTGGGTTCAATTATATGGGCCTAATTTATTTATTTGTAGAACGCCTTTACTTAATGACACTTAACTAATAGTAATTCGTTTAATAGCTCATTTAAATGTTTAATAATTTTATTTAAATCTATAAAATTTCTAAAAAATTCTTGGACGTTGCACCCTCCCCCACTTACATTCAAATATCTCTGGAAATCTTTTGCGCATGGCTTCTTCAGTTTCCCATGTTGCTTCATGTGGACATGATTTGGTCCATTGGATCTTGACCATATGAATAGTTTTATTCCGAAGTTGCCGTACTTCTCGTTCAATCATCTTGATTGACTTTTGGTCGTATGTCAAGTCCTTTTTGATTTCCAGGTTGCGGTAGTGATGACATGAAATGGATCAGGTACATACTTATTGAGCATTGAGACGTGAAATACATCATGAACTTCTGCTAATTGAGGGGGTAAGGCTATTCGATATGCGACTTCACCAATCCTGTCGAGAATTTCGAAGGGGCCTATGAATCTTGGAGTAAGCTTGCCTTTGATACCGAATCTTCGAATACCTCGACATGGAGAAATCTTAAGGAATACATGGTCTCCTACTTGAAATTTCAGGTCACGCCTTCGATTAGCAGCATATGATTTCTATCTATCTTGAGCCATTTGGAGTCTTTCTCGAATAAATTTTATCTTCCCGATAGTATCCCTAATGATGTCGGGACTAAGAAATTGCCTTTCTCCTACTTCACTCCAGCAAATAGGCGATCGACAGCTTCTACCATACCGAGCCTCGAATGGTGCCATTTGAATGCTAGCCTTATAGCTATTGTTATAGGTAAATTTTAGTAGAGGTAAATGGTCGTGCGAACTTCCTCCAAAGTCAATAGCACAAGCTCTGAGCATATCTTCCACCACTTGATTTATCCTTTCAGTTTGACCATCAGTTTGTGGATGAAACACAGTGCTAAAATTAAGTCGGGTCCCTAATAAATGTTGAAGATCCTTCCAGAATTGTGATGTGAACCAAGGATCTCAGTCGGATATAATGGTAATAGGGACACCATGTAGTTTGACAATCTCTCTCATGTATAATGATGCTAGTACATCTACAGACCATTGACTTTTGATTGGTAGAAAATGTGCAGATTTAGTCAATCAGTCTATGATCATCCATATACCATCATGTCCTCCTCTTGTCTTAGGTAAACCCATGATAAAATCCATCCCTATACTTTCCCATTTCCACTTGGGAATATTTAAGGGGTGTAATTTCTCAGTAGGCTTTAAATGTTCTGCCTTTACTTGCTGACAAGTGAGACAACGAGCTACAAAGTCCGCTACTTCTCTTTTCATGTTGGGCCACCAGAAGCTCCTTTTCAAATCTTGATACATCTTGATAGCACCAGGGTGAATAACATACCTTGATTTGTGAGCTTCTTCCATGATCAAATTCTCAGTGTGGCTATGATTCGGCACACAGATTCGATCCTTAAAGAATAGTCTTCCATCAGTTGAGATAGAAAAATCCGATCTCTGATCAATATTATCCTTAATCTCTATCAATGTGGGGTCATTTTTTTGTAATTGGACTATGTCCTTGATTAATGTAGGTTGAGACCTTATATTGGCAATCACACCTCCTTCTCCTTCTCTGTCAATATCAAAATTTAAATGAGAAAAACCTTCAATAAGACAAGTTATACCTTTCCTAAGGCTTGCTAGAGTTGCCATTGGTTTCCTACTAAGAGCGTCAACTACAACATTTACTTTCCCCGAATTATATTGGATAGTAAAGTCGAAGTCCTTGAGATACTCCAACCATCTACGTTGTTGCATGTTTAACTCCTTCTAGGTGAAGAGGTATTTCAGACTTTTATGATCTGAAAATATGATGAATTTCTACCCATAAAGGTAATGTCGCCAAATCTTCAATGCGAATATAACCGCAGCCACTTCCAGATCATGCACAGGGTAGTTTTCTTCATGACGCTTCAATTGTCTTGATGAATAACAAATCACCTTTTCATTTTGCATAAGAACGCATCCTAGGCCAATGCCAGACGCATCCGTATAGACTTCAAAGTCACCACCTTCTTTCGGTAGCGTTAATATAGGTGCAGAGGTAAGGTGTTCTTTAAGAATTTGAAAACTCTCTTCATAATCCATCGACCATATAAAAGGATTCTCCTTTCTTGTGAGTCTAGTCAAAGGAATGGCGATCTTTAAGAAATCTTTGAAAAGTCTCCTGTAATAACTAGCCAGACCTAGAAAACTTCTAACTGCAGACACGGTCGTTGGCCGACTCCATTTCCTAATAGCTTCAATTTTAGAAGGGTCGATAGCGATACCCTCTTTTGATATAATATGGCCAAGGAAAGAGACCTCCTTTAGCCAGAACTCGCACTTGCTAAGCTTTGCATATAGTTTGTGCTCTCTCAGTGTCTGCAAGGCTATTCTTAAGTGCTCTTCATGTTCCTCCTTAGTTTTGGAGTATATAAGAATGTCATCAATGAAGATGACCATAAATCGGTCGAGATAAGGCCTAAAGATATTATTCATAAGTTGCATAAATGATGTCGGGGCATTGGTTAACCCGAATGGCATTATCACGAATTCATAGTGGCCATATCTGCTCCGAAAAGTAGTTTTGTGTATGTCTTCATCTTTCATCTTGAGCTGATGATAACCTGACTTGAGGTCTATCTTGGAGAAATATTTTGCTTCTGAAATCTGATCAAAGAGTTCATCGATACGCGGCAACGGATATTTATTCTTAATGGTAAGTTGATTCAGTCACCGGTAGTCGATACATAGCCTGAGGGATCAATCCTTCTTGTTAACTCCTGAAGGGGAAGTGCTAGGTCGAATGAAACCCTTGTCTAATAACTCCTGAAGTTGTTTCTTCAATTCCTTAAGTTCTGTGGGGGACATCTTGTAGGGAGCTATTGAAGTAGGTGCTACTCCAGGAACAAGTTCAATGAAGAAGTTTACTTCCCTTTCGGGCGGTAAACTGGGTAAATCTAATGGAAGTACATCGAAAAACTCATTCACAATGGGAGTATCTTTTAAGACAATTCCCTTAGACTTCGTGATGATTACGGAAGCAAGAAAAGCTTCACATCCTTGCGAAATAAGTTTGCAAGCGTGAAGAGATGAAATAATAGCAGGATGTTTCCTATACTTGATACCAAGGAAGGAAAACCTTGGAAGTCCTGGTTTTCGAAAAGAGATAATCTGATTGCGGCAATTTATATAGGCGTCATGGTTTACAAGCCAATCTACACCTAAAATAGCAATGTAGCCCTCCATGTCAAGGCTTACGAGATTTGAGGGAAGGTTATGACCTTCTACCATTACCTCACTATCAGAATAGTAATTTGTAAGTTTGGTTCCGGGACCTAATGGTGTAGTGATTGCTAGGTCCGAAGGTAGAAGAACTGATGAAATTGGCAAGATTTTTACGAAAGTAGTAGATATAAAGGAATGAGAAGCACCAGTATCAAATAGTACGAATGCGGGATAGGAATATATTTGGATAGTACCTTCCATTAGCCCATCATTCTTGGGCACTTTTTCATCTTCCCAAATAGCATTAAGACGACCCTATTGCTTACGTCCACCATCAGAAGATTGTTCCTTCATAAGGGGGCAATCCAGCATGCGGTGCTCCCGACTGCCACATCATAAGCAAGCGCCGAGACGCTTCCTGCGCTCTTTGGCTGAGTGGCCGAACTTCTCGCAAAACGTGCAAGCCGCCATGACTTGCTTTTCTTCTTCTTTGACCTTCTTTTTCTTGTGGTAGCCACTACCACTCCCGTTTCGGGATCTCTTCTTGCTATCATGGGATTTGTAAGGTTCTGTGATACTAAACTTTTCCTTCTTTGCATGCCGATCAGACCTTCGGCTCGGCTCTTCTCTTTTACCTTTAAGTTTCTCGACCTTCTCCAAGGTCCTTTCGCATAGATGTGCCCATTGGACCATCTCCGCATATGTACGGATATTTTGAGTCCCAAGTTGTTGAATAAAGTCGGGTCTCAATCCATCCATAAACTAGTTAGCTTTCAATAAGTCCGTACTAACCAGATGAGGAGTATAAGGCGCCAGCCTAGAAAATTGGAGTTCATACTCTGCTATTGTCATCATGCCTTGACGTAACGCAGCAAATTCCGTAGCTTTCCTCTCCTTAACATATTTGGAGAAGTATTTTGCTTTGAAGAGGGTAAGGAACACCTCCCAAGTGTGTGGTGCATCTTGAGGCGGTGCCGGAACAGACTTCTACCATGTACGAGCATCTTTATTGAGTTGGAACGTGGCAAGATGAACCTTCTCTTGGTCGGCACATTGCATGACCTCGAATATATGGTCCATTTCATCGATCAAGTTCTCGGCCTCATCAGGATTAGAGGATCCTGAGAACCTCGGAGGATTTAATTAAACTCTGAAAATTTCGATGTAGGTCTCCAGCTCTTGCCCCCGCGCCAGCTTGGGCCATATTTTGTAATGCTTGGGTGAGACCTGCAACGGTTTGCCACATACCGTCCTAGTCAACACAGTGAGCCATGATGAGAGTAAAGTACCTGAGAAGAGTAATGAATTTTGTTAATTCTAATGCAATGAGTGGGGTTAATCTCAGAAATAACTCTAATTACTATCTCATCCCAGGCTCTACCCAATTCCTCTCATAGGTGGGGAGTTTCTTTCTTAGTTTCAAAGGTGTGGGTCCTTAAACCTTGGACTTATCCTATGCCATGACTTTTCCCTAGGACTTATAGTCCTATGCTCTTATTCCACTCTAACTCTCACGCCCCGAGATTATGCAGCGGAAATAATCGGGAACATGAACAGTCAGCTAGTATGCCTCGAGCAAGCAACATAATCAGAGCGCAAGATAATTACATACAAGTAATTGCACCAATAATTCTTTCAAACCTTTAACTTTATTTCTTTATCAAATAATCTCAAAGTACATACGATCTTTGACACTCTTTACTAGACTCAATAAAATAAAGATTACATCATGACTTGACTAAACACTTGATAACAAAGGCTTCTCTCATCCATATAACCTTCAATCACTCTCGGACCCGTTACTTGTATAATCCGAATCCGATTCACTTGTACTTCCTGAAACATTGAGAAAATAGGTAATGAGCACACTTGCCCAGTAGATATCTTCGTATCGACAGGAAGGTAAATTTAAGTGATTAGCATTTTAGCTCTAGAGTATGAGATAAATCATGCAAATACGGTAAAACATGTGAATAAAAACAAAGTAACAAGATATGATCATGACGAGATATGAGAATATGATTGATCAAGTAAATAACAAGAATGTAAATTTGGCCTTTCCATGAACAAGAATGTAACAAGAATTGGTGAGGACACGAGAGCAAGAATACGGCTCGACTCCGAGAGCCGTCGGTACCGGACACGCAGCACGACTCGGTCGACACCGACCTCTTTGTGGCTGGGGGACATTCTAGAGTCTCCCCCGGAACTTTGACACTTTAGTACGTATTTTTATATGTATTTGTATTTTGTACGTATTTGGGTCGTATTTGTATTTTGTACGTACTTGGTCGTATTTGTATTTTGTGCGTACTTGGTCGTATTTTGTATTGTGTACGTCTTAGGTGTGTCTTTGGCATGTATTTGGGTTTGCATCATTTTGGGATTTCAAATTTCAAATGGGTTCGAATTCAAACTCCAAGGAGGGAGAATGGAGCCCATAGAATTTAAATTTCAAATGGGTCAAACACAAACTCAAAGGAGTAATGATGGAGCCCATAGAATTTAAATTTCAAATGGGTTCCAAATCCAAACTCCAAGGAGCAATGATGGAGCCTATAGAATTTAAATTTCAAATGGGTTCCAAATCCAAACTCCAAGGAGCAATGATGGAGCCCATAGAATTTAAATTTTAAAGGGATTCAAATTCAAACTCTAAGGAGGGAAGGTGGAGTCCAAACTCTATATATTATCATGTACTCCCCCTCTTGAGGGATTTGATGAATGAATGAAAATTGAGTTTTGGCCAAGAGCATTTCCTTCTTCTTCCTCCCCTCTAGGGTGAGACACCCTCTATCTCTCCTCCCTCTCTTCCTCTTCCCTTGGGAGCGACTCCTAAGGTCTATTACAGGTTTCTAGGATGCTCCACAGGTGGGAGGCGACCTCCCCATCTTCTGCTCAAGCCGGGAGTCCCATTGATCAAGGTTTTGCAACAAGCTTGGAGGAGATGGCCCTTGCTGTCCTGCGCCCAGATCTGGTTGTCTACCTGCAGAAATGAGTCCGGAAGATCAGGTTGGCACCCTCCTTTCCCATCCCCAAAACCCATTGAACCCTTCTAAGATTTTCTTCATCCCCCTGTCCCCCACGTCCCCTGAAAACCCCATAGCCAAATTCGTCCAGTAGAGAAAGTTGTCTTCATATCCCTTTTCCTTGCGCAGTCTGTCTCTGTGCAGACCTGTAGTAAACCAGAACCCAAAAGATCACGTTGGGACACCCTCTTCCCGACCTCTGATAACGTCGACCCTTTCTTCACTTCTCTTCCCCTACATGTCCCCTACCTCTCCTGAAAACCCACTTCAAATCTCCATCGGGGCGAAAACTTTCCTTTGGACCCATTTTGGTTGCGCAGACTACTCATGTGCAGTCCTGCCACGATAGTGCCAAAGATCCTCCAAAGGAACGTTCCTCTATACGTCTTCAGATGACCTGAGATTTTCAGAATTGCTTCACCACATCCAAAACCATACCCTAGAATTTTATTGCAAGTGTCTGATCTCCCGTTCCCTACTTATCCCATCCACCTTCATAGCTCTCAGTTCTGACTGCACTGGAGTGCAGAACTGAACTCCATTTGTTTTCACTTTGCACGCCCAAAACCTCCACTACGCACCACCCCACCATTGCTACCCAGTCATTCCACGACCCTCACCTATCCACCAGAGAAAACCCCACCCAATTTGCCATCCGGAGGACCCGGTTCAAGCCCAATCTTTGACCTGTGGTCCTGCTGCCAGAGGACAGACCAGAACGTGTAGGGCCTGTTGCAAAATTCGCAACATCGCCTTCGGTACTCCGTTGCAGTCGCCACTTCACCGGTGTCCCTGGGACACCCCCACCAGTGCCTACGCTGAGTTTCGTGACCAACAGACGAGCAGAAGGTCACGTGCCAGGGTCTTCGTCCAGCTGCTCTCCTACGCGCGCGCAGGCCGGCTAGCAGCCTGCCCCCCGCTCGTGACCACTCCAGAGGTTCCAGCCGGCGTCGTCGGCTTCCCTCGTCTTCCAGGAGGCTCACCATCCCCCACAGCGTGCTACCAGGGACATTGGTGCCTTCCTCAGCGTCCGTGACGCGCCACTCTTGCTGCTGCTCCCAGTTCGTACCGAATTGCGGCGGCTCGCGTGCGACGAGGTTCATCGACCCGGCACCCGTCACCCACGTTGAACGACCCCCGGGTCCCGCTGTGTAGCCTTTTACCTCCCTGTGAGGAGTGGGCTGTGTTTGGTTGTACTCGTTCAGCATTGTATCGGGGATCGTGTGTAGCAACCCTGATAAAATATTAATAACAATAAAGATTTTAAAATAAATCAAATAAATAGATAAATAAAACAATATAAAATAACGCCTCGGATAAAGGCGCTATTCAAATTAGAAACGCCTCTAGATAAGGCGTTATTCAAGAAGTGACGCCCTGACCACACGGCGTCAAATTCCAACGTCAAAAACGGTAAGGCCAAGAAACGCCCCTATCTTGGGCGTGTTTTAAACAAAGGAACGCCCTAAACGAAAGGTGCTTCTTAAGAAACGACCTGAACCAGGTCGTCAATTCAAGAATCGACGCCCTGACCAAAGTCATTAATTTCGTTCGTGAACCGTTCGACCCAGAAACTTATCCAGGGTAATGGATAAGTATTAGAAAGAGTTAAAAGGTGGTAATGACTCTATCATGGAAGTATTACTTCCACTAGAACACTAACTCCAATAGGATTCCCAAAATCCCTATAAGTAACCTACTGATCGAACCTTAAACGCTATTTGGAATTTGGAAAAAAAACTACAAGGTACGTAGTAGCAGTTCATATAGTTTCTCTTTGCTTCGGTTACATGAAGAACTAATAGTTCTTCATCCCCTTTTTCTCTTACAGGTTAAGGACGCAGCAGTATAAGTGAAGAACAAGGTAACGTTCTTCTACTATCTCCTCTGTTCCGATAAGTGAAGAAATTAATATATGTTTCTTCTTCTCTTCTTATAGGAACTGCAGCAAGTTGGTGAACCGAAGAACAAGGGTTCTTCAGCAAAAACCTTCTCTTCCTCCTACTGTGGATATTCGTTGCTGTGAAGCAACAGAGCCCCTTTTTCCTATCAATCTTCAAGTCTTCTTCCAAATCAAACTATCAAGGTAGGTTTTCTCAAGTTACTGTAGCCCAAATAAATTAAGACAAGATTTATATACATATTGACATGACATGCATACGGTTTAATATGGTTTTATTGTGTTTGCTGCAATATTTTCAAAGTAACACCCCTGTCAAGGGCGCTAATTTATAAGACACGACCCTGCCCAGGTCGTCAATTTCATAATTGACGCCCTGTACATAGGCGTTAATTTCATGTGAATGTTATCTTCAGAACTGATTATCCATGCAATTACATGAAATCAATAATTGTTAACGGTTAAAAGTCAATGAACATGAAACATCAAATCTAATATACTGCATCTGAATTCCTGCCAACTTTCCTGTCATGACTATATGATTATTATCCTTGATTATCGTGCAAAGCTTGCTTTCCTGGTATTTCTTGAATTCACGACCTAGACTAGGTCGTTTTCCATGTGTTAACGCCCCATCACAGGGCGTGAATTGAAAAGAAACGCCCCTTACTAGGGCGCGTATCTGTTAAAATCCTGGAATACATATTCTGAAAAATAAGAATTTAATGATTAACGCCCCTGCCAAGGGCGCGTTTTTGATAATTTCTGAAAATAAATATGTTCTGTAAAATATTGTAAATAAAAAGACGCCTGCTGCTGTAGTCGTCTCATTACAAAGAAACGCCCCTGTCCAGGGCGCGTTTTAGATAAATTATTGAAATATTGAAATTCTGAAAAAAAATGAAAACATGTGTAAACGCCCTTCTGTTAGGCGTTAATTACTTGACAAACGACTCTGATTAAGTCGTTATTTTACTGTAAAACTGATTTTCCACTGTTTCTGTTAACCGATGGTTTCATATGTTATATAATATATATACCAGCACTATTCTCCACTCCGTGAGTATAGTCCCATGTTTCATGTTGTTTCATCGATCACACTCAACTCTCATTGACATACAAGCTCTCCATTGGACATTCCGTTCCTTTGGACTAGCGAGTTAGTCATAGAGACCTCCGTAAGACTCCTCGTACCTTGGATTCCCTCAAGGTCGACTGAGCTGGTTGTACCCTAAAAACCCATTACACGATCTTTGCCATGTCAATCTAAAGAAACATGGGGTACCGGCCCTTATGATTATACAAAGAGTATATCATAAGAAATTCTTAATGGGATGATGATATCATGCCATATCATGTCATTCTTGTAAACCTCAATTCTATGATAAGAATGAGGGTATCTTACCTTTGATATACTGTTCATGTGGACCTCAATTCTATATAAAGAATGTCCATATTGATTTGTCATGGTACCCAAGTTAAGGGAACCATATTCTACCTAATTTTATCGTTAATCATGATTATACCGTTATTATAGCCAATCTATGTCCTTTGTCATATTTTGGACTCTATTCTATCAAAGTTGTCATACATGTCTACAAAGCTTGATTATTGAAATTCTATGTTGGCTATAAACAAGAGTGGATGTCAAAACACATGATAAATGCCTGCGCATATAGGGCCCGATCTGGTCCTGGGAGGAGCACCCGAAAGTACTTGTGCCCATGGGAGTTAAAATGATAAGGTATCTGGCATTATACCGAGTGCATAACTAGCTTGATTGGACATTCCACACACATCTTGTACTTGAATCGTACTTGACTTGACATGAAATGCGTGGCCCGAAAAAAGGGTAATTTACTTGCTTGATACATGATAGCCAAAGTTCTTGACATGACTTGTTAAACGTACTTGCTTGGATATCTTGAATAACTTGTTATCTTGTTGAAAGTTCATGATTAGTCTATCTTATTTCCTTGATATTACATTCTCTCTATCTTGTCGTTTTATGCGAGCATGCATAGCTTTATTGCATTCATGAAAGATGTAATTACTTAAACCCCTTGCTAGTACTTGAGATATAATTTCCTACTGAGCGTTCGCTCATTCCGTTTGTCCCTTTTTACTTTTCAGGTAAGTCCGACGATGTTGGAAGTCAATCGGATGGGAATGGTCAAGAGTGAAAGTGATAGAGCTGCTCATGTGTCATCTAGTCTTTTCTATAGTTTCTTGAGTGAAATATGTATTTTTTTCCTTTTTATTAAACAGAGTATTGGATTTGTAATAGTCTATCCATTATGAAATAAAGGATTGGGTTATCTTGCTATTTTGCGCATCTCTGTCTTTGTGTCGAATACACGACCACTCTGATTGACATGATTGATATAAACTCGTCACGCGTCTCCGGGTATCTTCCGCGCTCGGGGCGTGACAGTTTTTGTGGTATCAGAGCCTAAGGTATTCAATTCATAGGAAAAACCCAAGTCCAAGGATAAGTTGAACGTTTAACCAAGTGAGATTGGGTAGAACCAAGGGTAAAGAGTCAATGAGTCTTTTAATAAGATCACAGTGATATAATACTAACGTAGCTATTGTAATTGTAGGATAATGGCTGCCGAACGTGCTCAATGATGCAACATGCAGCATACCCTCCAAGGGATGACTCAAGTGCTACAACAGGTAGCACAAGGTGGTGCTCCATGAGCTGGTAGCTTACACCAAGCATTTAAGAGTATGAATCCCCCGAAGTTCATAGGATCGATCGATCCGGACGATGCCGAGCATTGGGTTCGGGAAACTGAACGCATATTCCGTGTCATGCAATGCACGGATCAGGACAAAGTTCTATTAGCTACATTCCAGTTAGAGAAAGATGCTAGATGCTGGTGGGAGTCTATTGAAGCAACCATCGATCCTACTCAAGTAACATGGGAAGAATTTGTGGAATACTTCAATGCTAAATATTTCTCGGACCGAGTCCAAGAAAAGAAGGCTGCAGAATTCGCTGCATTAAAGCAACGATCTTTATCATTAGCAGATTATGAAGCTCAGTTCTCCAGGTTGTCTAGATATGCTAAGCATCTTATTAGCACGGAGAAGATGAAAGCCCGTAGATTTCTTAATGGGCTTAGGCCCCACTATATTACTCAACTGGCGCCTATGGACATCCAAGTTTATTCTGAAATAGTGCGCCGAGCTCAATTACTTGAAGATGCCACGGAACTATCTGATAGGATCCGTGGAAAAGATAAGAAGGAGCAAGTCACAGGTTCGGGTTCTTTTAAACCCAACTTTAAGAAGAGGCCCAACAATGGAGGTTCATCCTCTCAAGATTCCAAGTTCAAGAAATCCAAGCCCTTCTCTATCACCACTACACCTTCAAACGTAGTATGCAAGCATTGTGACAAGGCTGGTCACAAGACCGAAGAATGCTGGAGGAAATTAGGAGCATGTCTCCGTTGTGGGAGCCGCGAACATCGGATTCCCGACTGTCCGTTACTTAATGACCAAGCCGGATACGGTAAACGCCCGGTGACAAAGAACGCTCGACTTCATGCAATAAAGGAGACCGAGCAAGAAGAAGGTGGACTGGTAGAAGGTACATTAACAGTTTGTTCCAAAAGTGCTTATGTCTTATTTGATACGGGTGCATCGCATTCCATTATTTCTAAGAAGTTTGCCGACCCGTTACCGTTAGAACCGGAATGGATAAAAATAGTTCTAACTACTCCTCTTGGAAGTGAAAATGATATTACTCATCACTACCAAAACTATGAGGTAATGGTTCAAGGTAGGAATTTACCTATAGATCTCATATGCCTCGATCTAAAGGAGTATGATGTTATACTAGGAGCGGACTGGTTATCCAAATACCAGGCAAAGGTTGATTGCCGCAATAGCCAAATTGCTTTCAAAGATTTTCCAGAATTAGTCTTTACTCGCCCCAAGAGTCGGAGCAAATCCCCACTTATTTCGGCTCTTCGAGCAAGCAAGCTCGTCAGGAAAGGGTGTGTATCCTTCCTTGCTTTTGTCACTGTTAAAGAAGCTAAGGAAACCAAGATAGAAGACATTCAGGTAGTGCAAGAATTTCCAGACGTATTTCCGGAAGATTTGTCGGGATTACCCCCTCAAAGAGAAGTGGCCTTCACCATTGACTTAGTCCCTGGTGCTGGTCCAGTTTCAAAGGCACCCTATAGAATGTCCCCTGCGGAACTCAAAGAGTTGAAGGAGCAGTTGATGGAACTAATTCGAAAAGGGTTTATTAGACCAAGTACTTCCCCGTGGGGAGCACCAGTCTTATTTGTGAAGAAGAAGGATGGATCCATGAGATTATGCATCGACTATCGACAGTTGAATCATCTCACTATCAAGAACAAGTATCCTCTGCCGAGAATCGATGAGTTATTTGATCAGATTTCAGGATCCAAATATTTTTCCAAGATTGATCTCAGGTCGGGATATCATCAGTTAAGGATCAAGGATGATGACATTCATAAGACTGCATTCAGAAGCAGGTATGGCCATTACGAATTTGTTGTTATGCCTTTTGGACTAACAAATGCCCCTGCTGCCTTTATGCAGTTAATGAATAGCATATTCAGGCTTTACTTGGATCAATTCATAGTAGTCTTCATTGATGATATATTGATATATTCCAAGACTAAGGAAGAACATGAAGAGCATTTGAGGATTGCATTGCAAGTCTTGAGGATAAATCAATTATATGCAAAACTCAGCAAGTGCGAGTTCTGGCTTGAAGAAGTGGCTTTTCTCGGACATGTCATATCCAAGGACGGTTTATCTGTAGATCCGTCAAAGGTTGAAGCTGTAAGAAACTGGGAAAGACCTACTAATGCAAGCGAGATCAGAAGTTTCTTAGGTCTTGCAGGATATTATCGGTGATTCATCAAAGACTTCTCCAAGATCGCCGTGCCCCTTACAAGGTTAACTCTCAAGGAGATCCGATATGAATGGAGTGAGGAATGTGAAAGAAGCTTCCAAACTCTCAAGGATCATCTTACTACAGCTCCAGTCTTAGCTCTACCAATAGAAGGGGAGAAATTCGAGGTTTACACCGATGCATCTGGCATTGGCCTCGGGTGTGTCTTAATGCAACGAGGGAAGGTCATAGCATACTCTTCTCGTCAACTGAAGAAACATGAGGAGAATTACCCCGTCCATGACTTAGAACTGGCCGCGGTGGTATTTGCACTGAAGATATGGAGACACTATCTCTATGGAGTACAGTTCACTGTATACTCCGATCACAAAAGTCTCAAATATCTATTTTCACAAAAGGAGCTAAACATGAGACAAAGACGCTGGCTAGAATATCTCAAGGACTTCGACTTCAATATACAATACCATCCCGGAAAGGGTAATTATGTTGCTGATGCCCTTAGTCGAAAGCCGAGAGCAATGATAGCCAACTGTATGATACAAGAATGGAGGTTACTTGAATAATTCTCTGAGCTCAATATAAGCTTGGACAAGGAAGCCAAATTTGTCACATTATCTCATGTAAGCATACAGTCAGATTTATTATCTGAGATACAAGCACTTCAGGATGATGATCCTATATTAGTGGAAATCAAAGGTAGATTAGAAGGACAATCCGATTTTCAACTAACTTCTGATGGAAGATTATTATTCAAAGGTAGAACTTGTATACCCGACTGTCCGGAATTAAAGAAGAAGATCTTAGATGAAGCTCACCGATCAAGGTACACTATTCATCCTGGATCAACTAAAATGTACCAAGATGTAAAGAGGAACTTTTGGTGGCCCAATATGAAAAGAGAAATAGCGGACTATGTATCTCGCTGTCTCACATGCCAACAGGTCAAGGCAGAACACCAAAAGCCTGCTGGAAAACTACATCCTCTAGATATTCCTAAGTGGAAGTGGGAGGATATTGGCATGGACTTCATCATGGGATTATCTAAATCAAAAGGAGGACACGATGGAATCTGGGTTATCATTGACCGATTAACTAAATCGGCGCATTTCTTGCCAATAAAAAGCTGATGGTCAATTGATGTGCTAGCTGCACTATACATCAAGGAAATAGTCAGGATACATGGAATTCCTGTCTCAATCGTGTCTGACAGAGATCCCCGTTTTACTTCTCATTTTTGGAAGGGATTACAACATTCGTTGGGAACAAGGCTCAACTTTAGTACTACTTTTCACCCACAAACGGATGGTCAGACCGAGAGAGCTAATCAAGTTATTGAAGATATGCTTAGAACATGCATCATTGACTTTGGAGGAAGCTGGCATGACCACTTGCCTTTAGTTGAATTTGCATATAACAACAGCTACCAAGCTAGTATCCAAATGGCACCTTTCGAAGCCTTATACGGAAGGAGTTGCCGATCACCCATATGCTGGAACGAAGTTGGAGAGAAACAACTATTAGGTCCAGACATGGTAAGGGATACAACTGAGAAAATACAAGTAATCAGAGAAAGATTGCAAGTTGCTCAGACCAGACAAAAGGCTTATGCTGACACAAGAAGGAGAGATCTTGAATTCCAAATCGGAGATCATGTATTTCTCAAGATATCACCTGGACGTGGCATACGAAGATTTGGTGTTAAGGGTAAGCTTACACCAAGATTCATCGGACCATTTGAGGTACTCGAAAGAGTTGGCGAGGTTGCTTATCGCATCGCGTTGCCTCCTCAATTGTCCGAGGTACATAATGTATTTCATATATCTATGTTGAAGAAGTATGTACACGATCCATCTCATATTATTGAACATGGAGATCTGGTGATCCAGGAAGATCTCACCTATGAACAGAAGCCTATGAAGATCTTAGATCATGAAATACGAGCACTAAGGAATAAGGTTATTCCCATGCTTAAGGTACAATGGAATAAGAATACTGAACACGAAGCGACATGGGAGACCGAGGAATCTATGAAGAAATGATTTCCCGAGTTGTTCTAAGAGGTATATACTCTACACTCTCCGCGTGTATACATAATATGCAATTGAATTTGGGGACCAAATTCTTTTTAAGTGGGGGGGGGGGGTGTAGCAACCCTGATAAAATATTAATAACAATAAATATTTTAAAATAAATCAAATAAATAGATAAATAAAACAATATAAAATAACGCCTCGGATAAAGGCGCTATTCAAATTAGAAACGCCTCTAGATAAGGCGTTATTCAAGAAGTGACGCCCTGACCACACGGCGTCAAATTCCAACGTCAAAAACGGTAAGGCCAAGAAACGCCCCTATCTTGGGCGTGTTTTAAACAAAGGAACGCCCTAAACGAAAGGCGCTTCTTAAGAAACGACCTGAACCAGGTCGTCAATTCAAGAATCGACGCCCTGACCAAAGTCGTTAATTCCGTTCGTGAACCGTTCGACCCAGAAACTTATCCAGGGTAAGGGATAAGTATTAGAAAGAGTTAAAAGGTGGTAATGACCCTATCATGGAAGTATTACTTCCACTAGAACACTAACTCCAATAGGATTCCCAAAATCCCTATAAATAACCTACTGATCGAACCTTAAACGCTATTTGGCGTTTGGAAAAAAAAAACTACAAGGTACGTAGTAGCAGTTCATATAGTTTCTCTTTGCTTCAGTTACATGAAGAACTAATAGTTCTTCATCCCCTTTTTCTCTTACAGGTTAAGGACGCAGCAGTATAAGTGAAGAACAAGGTAACGTTCTTCTACTATCTCCTCTGTTCCGATAAGTGAAGAAATTAATATATGTTTCTTCTTCTCTTCTTATAGGAACTGTAGCAAGTTGGTGAACCGAAGAACAAGGGTTCTTCAGCAAAAACCTTCTCTTCCTCCTACTGTGGATATTCGTTGCTGTGAAGCAACAGAGCCCCTTTTTCCTACCAATCTTCAAGTCTTCTTCCAAATCAAACTATCAAGGTAGGTTTTCTCAAGTTACTGTAGCCCAAATAAATTAAGACAAGATTTATATACATATTGACATGACATGCATACGGTTTAATATGATTTTATTGTGTTTGCTGCAATATTTTCAAAGTAACGCCCCTGTCAAGGGCGCTAATTTATAAGACACAACCCTGCCCAGGTCGTCAATTTCATAATTGACGCCCTGTACATAGGCGTTAATTTCATGTGAATGTTATCTTCAGAACTGATTATCCATGCAATTACATGAAATCAATAATTGTTAACGGTTAAAAGTCAATGAACATGAAACATCAAATCTAATATACTGCATCTGAATTCCTGCCAACTTTCCTGTCATGACTATATGATTGTTATCCTTGATTATCGTGCAAAGCTTGCTTTCCTGGTATTTTTTGAATTCACGACCTAGACTAGGTCGTTTTCCATGTGTTAACGCCCCATCACAGGGCGTGAATTGAAAAGAAATGCCCCTTACTAGGGCGCGTATCTGTTAAAATCCTGGAATACATATTCTGAAAAATAAGA